>PVLA01003279.1:0-220348 GCA_004027455.1 Hydrochoerus hydrochaeris | reverse complement strand
ATCAAAAATGTACCTGTTATAGACTGCCATAAACAAATGAATATATGCTGATGAGTTAACTGATATAGAAATTAACAGGCAATATTTTTCAAATTCAAAAATCTAAAATCAGATACATTACTACAAAAGAATATATCATGCAAGAAAATACAGTAAGAACTGTATTTTATTTCCTTATTATATTCATTATAACATACCTTTTTGATATAGAAATTAACAGGCAATATTTTTCAAATTCAAAAATCTAAAATCAGATACATTACTACAAAAGAATATATCATGCAAGAAAATACAGTAAGAACTGTATTTTATTTCCTTATTATATTCATTATAACATACTTTTATAAGGCATAGTAGTTAAAAGATATAGGACAAATTATGGATAAAAAGAGAGTTAAAGAAGAATGAGAGTTAAAAAGCAACGCGCTAAAAATACCAAAATAGAATGACTGCTTGAAATGTTGAAGTAAAAACATTTAATTAGCATTTTTTTTCCTTTTTGTTCCAAACTCATCAGCAGAATAACAGTGTTAGCACTGAACTGTTTATACTTCTGAAGTTCCAAGTATGCACACTCCAACATTTCATGTATCTATTTCTGGAAGAACAGAATCATAATATTCCATATGTCTAATTTTTAATGAAAAATTCAGAGACACGCTCCCTTTTCATTTCTTAGGAAAAGAGTTTACTTTTTTTCTGATTCAAAGCATTCCAGAGAATTGTATCAAAATTAATGCAACTTTTCTGTAATGAGAAGTATTTAGGGAACATGCAATGGTATAATTCACAATGCCGAACGTTTTCTTTTGCAATCTTTCTAAGTGAACTGACCAGTAGATTCCAAATAAATAAGTAATGGTGAGGTATATCAAGTTGAACTTGAACATCTTTATACTAAGTTAAAAATTTTTGGTAGAATACCATATTCTCCATATCTTTATTCATACTGAATGCAAATCATTTTGTATTTTGCCAGTCTTGCAAACTACAGTTATCTATTCTTCAGTCATTTTAATTCTTCTCTCAAGAATTTCCCTATCATTTAAATCTACTTTGTGTTCATTTGCATGTTTCTTATTTACTTATAATCTATTTATAAGAAAAAAATGATATTTATCTGTTTTTAAAGTATTTATTTAGACAATCTCTTCCTCTAAAATTCAGGATAGCTTTGAACCCACTGTGTAGCCAAGACTATCCACCAACTTCTGGCAGTCCTCCTGCCTCTGCCTCCTAGTGCTGAAATTATAGGCACATGCCACCACACCTGGTTTCTTTGTCTCTTTTTATATTTTCACTCTAACCTTTTGTCTTTTGTTACTTACCTTTATTTATGTGTAAATTTGGAATGTTACTGTGGTAATTTTCCATTCAAACTTGGAAGTATTTTTCTGTAAAATTTTGGTTCTTGTCATAAAGAAATAAAACCTTCCACAGTTCTAGATAATCAGGACAAAATTTCCAATTTGCCTTTGAGAACTATTTGTAATAGAATATATATTTTTTTGATGTTGAAAATATCTGTATTTACATATATCAAATCTGTCTAAGTAAATATCCAATGAACAGTTACATTCATTGAAGAGGCTATTCCCTAATGTGTTAAACTTGTTATTTTATAAATACATTTTGCTCACACACATGAGTATGGTTAGTTTATTATACTGATACATATATACATATATTCCATTTTAAAGTTTTCCATGTTCATACCAGTATACTAAGACCAATGCTACATGTTCTTTCATTTTTCAAAGTATTCTTGATAATTTTGTTCATCAGTATTTTGAATGAAATTAGGTTACCAAATATTAAAAAAAACTACTGTTTATATTAGTAAAAAAATATTTAATTCATAAATGAGCTTTTGGGAAAATATTGATACTTTCTATTCAATAACATGAAATGGCCTCCATTTTTTATGTATTGCTAATGTGATTTTATTCACTCTTACATTCCTAAATGATATAGGTACTCTTCATTTAATTTATCATTAGCATATGAAAAAGAATTGCTTGAAAATATATACTTTGCAAAAATAAGAAAGAAAATATATATTTCACAACTGAACTCTTTCAAATATTTTAGTAGTTGTAAAAATGTTCATGTTTTGGAATACAATTACTTTTCCACTACTTAAATATGGTTTCCTTTTCTTTTAAGACTTATAATTTTTCTTTTTTGCTTTATTATTATTTCACTGGATAGATTTAAATGGTGATGAATATTTATCACTGAATGTTGTTTTTGTTAATTAAAGTTTCTTTTTCTTGTTTCATAATCTTACATTTCCCTCAAAATTTTCAATAACAACTTCTGAATTAGATCTTGTACTTTTAAATGTATTATTACAATGAGTTGCAGTAATAGATTTTGAATTTCAAAACCGCCTTAATACCCTAAAATAGACAGCATGTATCTAATTATGGCACATTTGTTTACAGATAGAATTTTTTTCTTACTTGTGTTACATTTTTTAATATACAATCCAACTGAATTATACCCATATTTAATTTTTCTGGGCTAGTATTATCTTCTTTTAAAATCAGCATTATGCTGCCATCCTAGAATAAATTTGGAAATGTTCTACCTTAATGATGCAATGAAATATAATAGCACAATGGAAAACATCAGTCTGGAATTTTTTTCTCTCATTATTCGTAAGCACATTTTGTAAAGTTCTATAGCTTCTTAGGCTGGTTTCTAAACTTTGTTCTTTTCCATTCATCTACTTTTTAAAAGATTGTTTTACCATGATCACATTGTTTTGACTTTTATATGTGGTATGTATAAAGATAACAATGTGTTTTTTCAAAGTTTAGAAAATCAAATTTAAAATAGTTTTTAAAAAGTGACAGACTGCATTACGATGGTTTTACTGGGTGACTGGGGGACAGACCCAGTTTCTCAGTAATTATCATTACTCTACCTTTTTGTATTAATTTAATTAGATTCACTTCCCTGTTGGTAGCTGCACAGCTATACACTTCCATGCCTCCTGTCACAGAGCTACAAGAACACACCAATATGACACTGCAACACAATAGTGACTTATGTGTAGCCAGTCCAGTCACAGCCAAACCATATGGATGCCTTGCAGTGGGATGGGGTTTCTTTATTAAGGATCCTATGAAGACTTTGGTGCTTGTTTCATTCTGAGGCTTTTGAAAATTACAATGATGACAGAATTTCTAACACATTCAGATAATATTTGACTTGACTACTTGTGGGTCTTTCACGTTGTGTAGATAGCCATGGAGGAACATGTTCTGATAAGAGCATGGCAATGGGTGTCTGTTGCACTGTGTGAACATCACACTGCGTGCAGTCCCGCAAACGCGAATGAACAGCCTACTGCATGCCTCGTTTGTCAGTGGGCCCTGGGGTCCAAGCCTGCACAGCCAGCTGCTACTGACCACTGCAGGCACTTATAGCACAACAGCGTTTGTATGTACAAGTATATCTAAACATAGGACAGGTAAAATAAAAAAGGTACACCTGGCTAGAGCACTTATGAGGGGAGCTTGTAGGACTGGACTCTGGTCCAGATGAGTCCGTGAGTCAGTGGTCTTTGAATGTGAAGACCTAGAGCCCTGCTGTGCACTAATGTGTATTTATAAACACTGTGCATATGGGCTACATTAAATATATTAACATATTTTTTCTTCAATAATACATTAATCTTAGTTTACTGTAACTTTTCTACTTTGTAAATAACATTTAAAATTATTTTTTCTTATATCTTTGTACTTTGATTTTCTTTTCTTTTTTGGTACTGGGGTCATTCCCCAGGGCCTGCTTTGGGTTAACTTTTTCAATTTTATGTTTAACTGTTACATTGTCTGTTGAATATACTAAGCCAAAAATACATTTTAGCCAAGGCCTACGTAGGATCAAAATCATTAATATCACTAATTTTCACCTCCACATCCTGTCACACTAGAACGCCTTCAAGGGCAAGAACACATTTGGAGCCACCATCTGGAACATCTCTTGAAGGAACCCCTGAGGCTGTATTATACTTAAATGACACTAAGAGGTACAGCACAGTAAATACATCAACTAGTCACACTGTCAGCTATTAACATTACCACATACTATGTATTGCACATAATTGTATGCACTGTACTTTTACAGAACTGGGAGTATAGTAAGTTTATTTACACCAATGTCACCACAATCCAATGAGAAATATATTGTGCCATGATAGCTGTGACATCACAAGGCAATAGGAATTTTTCAGCTCAGTTATAATCTTATGGAATCAAATGTGGTACATGCAATCTCTTGTTGATGCAAATGCCAACAAGACATGTAACAAGTAACTCTGTGTCTGTGTGTGTGTTACACAAAGGATTATTTACTGCCTGAATATGTACTACTATATGTACTACAATAATTTGTAAATATTAGTAAGGCTTCTGAAGTGTGCCTCATATTCTGACAAATTTCTGTATATATCCTTTGTGATCGGAACATAGTTTTTGAGGGGTTCATTTTTCCTTATTCTTTGAAATGAGAAAGTAGAAATCCAAAACCTTATAAGTAATATTTGAGATGTTGACAGATTCATTTTATACTTTCACAAGTATTTCACTGGGGTTTCTTTGCTAATCTTATTTTTGTAAATATAATTACAATATCAACTTTTGTTTGGGAGCGTTTCTCTCTAAAATTATGGTCCCTGATTCTAAAAATGTCTCCCTAAACCATCCTTCACTTTTCTGTCCCTCTATCCAGCAAAAGAGTGATTCTCATAAGACAGAAGTTACATTCTAAATCTAACTAACTCATTTTCTGCCAAGTAATTCAGCAGAAAATCATTAATTGTGAATTCATTTTTAAGATATTTACTGTAGCACATGATTGACAAGGGGCTCTATCTGACAAAAAGGAAACTCAACACACAAGGCAAAGTGCTCTTCAGGGGAGAGGCATGAATGTCTGACACAATCACTCATAAGTGCGCATTTTACAAGGAAAATGGTAGATACAGTTTGCTTTATTTTTGGTCTTCCTGGTATCTCCTGTTCTTACTTTCATGTTCCAATAAAAAAAAACTTTTTTCATGAGTTAGAAAAGAAAAAGCATCCCAAGATGTTTTCAGAGGTTGAGTGCTAGATAATAAACTTGGAAAATGAATTGGGTTTGGTAACTAAATGTCTTCATTATGTTAGCCTCACAATTCATCCAACTCAGATTGGCTAAAGTCTTTGGTGGTCATTTATTCTGGTAACGAGGAAGATGGTTTCTTTTGGAGGTTGCTAAGCCAGTTAAATGTAGCCCTGCAGCTGCTAGAAATCACATTTTCTATAGAGAATTTTCCTGAAAACAAAGCTGACTCAGTGGGGAGCAGAACTGATAGATGAAGAGGAAGTATTAATTCTGGGATCCAGCAACCATTTCTAAACTCTGTTTCCTGCTACTTCTGAATGTCAATTTCTGGATGTTTATTGCATGAGCTGGTATCACTTCAGAGTTCAATTGAATTTGTGTTTGGGTTTATTTTTCTTACAACCAACTTAGCATACTTAGAAAAGAAACTCAGAGAAGTGGACACTTTTACAAGGATCAAAAAAATGAGAGTCTAGGAAAACTTTTTGTTTTTTGATATGTTTAATTATTGAGAAAATATTAAATAATTTTTTTTCTATGTCTCACAATGTGCTACATGCTAAAGAATATATCAAAGTATGAGCCATGGTCCTGCCTTCATTAATGAGTTTTTGGGATAGAGAAAGTAAAAATAATAATAATAATAACATATTCAAACAGAGACATCAAGGAAATGCAAAAATATTCTAGATACAGTGGTGTTCTTTATACTCACACTAATTGATGATGAAAGACAGTCCGTAAAGAAGCTATGGTGAAGACAGGGAATGTGAATGGGGTGGTATGCAAATAATTATATCAAGCAAGATGCAAAATGGCCTTTTATGCAATAAGGAAAACTGTGTATAATCTCTTATGTAATATCTTTGAATAGAGGCCATATTTAGTTTTCTAAGACTTTGAGCAATTTACTTCAGTATGGTGACTTTAATGAATGGATTAGAATTTCTTTAATTCCTGTCTAAACTAATCTGTTGAAATACTTCAATGAGTCCTTTGATTATAGTCAACAAAGTTCTGAAGAATGCTAAGACAGAAAACCTGTGAATATTCTCTCTTCCTCATTAGTTAGCTTAGATCTATCCTGATATATTTTTATAAAATTCACTTAACCATTTCATTATCATATAATTTCTCTAAAGTACTAAAATTCTATACAATTCATGGAGGAATGAATTACGTATATTTTGCAAAAATGGTTACCAAAAATGACTGGAGACAGAAAGGGAGATTGGGAAAGAGAAAGCAGAAGGAGAGAGAGAGGAAAGAAAGAAGCAAGGAGAAAGAAAGGAAGAGAGGTTTCAAGTGAGGAGGAAAGAAAGAATGAGAAAGAAAGAAATCAGGGAGAGGAGACAATGAGAAAACATACCTGAGGTACACCCTTGGCAAACTGCTATGAACATTTTCTCCCATAACTTGTTTCTGCACAGTAAGCAAGTAAATTGTTGCCTTGAAACCATTTTGCTAAGAGGTTTACATCATCACAACTGCTGAGTCATAACATCAAAATGGTTTTCCCACTTTGAAAGTAAGATAAATCAGGTAGACTCTTTGGTAGTGGTATTGATTCTGCATTAATCATTCAATTCCCTGTACATCCTAGCAACTGTTCTAAAACATGTGAGCCTGCTATTTCTTACAGAAAGATAGGGTAGAAACGTGTGCCTATTTAGATCTGAATGTAATGCTGATAAAATCTGTTTTCTATAAATTGAAACTTCAATTTATATAACTTTTGGGTAGCTGACTTTATTATACTTTGCTTTTATTGATTCTAAATTTTTTATATGCTAAAATTTTTTTTGTAATTACAATGCATCATACATTACTAAAAACCTGAAACTCAGTTAATTCTCTAAGGTAATTATCAATATGGAGTAGAATACTTTTTTAATACCATATCTTAACTTACTGTTTTTATTTTTAGTCTCTACAAACACAGAGGATAATTTATTATAATTCAACATTCAAAAAGCAAAAAAAAAAAAAACCAGAAAGATAAGACATGTTTGTTTTCAACAAGTAAAAAACCTTTGAATGTAAAAGAAATGTTCTCTCTTTTAAGATCTAACATTTGTTATAAATTTTAAACTAGTTTATCAGGAAAAAGGGAACACTTGATCAGTTTTATCCCAATTTTTTAGTCTATTTATTACAATGATAACTAAAGCAATACACACAGGTTTGTAATAATGATTGAAAATAAAATGAAAGAAGTAACCCCTCATTAGAATGCTACAAGTCACAAGTGATTGTATCTTTTCCTTAAAAACTAAATTCAAATAAAATAAAAAAAATCACACTTTCTCTAAGCCCAACAGAGAGTTCTTTAAGCAAATAAACCATGATTTAAGCCCTAGCAAGTGATTTGTCTTTTCTAAGAGAATCTGGATCCATCATTGGCTGAATGATAAGAAAATAAAAAATGTGTCATTAATGAGAGTAGAGAGAAACAAGCTGAACTGTTAAAATTTCCAGAGCTGAATTTTGGTTTATATTACAAATTAGATTCCAAAAACCTCAGACATAGAACAAGTCTACACTCATTCACCAGTTCACAGAGGTGTAGGTCTTCACAAGTTGTGACAGGCCGTGTAACCAAGACTGAGATGCAGAACAAGAGAGCTAAGAAAGGTACCTATTTCATAAAATATGAAAAAATGACCTACTTTTGGAAACCTTTATGACTGGTATGGGGGAGACAAGAGAGAGGAAGGTTATTGTGTAGGATGACTTTCAGTATCACTAATCGAATCGCTGCCATTTATTGGCTCTATGGAATCTTTTCATGCAACTTTAACAAGGAACCTATCCCATCAGACTGAGACTTACTTCTACTTTCTTTTGAGGATTTCACAGAAATGTGATACTGTATTTTAATCAGATTCATTTAGGACCTCAGATATCCTGCTCTGTCCACATCTTCAGGAGTTAGTTGAAAAGTAGTTATTTGAAGCCACATAAGACTTAAGCATCTTTCTTAACCCTCCTGTTTTGCATGTCAGTCTTGGTTATATTGCCTACCTCATTTGAAGTGAAGAATTCCTCTTCTTTTC
Source organism: Hydrochoerus hydrochaeris (assembly GCA_004027455.1). NCBI lineage: Eukaryota > Metazoa > Chordata > Mammalia > Rodentia > Hydrochaeridae > Hydrochoerus > Hydrochoerus hydrochaeris. The sequence continues at coordinate 212,174 of PVLA01003279.1, read as the reverse complement.
CTCCTTCTCTGGGGACAGGATCTCCTCTATAACCTCTTACTTTTGGAAGACAATGACCAATATTCCCATAGAAAAGAAAAAAAGAACCATTGACTTGGTTGTGATGACATGACATTTGATGTCACACACACACTTCTTGTATTGCAAACACTTCTCATTTATCAAGTCAAATTTTGTTGAAAATGTTTGCTCTGTGTCTCAGTTATTGTTTTCATTGTTGAGACAAAATATCTGACATCCAAAGTTAGAGGAGGAAAGATTTGTTTTGGCTCATAGTTTGTAGAGGTTTTAGTCCATAGTCTTCTGACTCCAAGGCAGGGCAGCATGGCAGAAGAGCATCAGAGAGGAGAAACAGTTCATGGCAGAGCAGAATGAGGCATCAGGAAGCAAGTAGCAGCAGCAGCCTGCCCACCCTCTTTCCCTCACAAACCAAAAAGTATCTGATTTCTCACCTTAAAGAATCATAAGCTAAAAAAATGACTACTGCTGAGGACACTGGGTTTCGAATGGTTTACCATTCCAAAATCATTAATAGATACAGTCCAAAATTATCTTACTTTACCTTTCTTTCCTAGAAACTATAGCTGGCACAATGACATCATGTCCCAATTTAAAATTACCAGAGGTGGGACTCTTATTGATTTACTTCTGTCTCTAAATTAATTCATCCGAATTTACATGTTTATTTTCTAAAATATAAAGTATGCTGAGGGAAGGAAATGCTACAATTGGCACTACACTGCTGCCTCTAAATTATTATATTCCACCAAAAAGCAAGCGAAAAGGAGAATTCATATTCCTACTTCTTCCCCATACAATTATGTATTAGAACTACTCTCATTTACCTGCCAAAATGAAATTCAGTAGTTTCAAAAATACAAAATTAATATTTGGTATTTTCTGACATAATACAGAACCCAAGAAAAGAGTAAGCCATATAGTAATAATATTTAAGGTAAAAATATTTAGCTTCCTAGTATTTAGCTGAAGAACACACTAATTTATTATTATTTTGTTAAATGCCACTTTAAACAATGCTGAAATACTTTGATCTGGAAATAGTAACAGTAATACTATATATGCAAGTGAAAGAATAAAGATCCTATCTCATAGGTAACTATTAGGGTTAGGTTTTTTTGTTTTGTTTTGTTTTTAAATTGCTTAAGGTAATTAATCAAAAAGATATAAAAGAAAAAATTCAATTGCAATGAGAAACTGAATTACAATAAAAATCAGTGAAGATTTCCCAGAATTTAATAAAAAATAAATTGGTATGGAGTGAAGGATTATCAGAGGACAGAAAATACATTTCAATAATTCACAAGCATAAAACCAGCAAAATAAAATGTGTTCTCATTGAATATAGTAGAGAAAAAATGAAAATAAAAAGAGGCCAAAATATAAACAGTAAAAAAATCTAAATGGCTGCTGATGGAGACATGTACAGATGTAATGCACCGATTTGCAAGAGAAAGTTGGCAGTTTTGATACTATTTTTTCCAGTTCTAAAACAAAAATAGAGAAATAAAACTTGAAGCCTCACATTTAGAGATAAGAGAAAATATGTGAAAACAGAATGTGTATTCAATATGAAGTATATCAAAGCATAATAAAATTTTGGCGAAAACACCCCAGATAGGGCCTAGGATATAGCTCAGAGGCATAGCACCTGTCTGGCAAGTTCCAGGTTCTGAGTTTTATTCCTGGTACAAAAAAAAAAAATCTCCAAATAGTGTAGTATAATTATTTATCATGATCGTTGTGGTTTGGATTTAAAATGTTCCCCTGAAGTCTCATATGTTCAGCCATGCGCCTTAAGCAATGTGAGTGGACCATGGGGGCTCTAGACTCTTAAATGGGTTAATCCATTTAAATTGATGACTGCATGTGCTAAGAGAAAGACATAGAAGCCAGAAAATGCACTGTGATAGGGTCACAGATCTCCCCAGGAGCCCAAGAGAAAACAACAGAGATAGTTGCAGAAATAAAGGAAAACATACATGCAGAACCCAAGATGCTGGAGATTCCTTGAATATGGCAGCTCAGCTGACCAAATCAGCATGCAGGGAGGGGAAGCAGCCCAAAAGAGAGGTTATGAGGGCTTCAACATGGAGGAGTTGCTCAAGTGCTGTGGAACTCATATCTCACCACGCCTGGCCCTCGCTGGACATGGAATTAGAGGATTTTAAATTTACCCTCATTTCTGGTCTTTTTTGGTTCCAATTCCTTCCTATTTTAGAAAGGAAATCTATACATTGATTACCTTTAGGAAAGGGAATGCCTTCCTTGGACACATTTAACTCATTTTTAAATTTTTATAGGTTCTCACAGCTAAGGGTTTAGAGCCTCAGAGGAAACTTTCTTCTTGGAGTTTTTAGTAATGCTAACTGTTGACTCTTAGAAAGGGACCAAATTCATTTGGCATAATCAGATGGACATGAAGCTTTTGGGAGCCAAGGACAGAATGTAACATCTTACATTTAAAATATTCTGCAAAAGTTGAGTATGTTCAAAGGTGAGGCTTTTGGAAAGTGATTGAATCATCTGGGGTCACTATATTCATCAGTGCATTAATCCATTGATAGGTTCATGGTTGAATATGCACTTAGGAAGTGGGGTCTCATCAGAAGACCTGGGTCACTGAGGAAATGGCCTTGAAGGGTGTCTTCTTGTCCCTGGTATTATCCTTCTCTCTTTGCCTCAAAATTTCCATGGGTTGAACAGTCTTCTTTTGCCATGCCCTTCCACTACCCAACTTCTGCCTTAGTCAGCCACCTGTGGACTGAACCTTTTGAAACCATGAGCCAAAACAAGCCACTCATTCTTCACCTGTAGGTATCTCAGCAACAGGAAACCTGACTACTACAGGGATGAAGGAAAGAGCCAAGACAGAACTACAAGAGGACAGGAATCTCCATGGCAGGCAGCACACAAAGTCAGCAGAGCCCACTGGCACCTAAGTAGTCCCGTTAAACTGGCCAACTACCAGGACTCCTGCTTCCTGTTGGTCTCACAGTCAGTAGAGGAAGCAGTCATGGAGAAGTAGTAGTCTAGAGGAGACTTCTGGACTCAGATAGGGGGTTGTTATTGAGCTATGAAACTTATTTGCTATCCATGGTTTTGTATTGATTCCTGTATGAATGCCTTCTCAAATACTGCTTATTTGAGAAAACATCAGTGTATTTAATGGTAAGTAGTAATGAAATGTAGAAGCAAAAAAATTCTGTACTTGACACAAAACTACAATTTGATAAAGTAGGAAGTAAACAGGAACATTGAGAAAAAGGTTACACAGAAGTAACATTTTGCCAGAAAAATCAAGAAGCATGAAATAAATCCCTAACTCATTCAAAGAAACTCATTAAAAGAAATTACCAGAAAAAAAAACTATTCAGAGAAGAACTGCAGACAAGTATCTTTTAAAAAATTGTTTCTAGTACATAGTTCCAGGACATATGATGTCATTTCCCTTAGGGAGTTACGACATGTACATAACGTTATTTTTGCATGATGCATTTTAATTCCATTTTTTACACCTTGCCTATCCCCTCTCCCCTTCTATGTCTTATTCCTCTTATCAAAAGATCTATCACCCAATTTGCTATGATCTTTTATTTTACCCTTTAATTTTGCATTTTCTCATAAACATAAGAACAAAATGTATAGCAAAATTTTAGCTAATGGAACCCAAGTTCATGAAAAGTGGACAACTACAATATGATGAATTTGCATTTATCTCAACAGTGCCAGTGAAGCATTCAAAGCTCCACATGGAATTCAATTCACCGCATTAATTAACTAAAAACAAATTTTAAGTGGTGACCATCTAATTTGACAAAAAGTAAATGTACTATCAAACTGAACTTGCATTTCTGAGGACATATTTCAGAAAACTAGATATACAGGGGAGACTTCCTTCAATCTGCTTGGAAGGTATGTAGAAAAAGTTTGCACCTTCTTACTTAATGGTGACAAAAATCTGATCCCTATAATATCTGGAGCAAGTCAAGGGTATCTCTTCCTCTTACTCATATTTGGTATTATACTAAAAGATACAGTTAGTGCAATAAGTCTAGAACAAAAATAAAATACAAATTAGAAAAGAAAATTAAAAGCATTTTAATTTCAGGTTGAATAGCTTACATCAAATTATAACTGAATATAAATATTTATAGTCATTGTATCATTATACCATGGTAAATCATACATCACCCATTTTAACTGATGAAAACTGAAGTTTATTAATTCAGCTAATATTTACAGTCCTTACAATGCTTCTGGTAATATTTTATAAACAATGTATCTATGGAAAACAATAGAATAAAATTCACACTCATGGAACTCACATTCTAGTAGGATGTGGACACAGTAGGCAAATAACATATGTATATAAAGTATAATAGAAGAAAGTACCGAAAGTAGCCATAAATGTATAAGGATATTTATACTTTTATATGGTAATCAGAGAGGTCCTTCCTAAGAAGAATTGAAGGTGAGGAACATATCTGCACCAAACTGCTATGAGACTAGTACTCTGTTGTTTTTCCTCAGTTCAAAAATTACCAGTCAGAGAAAGATGTGGCGGATAAAGAAACATTATAAATATGGAATTTCTCCAGTCTTTTTTTTTATTTATTGGAGTTGATGGAGAGGTTGAATTGTGATTAAATTGAAAGAAAAGCAAAGTTCTACTATATACAGGCATGAACGCTGTCAGTTTATTCAGTTCCTTTCAACAAAAGGCAAAAGAGGAAAATAGTTTTCAGAAACTCGTAGTTGATTTTCCAGGTCATAAAAGGAAGGAGGTAAACAGGTGGCCACATAAATGCTTTCTCATTTGTCTTCCAACACTGCAGTGGAATCCCCAAGCTGCACTCAATCCCGTGGACACGTCTCCCTCAGAATGTCATCAAACTAACTACTCTCGAGGTTTTCTCCCTCAGCTGTTCAGCAGTGCTCTTAACTGTGAGGCGACGACACCCCGATGTTTTCTGTGCCAGCCCATTGAGAACAACAGAGTATTCTTGCTTCCCGAATCACTCTAGACAGACGTCTTAAGTAGCACAGTACTCATGAGAGTATACAGTAGGGAACAGGCTCCTTCAAGGACAGTGGAGGCATTTTAGGAAAGCAAAACAAAACATTTTTATATCTTGTCTATGTAATAGAATATAATGAAAATATAAACACATTTTATTCCACAGCTTCTTAAAACTAAGTCGTATTTGATTATCATTCAATTCAAGTTCTTGTTTTGTAGTTTTTAAGATTCTGCAGTATGGAGCAAAAACTGACCAGAATAATTAAATTGTTACTAGTGGCTCTGTTTGGGATATGAAAATACAGATACTATTTGTTCTTGCTCCAACCCTCATTTCTGCGCTGTATAGACTTTCAATAACAAGCAGAGATTATATTTGTGAGTGACAAAATCTTTGTTGGAATATTTTGTGTTCATGTACTAATTTCATGACTCTAATTATGAATAGAAATATCAATAGAAATATTATCAATAATAATAATATAAATAATCAATACTTAATAAAAGCTTTCTATGTCTGGACACCTCAAATATCTGACTACTACTTTACCTCAAAACATCTCTTTAGCTATTTCCCCAGTGCTTTCTCTCCTTTTTTTTTTTTTTTTTTTTGGTGCTGGGGATTGAACTCAGGATCTCATGTTTGTCCAGCAGCCACCAATGGGCTAAATCCCTGGCCCCCTTTGATTCCATTTCAAGCCTCCATTATTTTTCCCTTCTTACGCAAAGCAAAGACTACTGATTAGTAATCCACACATGAGACAAAAGCTGTGAAAAATGCTGACTTCGTGTCCCACTCTCAACACTGAATTGGTACTGGAACACAAAAGCATTCTTAGGCTATCCATGGGGACCCTGAAGTTCTGGTGCAGACGGACATACTGCGTTTCTCAGAAGCTCCTGGTGACGCTCATTCTGCAACTGTACAGATGGCACAGCTTCCAATAGTGCTTCATCTGTCCCCCTACTGACCCTCTACCCCAAACCATATTTTTATTATTTCTATATTATTACCAATGTCACTTTAAAGCCTGAATCTCATATTATGTATCAAACATATCAAAACATTATTTTGGTTTTTATACTTTAGATAAAAAGACATCACCTTCTCTACATGGCATTTAAGGCATTTCATGAGTCAGCTGCCAAGTATATATGCAGCTATTCCTTTAAACATTCTTCTTGCACAACTGCAGATAACCTGAAATATTTAGCTGTTCCCAATATTGATAGTTTTAAGCTTTTTCTTATTATACAGTTAACTTCATGTTTAAACTTTTTGTCCTTGTTCCTTTATGAACAATTATTCACATCTCTACATGTGAAGGCTTCTTTTATTCATGTTTACCAGGGCTCCTAGTAATAGAATGTTTTCATTGTAAAATGTCCTGCAGAGATCTGTACTTGTCGTATGTATGACAGGCATGTAGACACACACAGACACACACACAGACAAGCATATATACACACACCTATACAAAACACATAAACCCTGTGTGCATATATGTTTTGATTTCTATATCTCTAGTAAAATATGAGTTTATGCAGGATATGTGTCTAGGAGCCATACCTATTTTGGTGACCAAGTTGTTATTCTTATCACAAACAATTCATACCATAAATCTATTTCTCAGTATCTTCTTCTTCCTACATGTGTACACACTCACACACACACACACACATGAAGTCTGTATACGTGCAAACTCATAATTTTAGTAGAAGAAATCTGGGTTTAAACTAAACTTCACCATTCTAAATATTGATATAAATTCACCACAGCTGTAAGATTAACAACTACTCATATATTTTTAAATAATTGTTTTATGTCTCAAACAGTAGTCTATCATAGTGATAATGCTATGTGCTGTGTAGTTTGCAATTGGATGAAGCAAAATGTGACTTTTATAGTTATTTAGGTTAATGAAATAAATTAATAGTTCTATAACTATGATTTTCTACCTATTGTACTACTTATGAAATGTTGAAATTTCCAGCAGTAAAACATGTTATTCTGTTTTTTTCCTAGACGTTTTTAAATCGCCATGTAATTGAGTGTCTATAATGGAATATAAAACAAGAGCATGTCCCAAATTGCACCACACATGCTACATGTAATTCTTGGTTGCAACACTACAGGACTGTATCACATCATAAGACCTTTGGATCATTGTAATGAAATTATATCACTGGTGATCTATCTGTGACACAAAGGTCACATAAAAACCCTACATGGATGTGGAATGGGATATAACAGGATTTGTTTAAAGAATCAGACTTACCATGACCTATGTGAAACAAGAGATCTATTATAGAGATTAGCCCTCATGCAATTATGCAAACCAGTGAAGAAGTCTAAGGAGAACCACTGCCCTTTGCTAACAGAGGGTCTGAAGATCTTCTAAATCAGCAAGAGTAATTATCAGAAAGAAAGAATGCACATGCACCCAGGGTGAGTGAATACAAACTTTGAGGACAAAATGAAACCATATTGGTCCTCATGGTCTGCACTGTAGATGGAGTGATTAACAGAGTGTGGCTACTATAATATATAGGAATTTGTCCTCAGACTCACAGAAACTGAAGGAGACACTATGAGACTGAGGAGCTACATGTACAGTGGCCACACTATTACAAGAAAATCAGATAGAAACACAGAGGTAATTTCTGCAACAGCTTTCAGTCTCTTACACTGACATGCAGAAATTAGTAGCTTTTCTCCCATTTTAAACATTTAAAGCCCATGTTAATCTTTTTCTACAGCTGAGCACAACTCGTAATCAAACAGACAATAAAATTTTCCTGAGAAACAGTTCCAGCTAATGTAAACTCATACAGTAGTAGACCATCATTCACATGGAGATTATAATGGATCTTGAAATAACCAATGTACCAGAAGGGAGGGGTAAGGGAGAGTGAGAAGGGGAATAAAAATAATTAAGATGTATTAGGTACCTATTCTTCAAAATTAATGTAACCATTATGTAATATACACACATACTAATAAAATCAGAAATAAAAAAAATCAATAAATAAACAGCAAAGGTAGACACAATGTCTAAAAAGCAAGCTTAATGACTCAAATATATTCTGGTATCAGTATGTATTTTGTTGCAGGATGGGCTTTCAAGTAACTTTCATGTTCAAAATTCAGGCATCAATCCATTCATGTGATGCTGTAATTCAATATGGAAAATTAAAATAATTCCACAGTTTAAATATAGTTATCCCACAACATCATTAAACTAACTACTCAAGTCCATTTATTCATAGATGTATTCATTTAATGAATCAAGAACCTACCTGTATAAAGTATACTGGATATATTTACAAACATCCTCTATTTTATCATTTGTTACTTGGAGAAAGTCTAGTGTAACAGTGGTTATATAGCAATTACGTAGAAACTCTATAAAATACTATGTAAAGTAACAAATTTAGTATGTTAGAGATTAAGCAATTATATCCTGTGGATATGAAGAAGAAATAGAATTTAAGCGCTCAATTGCACAATGAAGGGTGTTGACCCAGATTATAATAATTATTTTGTCAAGTATAGATAAAGATCTTAGGTGGAAACTCAGGAGGCTGCACTAAGTAGGTGTGGAACAAGTAAGACTACTGTGATGGTGACAGCAATAAAGCATTACCGTTTGTGGGAAGACAAAGTTGGTAAATTCTGATAAAAATAAAACTTCACCCAAAGTTTTAAGATCAAAGGTTATTTAAGGAACTCATGGTACATTTTAGAGTTTCCCTCTGAAATTTACGGAATGACACTTTGAAAATGATAGATTTTTCTTTAAAATATAGATTTAGCTGCATGAAAGGACTGCATTTCAAAAAAATTAGTTTTATTTTAGTTACTTCTTATGCTTTTAGATTTTCACTGGGATCCAGAGTCAAGATGGTGGCCGACATGCCTAGTATACCAATAAGTTATTTATAGGAGCAAGCTCAGGTGGGGAGATAGCTCTCTATATTGCTTCAAATCTCCGGTGACTTACTCATTAAATCTGTATTTAGGGCCTATCTTATTCTGGGCCTCCTACAGGTGCTAGAAGCAAAATGCCTGTATATTAGGGCTTTTCTCTTCCAAGGACTTACAGTTCGGTAAAGGCATGCACATTGATCAATAATTACAGCATTAAGGGAAGCATTGTCTTAGCACATAATAGAAATATCAATAGATTTGTCAGACCATTGCTAAACTATTTGTAAAGAAGTTCTATGACATACAAAAATTTCTATCAAACTCTGATGCTGATTATTGTGCCTGCTTTGTACTTTGGGTACATTTGTTTTACCCAGGTATACAAGCCTCCCAAAGCATGAAGTTTTAATAAGGTACCTCACCAAAAAATGCACTCTAAAATCAAAATTGTTTATAATTGTGGATTTTTTGCATCCATGCATATGTGTTATAGTCTAAACAATATCATTTTGATAATAAAAGGAAATGGATATTAGGCATCTAAAAAACATGTCTGTAAACAAAGGAGAGCCCATCATTACTAATATAGTGTTGTTAGTCTTAACTAGGATCTTAACATGCCATATAAAATAAGTTACTTGTCAATTATTAGACTCATCAGAGGTTGAACTATCACTATTTTAAATCTTTTGTCATCTAGTTCTGCCTCTTCTCTAACATTTACAACTAGGCTGATTAAAAAAAGCAACAACAACAAAATCTCTAACAAGTACTAGTAAAAATAAGGGAATTTTAAAATTACCTTTCATCAAACCAATAAAATAAAAATCATTTCTTGGTTTAAAACTGTTATGTAAATTCAAGCCATCTTGCTGTGGTCAGTTTGGTTTATATTTCCTTTCTTATCTTAGTATCTACTATCTTAAACTTCTGCAAAAGTGAAACTCCCAAAAAAGAGCTCTGACCAATATTTCACCAGACTGAATATCACCTATGAAACAGGTACACTTATATTTAAAAACAGACTCCAGTAAACTTGGTCTAAGAGCTACTCTTTACAAAATCTCTTTGTTGCTTAAATGTGTCAACGAAAAAAGGATTTATGACACTCACTGTAAACTGACAGACGTTCCTACACATGCACAGGTAAAATCAAGGCCCAGAATAGCCTTCCTACAATAAGGAATGATGAAAATGAAGATGAATCAGGCAATTCCTTAAAAATCATTCTCATAAAGACAAGAGGGGATTACAAAACAAAACAAAACAAAACAAAACATGGGAACTGTCAAAATCATAAAAGTGTCTCTACCAAATGGAGATATAAGCTACTACAAGGGCTTTTAAAGCTAAGTAACTGTTGATAACTCTCTGCGAACATCACGCATTTGTCCTAGATCAATGTAAAGATACTCTAACTGACCTACCAGGACGTTTCAGCTTCTCCCACATCCTCCTCACTTCACCTACAGCTGTCAAGCTTCAGTGCTTGTCCCTGAAGCTCTTTGATCTTTCCCAGAGCTCCACTATCTTAAAGATTTTATAAGATCAAATAGATTCCTTAGCTGCAACACCCACCCTTCAAAACCACAGAAGTCTAGAAAAGCTAACTGCAGCACAAGGAGGTCTCTGCACAACTCTGGAAGAATAATACTGTTACTATACCAACCAAGCAGGTATTGCATAACAAGCTGTAAATACACTAAATGATCACACATCCCAATTTAGAAAACAAGAGCTCCATAGCTATCTCTTTTGAAAACATATCTGGAGCTGGCTCTCCTGGTTACTACCCTTTTTTATCCCACCGGAAGACACTGTTCTCTTATTTTTGCTTGGTCCTTGTTTACTTAACTGTCTTACAAAGTTTATCTCTTTCAGAATCCAATAATTCTACCTGCAAATAATGGTTCAAAAGGGATTTCAGCCTCTCTCAAATCCTGAAAGTTGATTATGCCCCTTTAACCCAACCCACATAAAAATGGCTGTTTTTCTACCTTACAGCCACTTCCAAATCAGCCAATTCACCACAGCCAAGTTCCATGCCCAACCTCCAACCCATATCATTAAATCCCACAGGTGAATGGACCAACTCTTCCTCCAGCCCTGAGACAGTCGGAGAGATATGTCCATAATCATCTGTAGGTAAGAGCGAGAACACTCAGCTGGAAGCAGCTCCTAAAAAAAGAGCCCACCAGACTCCCAACATACCATAAAGGCTTATGAGAACTACATCTCTTAGGGGAAAGTTGAGGCAGGAGGTAGCAGCTAAGAAAGTGGATGGAAAAGAAGGGAGAGTTGGCCTCACTTGGTGCCTGCTTACTGGGCTCAGTCTGAGACACAAGATAACCAAAAAGCCAGCTGGGAAAAAAGGGAGTGGTCACCTTGGATCTGCTCTCTGAATCTAGATCCACCTTCTAGACGCCCAGGTCTGAACATGATGAGAAAAGGTAATGGGGTAATTTAGCTTACACAGTACATGTACATATGCGGACATATCCCCAGACATGTACCCGGTGCTCTTCTGCCACACTTGGCAGACTGCAGTTCTATTACTCTGTCATTGACTATGTAGATGTGACCTCAGTGTTGGCTTTTGGAACCATGGCAATGTTTCCAAAGGCCACAGAAGGTAAAAAGCTCCCAGCATCTGATGGAATGGCTAAGTCAAGCCAGTCACTAGCAGGTGTCACACCTAAGTCTAAACCCTCAATCCCACCCCCAACTCTAAGGTTTGAAACTTCCATCATAAAGTCCACTTACTGCCGTGAGCTCTTCTCGTTGGCCTGCTCCCACTCAGTGGAATGTGCCCTGTCTTTTCATTCTCAAATAAATTATCAATTCTGCTACAGTTCTTGGGTGTCCTGCTCAAGTTTCTGGGTAAGACATCAAAAATTTGGACCAGAACCCAATCTGGTAACAGATCAAGGCCAGTATTCTAGATAAGTCACAATGATGCTCCATAATGAAGTATTAGCAGGTTAAAAACAGACACTTAGACATGAAACCCAGTGCACAGAAAGGCACAAACCAGGAAAAAATGGACAGAGAAAGCAGGAAGTTCAGTGTACTGCAGTCAAAGCAGCCTAGTCAGTGATGATAAGGGATGGGTTTATACGCCTAGGCCAAAATGTCAGTGGATGTTCTATGCTAGCATCCCTGGAAAACGTTTTGGTATAAAAGGTGTGAATTTTATGAAGGTTTCGTGGACAATGCATTTCTGACTGAGATGTATAATTTAATAATTGTTAAAAGCCAATTGCAAGCACTGGTTGTTATTCTTGGTTTTCTATCCTTCCTTACAATTACATAGGTTTTAATGGAATCCCAAATGATATGATAGGATGCAAGAATAAAATTCCTAACAGAAAGAATTTATAATCTGATTTAGAAGATACAATACAAATGCAAACTAACAGAAGACAAGGAAGTAGCTAGTTAGTGGTAGTACTGAGGACTATCAATAAGCCCTGACGGGGTCTCCTAAGGAAATGTCTCCTGGAGATATTCCTCTGCACTAAAACATGGTGGTCAGTCATGACTTTGAGCTTCTGCACTCTTAGAAAAATAAAAGGAATTAGTATATTTTTAAGAAAGGTTAAAGAATCTGTTGGTGGTGTGGATCTGGATGCAAGTCACATTAATATTATCCCTGTGATATGCCACCCCAGTTTTTATTTAATTAACAGTGTGAACATAATGTTATAAATATACCAGTGCTTTTCAAGTGTAGTACAGCATATTTTCATGACCTTAGGTGCAGTCCATATGTCTCCAAGATTAAAATAAAAAGGAGCAGTAATATCAAACACAGTTGTTTTCAGTGACCCAGCCTTAAAAAAAAAAAACAAAAAAAAAAAACCTTACACACAACTGAGTCTGTAGAGCCCATGAGACACTTGTAAGTTAGAGTAGGAAACTCCATGGGCTAGAGTTCAGAAAATGCTTCCATTTCAAGCAGCATAATTCATTGGAAGAGACCTTAAACAGAACTACAGAAAAAAGTGGTCAAGAAATCATAAACTGAAAATCCAGTGAGAAGTTATGAGCCTCTTGGCAAAAGAACTTTATTTTTTTCTGGAAAACAATGCTCCACATTTAAATTTGGGACACTTAAATAAAATATACACTAAAAACAAACTTTCTCCTCTGCCCCTTGTCTATATGCTAACCCTAAGTTCATAATACCAGTTAAAAAACAAGTGTCAATAAAACAATGTAAAATTACTAAAATGAGAACTTTACTTTCTTGATACTTAAAATTAGATTGAGGTTATGTAAGACATGACAGATGAAAACACACTGCAAGATTATATTCAGAATAAGAAGTTGTATGGTAGACTAGAGATTTCTTCAGCAAAACTTTTATCCTCCTGCCTCATTTCCATGGAAAGAGTACACTGCCCCATCCCTTGACTTGGAAAGTTGGTCAGTAGAATAATAACAGACAGGTATGACAAAAGGATTGATAGGTGCTGTTGCCAATGAGGTGCTGAAGCCAGATATCTCTGAAAGGAAAGTTCTCAGGAATTTTGCAAGTCAGGTGTCAATCAAGCCACGCTTAAAGACCAGTAAAATAACATAAGGTAATACATTCTAAAAATTTAATACTTCTAGCTATATTACTATTATCTGTTCGCTCAAGGTTATTAACATTTATCTAAGCTGGCTGAAATACAGTCTAAAGGCATATAAGCTATATTCACGTTTGAATACACAGTTGCCTTTATCGTGATGAAAACAGTAAGTGACATGACAGAAATACATATAAAATGAAACAAGTTATTTCCTATGATGGGATTTGTGCAGAAAACAGTAAAATAGAGGGGGAGCTTACAAGGTTGACTCTTCACTGGTGTCTGAGAACTTGAACTTGAGGAACATTCCCAAGATCTCTAAACTGGCAAAGGCAGTGCACTATGCCCAAACTGTATGAACAGCGTGGTTTGTGCCAAATACCAGCTTTCTTCCGGGAACTCTGGAGTTTTTGTACCAGCTAGGTAAAATGTGTGAGGGAACTATGCCCAAGCACCGAGTCTCAAATGAGATTCCCTGATTAACAGTACTTCCCTTGTGTTAACAATGACGCTGGAAGTATTCAATATGTATATCCTGTGTATGACTCTACAAGGGTAGAGACTCACTTTGCAAGCCCGGCGCTGATGTTTTTGGACTTCAACCTCTGCACCTTTACTCTTTTCTGGGTTTACTTTGTATCATTTTCTTATCTTTGTGGCTCTTCCTGTGAAACTTCTTAACCTTCCCAGCATTATGTCAGGTTAGTCAGTCAAAAGAATATATAAGTACAAAGGCAGTTTCATCATCAGTAAATTCTTACTTTGGATTTGACTCTGGCACTCAAGATTAAGACCTGCTTCCCTATTTGATATTTTCAGTATATATGCAAATAAAAATCACGTATATTGAAGGTTGCAGCACACACATACATTGTGAGATGATGCCCACAATCAAGATAATTAACTTATTCATCAACTCAAATGGTTTACTTTGAAAATTTACTCCCTAATTTCCAATGTCTGGGGGCTGGGAGCACTAGAGATTTCAGTACATCTTCAGTTTATATGTATGAAAGGCTTCAAATTGTGATGGTGAGCCACAGCGGGGGGCTGCTTACATATTAATACCTGTCAATTTGACCCTCCATAGACATTTTTTCCAAATAAATATACACTATACCTCTTTTAATATATTTACAGCATAGTGAGTTTCTGGGAAATCTGCTCTATATATATATGCTTAAAGACTAAACATAAAAATAGGGTTAGCATAACATCTAACATGCATAAATGACTGACAGAAATGTTCTCTGCAAGTTCTGTGCTCCAAAGAATGGTTACATAAAATTTTAATGTTTTTTTAACCTAAATCTCATCATGCTCTTGAGTTACACAGAGGAATATCACATTTTTGGAGGTGGTTCTGGACAGCTAAATCACAAATTTTGGAGCAGATATGTTCAATAAAGTTCTTTAGAACTGCAACACTTGCAATAAAACTGGACCCAGTTTCCATTATCCTATGGTTCCAATCGTCATCTTTTTAATACTTGAATTTTTTAAAAGAGTAAAATCAAAATTTCCCTAAGAGGGCAGTCAAAAGCATATTAGTATTAGTGACAAAATTTTCATTAATGACAATATACTGCAAAATATTCAATATAGGTGGTATTTTACATATGAACTATCTAGGCTGATATGAATAAATAGGGAATTATTCTTTGAAAGGTGCCTAGATTCATGGCACATTTTAAAGCAAGCATGGGTAGAAACTATTACTATTTCAAACCTTATTGGTGAAAGCAATATTGTTGTAGTCATGGGTTGTGCAGAAAACAATTAGAATCAGGACACAGAATTTATAATATTATTTTATGATGGTCACCCAGAGTTAAACACAAGAAAGTGCAGGAAATCTGTCTACAACACTAAAGACACAGAATATTCAGCCAAGGGCCTGAATCCCACAGCAATGTCCCACAAGAGTCCAGATGAAAACCTAGAGCCAATGACAATGCCTCCCATGCGTTCAATGGAGGTCTAGAGCCCACTAGAAGGATTCATACCAATCTGTTTTACAGATCTGCGCTGGGAAGGCCCAAAGGTCAGTGATGGAAGCTAGAAAGTCTATGCTAGTGAGGTGAAGGACCTGTGCCAGTAGGCTGAGTGTTCTACACTAAAGCCAAGAAGTGACACTCAAAATAAGGACCAGAGCTCCCCTGAAAAGCACCACAGCCATTCTCAGCAACAATGAGGTCCTGAGCTACTCTGATGTTGGGAACAGCTGAGGACATGCCAGGAAGCCAGCATGACAAACTTCTTCTTGAGATTAGACAGCACATATCTTGACCCTCTGGAGTCATGCAGCTATGTTCAAAGTAAAGATTAAAGCTCCCCCAAAATGAACCACAACCATTCACAGTGACAAGGTCCTGAGCTCCTCTGATGATAAAAGCCAAATTCATGTCTGGGAAGCCAGTATGACAAGCTCTTCCAGGAGAACCAATGGCTCTGAACAACAGCAACACTTAGGAGAACCCACATTGCTTCTCTCCTCCTATCCACATCTCCTTTTTGAGGCTGGCAACAGTCCTTAGTGGACCATCCACACATCAGCACCACTCTGATTCAGTGCAGCTGGTGCTTAAGTTGACCACCAGTTACCAATGCACCACAAATACGATTTAGCTAACATATATGGTAGAAAGTTTCCTTTTAATCTATGGAAAACAAATTGATATATATATTATATATATTATATTATATTATATATGTCTTGTTTCCGTGTGTGTGCATGTGTGTGTGTAAAATTTTGGTAAATTTTTATTTAGAAATACTTTGTTTATTTTCTTGTGTATCTAGATAGAGCTGGAGTTTGACAGGCAAGCATCTAAAAAGTTGTAAAAGATGCAAGACTCAATACAGTTGATGAGTTTCTCTAAGCAGAAATATGGCTAATCCAAAAGAATGCTGAGACATGAGGCTATCAAATCAGAGGTAAAAATAGAAACCACAGTTTTCCGTAACTTCTTTCCCCTTGCTTTTATATAAGATCTTTCTTTGTAAAGTGAAAGGGTTTTTTTTTTAATACTGATATTTTCCTTTGATGTAAACTGATTGGTTGAGGATTAAGATCATAGTCCCTGATCCTTTCACAGGTTATATCCAAAAGAGAGAAAAACACCTTCATGTCTTAAACTTTAAAGTTTTCTTGGGTAAGGAATGTGATTATACTACATAAGGAGACACTGGTGACATCATGTAAAGAAAGTGACCAAATGATGCAGGGCAAGTGCTACCCAGGTGAAGCAGAAAATATCTGCAGTGAGTAAAACTGGTAATTATAAGCAACAGCCACCACAACAATCCCAAGAGTGCAAACTTTAGAATTCAGCAAAACAATGTCTGGATTATTTTATAATCTGAAACAATGTATTCCCCTTACACCCAAAAAGGAGAGAGAATGTGTGTCTCTTCAGCAAGTCTGCAGACAGACGTGCCCCAGGGCAGGCCCCCATCTAGCCTCTTGCTCTTTCTGACTTCTTGCTCCTTTGACCTTCCCACTAATGAGCTCCCACTTGTCACCTCTGACCCTCACTTATATGACTAATGTCAACTTTAGGCCTTACCTAATGATATGGCATTAGTTTCTGATTCTGCTGCTCTTTGCATGGTAAATATTTGTTGCATATTTTGAAATAATCCTTTGGAATTAACCTGTTCATGACTGGATCTGGAGTTATTTTGTGGTGACTTCACTCGCCCGAGAACAGATAAACGTGGGCACATGCACACCACCCCTCTGTTCTCCGTCACCATGCATGCCCAGACAGAGTTCCTCTTCATATGTCCTCAAACTCCTCCTTTCACAGACTCCACAATTACTTCTCCTTTGGAGTCTATTATCCCTTTCTTCAGTCGTCAGTGGAAACTCAGTTTTCTATTTCCATGCGCTACCTTGACCTGCACTATTCAGTACCTGGTAGGTCCTCTCCAAATGGGTGTTAAATGAAAAAATGAATGAATGACTTACTATTTTAGAGAAATCCACCAAAATTCCTTCTTGAGATGGTAATTTTTTTCCACTGGACTAAACACTTACAAATCTTTAATAGCAAGTACTTGCAGTCTGATTCTAGGGCCAATTCTTCTGGAGAGGTTACACCTCTCAGTCTATGGATTTAGTGAAACCATTGCTAGTGCTCCTGCAAGAAGATAATCAAAGTCAGACTTTCTATTTATAGTTCCAGATGAGAGACATTCAATCCTAGGAATCCTGATTTCTAATTTATCCTTTCTCAAACCTGTTTTCGGATTCATCACCCTCTACTAATGTGTACAGATAGTCAGTAGTTTTATAAATCTAAAGGCAATTTAAACATTAAGAGTTACTAAAGAACCATGCTTATCCGACTCGAATAGACTACAGAACATTTGATGGCAAGGATGGAAACAGGAGCTTTCTGATAATCTAAAAATCATGCCACATTCCACATGCATCGATCCCTGGGAAGACTGGGAACGTCATTTGGGATTCATTGTGTATATTAACCCTCTAAGTAAAGTTAAATAAGTGGTAAAGAAAAAAAACAGTTACTTTATGTAGTATAGTTTTATTAAGTGTTTACTGAAGAACTTTGAGCAGTTAGTCTGAGTATAGTCAGAACAGGAAACTTACTTTTAATTTTACTGTAGAGGCCAGAAATTACAGAACTGGTATTTCGTTTTCTGCCCTTTATATGCCTGTTGAAATCCACTGCATCTATTGGCCTCTGACAATTTCCAGTGGAAAATCTTGATTGCATTATGTGTAGCAAGTGTGCAAAAGAGATGCAAGCTGCACAAACAGCAGTTCTCTCCTTAGGTCGTGACCTGAGCCTTCTGACATGTTTGCCTCACTTTTGCTTCCTACTATTAATGAAACCAGTAACTGCATTGTTGCCCTTTTATACTGAACTTGAGACTTGATAAGTGTTTAATTGCTGGTAGTATTAGCCATTTCTGATTTCAAATATTCTTGAAATCTAGGCCTATCATGTCAGCTGTGATCAGACCAAACCCAGAACTCAATGTGAAAGATGTGGCAGAGGGAGCTATGTATGTTTAGATTTTGTTTTTTTGGAAAAAAAAAAAAGAAGAACATGTCTAACATCAAAAGAAGCATAAGTAATTCCTAAAATTACACAAATGCATTATGTTTCCATCCAACTGTGAATGCGTTTTAATACATATCTGGAACAAATCAAGTTATAAACATCAATATACTACACATGGAAAAATTTAAATTTAAAATATTTATGCTTAACAAAAGCAGCTGAAGCATTAGAAAGTCAGGCAGGAGATTTCTAGTAAGAGAAATAAAACTAGTATGTCAGATAAGGTAGCAGATTACTTATCATTTCAGTTATATATGCATTATCTCGGCAGTGTATTCTCATGAGCAACACAGACTATTTTTTTCTCCTTAGTGGCAGTTTTGAGTCAGTGCTATTTCACTAACAAGGCATATTAAAACAGAAGCACTGACTACTACAGAGCAAACAAATGTCTAGGGGCCTGGGATTCTGGCTGGGGCCAACCTGACAGTTCAGTTATCCAAAAGGTTACAAATGGTTGCATTTAAGACAAATGCTTGTGGGTTTCCCTCTGAGTACTGTTCAATAAGATGGAAAAATGTCAAAGAGAAGATCTTATCTTCCCAAAAAACTAGATGTGTGAAATATGACCAAGATGTAGATAAAGATGTGTATGGAGGGGGTGTGTGTGTGTGTGTGTGTGTGTGTGCCTGTAGTGTTTTTAAATTACTAAGAGAATCTGGGGTTTTGAACTTTTTCCAATGGTAAAATTAGTAATATCAGTTAGGATAAAGCAACTAAACATTTCCATTTAGCTATCAAGTCTATGACATTACAACAAAGTTATACCAGATTTTCAGTAATCCTTGGACTTCCCTTGTACAGTATTTTCTCTATTTAGTGTCTAATGTGATTTGGGAGTACAGTGATTCTTTTAGTTATGAGTTAGAAATCATCAAATGACATTTAAGTCAATTGCTACCCATACTATCTTATTAACAAAATGCCTGAGGATGTAGTTCAGGTGTAGAACATGTGCTTAGCAGGCACAAGGCCCTGGGTTGATTCCTCAGCAACCCTCCTTCCAATAAAAAGTGTACTTCATTTTACTAATTGCCATGCCGTTCACCTAAAAACAGAAAGCACAGCAAATTAAATAATATAGTTAAAAACTTTGTCTTTGTTTTGAGCATAGGTACTTTGTCGTTTTTCATTGTTTTTTATTTGGAGTAGGACCCTATCTTAAATTGAGTTTGGAATGCTTCCAGGATTCTAAAAGGCAAGAAAATAACAAGATAAAGCCCAATCTGGGCAACTTAATGATTTAGCAGAGCTCAGTCTCAAACCAGAACAAGACAAAACAAAACCTATGTTGCTATAGCTCAGTGAGAAGGCCTTGGGCTAAATCCCCACTACAAGTAAAAAGGATATGACTCAAAATGGAAGAAAACTATTGTCTTTATTTAAAGATGTTGCTGTTAAGATTATAAACATTGATTTCATTATTAATAAGACATCTTAACATAATAAGAGGACATCTCTTTTAGCCAATTAACTTATGTTCCAAACAAGGGGTTCAGTCTTAGACAATTTAAAACATTTCTAACCTCACTTTCAGTTGTAATATGACACTGATAATATTAACGTTATTCAACCATCAGGAACACATAAAGCATGCACCTGAAATACCAGGCATTATGTCAGAGTATGGTAAATGATTTGCTGATGTTCGCTATTATTATAATGAACCAAGCAGAGAGGTGGATGATCATTTGCTTAGGATCTGAGTGAAATAAATTCTATTCTTTTTTCAAATCATCTTTTCCCTCAATTACCAGACATCTATTGAACACCGATTATGTCACATGCTGGCTGAACTACTGCAGTAAAAATATTTTTTAAAAAAAGGAGTAAAATTAAAAGTATCAGAATGTGGTAAGAGAAATGTGTAAGCAGAAAAAAGAATTTCAGTCAAAACAGGAGAGTATCTCAGATACTGAGGAAGCCATGAGGACCCAGGTACAAAACCTAGTTTGGGGCTGGGGTTCAGCTCAGTGGTGAAAGCGCCTGCCTGGTAAGCACAGGGCCATGTGAGTTCGATCCCTGGTACAAAAAAAAAAAAAAATCAAAAAACCTAGTTTCACATGTTCACCAAAGAACCACCTACTGCTAAAGATTGAGATTACATTGAGTATTTGGAGCAAGAAAGAATACCCAGGCAAAGGTGCCGGGACAATAAATGAGGGGATATCCTGGAAACATTTGCTAACCCCACTTACATTTGAGGAAAAGCACTACAAAAATATGTTTCCTAAGGATAAAATCATCAAGAACAGGAGCACAGAACTACTGACTTTTAATAGTTTAATGCAGGACTGGAAAATGTATGGACATCATATCAAAAATATTATAAAAACTTTGTATTCTATATCTTTATACAGGGGTTGTTTGTAGACCCTATTTATCTAATCTAAGGAATATTCATTCAGAAAAGCAAAATAGCATTATTTCATTTTGTGACAATTAGTATCAGCTATTAAAGAATAGATTGACAATGCACATGAGTACATGGAAGCCATTAATGACAACCTTGGATAAAAAAAGAAGATATTTAAAACTTATGCTCCTTTAATCAGCTTTATTGGTTTATAAATAAAAATTAATATATTTAAAGTGTACAACTGATGTTTTGTTATAAGTATACCTTGTGAGAAGACTGCCCTGATCAGTTTTTGTTGTTGTCTTAGATAGACTTTCACTGTATAAAGCTGGCCTTGAACTCAATTTGTAGCCCAGGCCGGCCTGCAACTCACTGTGACCCTCATACTTCAGCCTCTCAATTGCTGGAATTACACGCATGTGCCACACATACCCAGCTACCAGCTATTAGTATATCCATCAGATCACATAGTTCTAGTTTGGTTTTGGTTAGTTCTGGGGTGTGTGTATGTGTGTGTGTGGTGAGAATTACAGAAAATTAATGTATATATTAATTTTAAAGTACACACAAAACCATGCTATTCCTAGAACCTATTCATCCATAACTAAAAGTCTGTACCCTTTAACTACTATCTTCCTTTTATGCCACTGCTGAGCCTCTGGCAATGACTATCATACTTTTACATATCATATCATGACTATCATATCTTCTATAAGTTCAACTTTTTTCCACTCCAACTGTACATGAGGTCATGCACTATTAATATTTCTGTTCCTGGCTCATTTATGCACAGAGTCCTTTGGGGTTATCCATATTATTCCACATACAAGAATTCCACCTTTTTAACTTATGATTAATATGCCATTGTGCATACACACACACACACACACACATACACACACAATTGTTTTTGATGAACAGATAGGTAATTTGTCTATCTTGATTATTGTGAATAATGTAATAAACACGAGAGTGCAGATATCTCTGAGATACTGCTTCCAATTTCTTTGACTATATTCCCAGAAGTCGGATTTCTGAACCCCACTAGCAGTTATATTTTTAAACTTTTTCTTTATTTATTTTAAAGAGCATAAAAACAATAAAATGATACAAAATTTCAAAACAAGATGACATGAAATTAGCAATAGTTATTATATCATATATTTTGTCTTCAAAATAATTGCTCAAATTATCATAGGCATGCAAACTGATCAAACAATATAAGCACTGTTGTTTATAATAAAATAATAGAATGAGTAGTGCAATTATCTTAGCTATCATATATATCATGTATATGTATACATGTATACATATATACATAGATATGTATATATATATAGTTTTTTTCCTTCCTTTTCTCCTTTTCCCATCCCAGTTGTCTTTTCCTTTGGAACAGTTTCTTTCCCTTTCACAATATCTACTGTACTTTTCATTAATTTTGAGGAATCATCACAATGGTTATAATAATTTATATTTCTCCCAAGAGTACACAAAAGTTCTTTTTTCTCCAAGTGCCTCTTAATATTTATATATTTAGTTTGGATTATACTAGTCATTCTAATAAGTATAAGATGATACATCATTGCGGTTTCAGTTTGCATTTCCTTAATGGTTCCTGATGGTATTTTTCCATACAAGTATTGGGCATTTGTATGTGTTTTTGAAAAACTGGGTATTCCAGTCCTTTGCTAATTTTGTTTTGTTTTGGGGGGTATTTTTTGTTATTGAACTATGTGAGTTCCTATATATTTTGGATTTTAATCCCTTATTAGGTGTATGGTTTGCAAATGTTTTCTTCCATTGCCTAGATTTGCAGTTCCTTTGCTGTAAAGGAACATTTCAGCAGGACAGTCACTTTATTTTTGTTCCTTATGTTTTTGGCTTCAACTCTAAACAGTTGCTGCCAAGACTGACATCAAAGAGTTTTTCTTTCATGTTTCTTCAACAAATTTATGATTTCAATCCTTTATTCATCAGATTTATTTTTATGTTCCTTTAATCACACAGTCATATGTAAGTATCAGTACCAAGTAAGTGTATCACACAACTGTATCTATTGCAATGTTAAGCTTTATGAAAGGATAATTTTATAAAAACATGTATTTAAAATACATGTTTTATAACATATATAAAACATATATTTACATGTATACATACACATATATATGTGGTCCTTCTTTCTACAACGTAAAATTCATGTATTACTTGGGAGCATGATTTATTTATAACCTGTCATGTAAAGAGCCCAGCTCACTGCATGTTAATTCTCAATGTTACAAATATGACTTGTATCCCCAACTGTAAATGTTGAAAGCATTAAAACCCCAAAAGCATGAAATAATTGTCCAAAGTCTCACAGCTTGCTAGAAATAACCTCAGTTTCAATTATTGCTTTATACTAATTCCAAACTCTGACCTTTTTCTACCACACGGAGATCTGAAGGCAACTAATTAATCACCAACAGATCGATCACTAAAACTGAACTTTAACCTTTATGAAATAACTTGCTACTAAAAATGGATACCACATGATAATAGATTAATAATTAGAACACATGGGCATATGTTTCTCTTGGTCTAATTCTTAGTTTAACAGCACATGCACTGATTCAGCCACATGTAAACTGATTAGATCCATCCAGAAATGTTCCTCACATTTTTGTGCTTTCTATGAGTAAAGTTTTCATGTTTGTTATTTTGTGAAAGTTTTCATCATTTCTCAAGCCACTCTATAGTATCATCACCCTTATTATTATTAGTTCCACAGTGGTATAGTTAATAAGCTTACAGCTACAGTCACACTATAGTTCCACTTAGCACTACTTGTCATGATATCAAAGTGGTGGTTAATAGGAAGTAAAATTATGACAAAAACATTAAATTGATGTTCCTCAAATATCATCTGGCACTATCATTACATAGATGAGTTTTCTGTAATCTCTTTTCATTATTTAAAAGTCATTTACAGATTTATGTTATTAGCTGATGAGTACATTAAGACCCACCTAAGGCTCATTTCAGTTATTTGAATGTAATACTTTATTAAAAAACACTAATTATCATTTTGATGAATGAATTCTTTTTAAGGAGAAGCTCATATATAATGCATTAATATCACTCTTATTTTCACTGAAAATACTTTAATAAAGCCATTAAATTTCTTCTTATAGTTATAAAAAGCCACATTAGAAGCATAACTTAAGTACTGTAGAGTCCAAATTTGTTTGCATTTCCAAATTGCTAAATTTTACTTTCTACATTTTATTCCTGCCTTCCTTCCTCGTGTGCAGTACATCCACTTCTTCTCACTATGACCAAAAGGGACTGGGAGAAATTAGAATGGTTCCCAAAATTCAGGAGGAAAACTGTACCAAGGAAGACAAAAAAAATGGAAAGGCAGAACTGAAAATCTTCAAAGTAACTAGGTATGAGGAAGATTTATTTTTAAATTAGAGTCATCCATCATAGTTTTGGGGAAGAATCCCAGAAGGAATTTTCTAGTTTAGAGGAGACTGGAGCAAGTATCTTTGACTTTGTTGCTCAATACCATCTTTTGTGATTCTCTGCATTAGTTCTACCCCTGGCACCATAAATGTATAAATGCTGGCTGAAGAGTGAGAAAAATCTCTTTCCATGGTTGCTCTTAGAGAGACAGATTAGAGTTTTTGGTATGCATTGAAAAAATTATAGCCAATAAAACACAACCCACTTTTTCATTTTCCAGAATATCCTAGCATAGAAACAGGAACACACACAGAACAAATTCTCTACACTTCTCAGGTCCTTTGCAACTTTCAACTTTTTCTCTTTGGAACTTTGATTTGGAACAATCTCTTATCTTCACTAGTAACCTGCAGTCACAGAAAATATACTGGATTTCAGGAATTCAGTTTCTGTCTCATGAATTGGCCTTGCAGTGAAAATTTGGCAGTCAGATTCCCTGAATACATTTTTATTTTTGAAAATACAAAAGACACTTTTCTATATAATTTTCACAGCTTTAAAATGAGGTACAGCATGAATATAAATTCAATAAATTTTTGTTTAAAAAAACAGTGACCCACACTCAAGGTACTTTTTCTTATTTTCTTCTCTTAATTCTGTCATATGAAAGATTCTGTTAACGCTGCATTCAAAATTATTCCCTTAGATGAAACACACCCCAGAACACTAAAATTCTTCCATTTCTGATCTTTCCATTTGTATTTTATACTACAATTTCTTTCCAGGCTTGTGTGAATGATATTTTAAACTCATAATTAAAAGTAAAATAATTATTGCTTTAGTTGTTACATCTGTTCTTCTAGAGCATTTCCTGATGGTATATCTAAATAAAATCTGTTCCTCAGTCACTTACTTAGATACAGTGTACCGTAACTCAAAATCTAGGGCATATAAAAATCAACTAGGTTATCTGTTCATTATTTATAATTTAGATATTTATACTGTATTATGAAACATTTTCAGCTCTGTGCATATTTGAGTTACCATTTTGATTTTTGAAAAACTGAGTGTTTATATAGTAAATATACATATATATATATATATATACATACATATATGTTCTATGAATATATACATACATGTTTGTAGGTACCCATATATATGTTCTAGAATTCTCTCATGTACCCCAAGAGACTCAGTTTGAACTTTTATATAGTTATCTACAAATAATCTTAAATTATATGGTTTTTGCTTGACCCTCTATATTTCAGTGGTAGTCTACCTCTATATAACTGTTTAGACACTTATTTTTCTGCTGAAACAGAAATTTTCTTTCCTTAAAAAAATTATTTAGCTTCAGCTAAGCAAAGAAATAAAACTATAAAACCATCTCATGTCTATTGACACTACTAGACTTCTAAAAGGACCTTAATCAGCTCACATTCTGATTTTTCTACACACATTTTCCTTGTACATACATACTTGGCTAGCTACAAACGTTGTGTGATGGAATTCAGGGTTAACTTCCACTAGTAGTTTGAGAACATGATTATCAATGGCCCAGAAATATGGGAATCCTTTGTACCTTTGCTAGTGAGGTTGGTTTCTAACCTCAGTTGTGATGATTTGATTACAAGAACTAAATATAAAGAAGAAAAGTCATATGAGAAATAAAATACAGTGCTTTGACAAACCTGGGGACACCTTGGGAATACTCATGCAGAGTATTTATAAAAGCTGAGTTAGAGTATTAATCTTGGATATATGATAATCACACCTTCCTATTCTTCTCTTTCCATCTGTTTTATAAAATTCAGGCTTTTTTCTGGTTGAAATAAAGAACAAAATGACAACGATAGATGAGAATCAAATCTCTGTGTTATGTGAAAAGCCTGTTAAGGCAGTGTGGCAAAGAAAGCTGACACTGCAGACAGGATTTCAGCAAGCTGGAGGGAGCTAAGGGAGATGAGTTTTGTACAGCAGTTGGGGTGGGTTTGTAGTTTTCACGACTTCCCTGGGGACACTGTAATATGAATAATTCTAGGGGGCTTTGGAGCCAATGGGCTACGCCTATTTGTCTGGTATATGGCCAGGTAGCCATTAGGCCAGGTATGTAGTAGCACCAGCGTGTAGGAAACCAACAAGGAAAGAACTTGGAAGGTGCATTTAATTAATTGTTCAATAAAAGGGACTAACTGGCTTCTGACTTACTGTCAAAACCAGGTCAAGACAGCATCTAAAAACTGAAACAAAACCATATTACACTGTCCCATGTGCTATTGTCTCAAGACTACATGAAATCTTAGTTTTCTGGCTTCCAACACTGTGAAAGTAAATCAAGGGAAGGAAGCACTTAACAAAGTCTATAGAGCACACCATGGCTAATGAACTAGGTACATCCTAGACTGGAACGAGTGTATGCACCCAAGAAAGCCAGAAGGTAACACAGGAGAGCACAGCCACAGCTGAATGCATAGCAATTGTTCCCTGGCACCAACAAAGTCTAGTCAGTATCCGAGATCTCCACTAATTTGTGAGCAACTCGCCCCCTCTTAGAGAGACAAGTAGTTAGGCAAGAGTTGGACAGAAGGAGGTGTTTCTCTTGTTTTATTTTAGAGTCTTAGCAAAAAAATCAGATTTAATGACCTGACCTTCAGGTTTAGTTATTTCAATAACTAAATCAAAGGCATCAGAAAGAAATTTTTCAATAGAATTCCCTTTATCAACCAATAACTTTTATAGGATTGATGCTGACATGGTAACAAACCCTAGTTATTATTCTGAAATTTGTGGATATTTGGACAAGAACTTTCATGGCCTAGCAATCAATTATTCAGACAGCTGCTCATCATCTACTTTAAAGATACATGCACTTGCATTTTACTGTATTTTCATCAGCTGCATAGACAAATTATAGAACATTATGGTGTAATGAACTGCATTCAGGGTTAAGTAAAAAATTGCTATGTTTAGATTGTGCACTGTGAGGTAACATCTTGTTAAAAAGATAGCAGTGAGGTTAGCTGAGGCCACAGTATAAAGGGTCGTACTCTCTCATGAAGAATTTGGATATTTTTTTTAACCTCAGAGCAGTGAAAATTTATTAGAGTTTGAATCATAGAAAAGATATAACTATATTTGTGTCACAGTCACACAGCTCTATCTAGTAGATGGAGAGTGTTAGGAGGTAGTTAAGTGAATTTAAAGAGCAGGCCCAAAGATGCTATTATAGCAAAGATAACATATATTGATGATTCATAGTAAGTTCTGAGGAGATGAAATAGAAGGGATGAATGGATCCAACAGGTATTAAGAAGATAAAAACAAAAGGACTAGATATTTCCTTGTTGTTGAAGGAAAAGTTTAACTGGGGATAACTGTAAGGTCACTCACTTGAGCAGATACCCTAAAAAAAATCTTGAAGTATCTCAGTTTGAAACCCAAAGAACACTTGCTATTTCCTGACTTTGGAATGACTTTCTTTATCTACTCCTTGTGTACAAATACTTCTTGTCCTTTATATTCGAATTAAGCACCACTTAATCTAGGATGGGGTCCATAAGGAAAACCTGTAATAGCACTCACTGAAATGTATGGTAATTATTGGCTTCCTCACCTTTACTCAATATTATCTTGTGAGCTTCTTGAAGACAAGTGTCACATCTCATCCGTATATGCCTGATATTGCATAATGCATGCTACAGAAAAAACAATAAATATCACCTTAAAGGTGAGTAGAGGAAGAGGGAAAGGGAATTTATAAAATGGACAATTTTCTTAGTAAGCTATGAAATACATCTTAACAGATCTTTATCACTCATTTTATATTCCTATGCACTTCATAAAGCTCTTCTGGGCTATTCTGCAAATATACCTCCTTCAACTATTGACTCATAAACAAGACTATTGTGATTTAGTAGTTGGATTATCTTCTGGCTGTCAGGAAATTCAGCTGGCAGATGGAGGAAGAATGTACAGAGAAGCAAACCAGATACCCCTAAACTGGGAGTGAAACCTATCACTGATACCCACAGTTACAGGAACTGGATGGAGCCTGCCAGTCTGAGGGCAAGGCAGATTAATAAATGGGAAACCATGTGAATCATGCTTATCACTAGCAATCTCTAGTGTAGAAGGTTATCAGAGGAAGAATGAGGTTAGGGGTGGATGGAGGAGAGAAAGAGAGAGAGTGAAAATCTAAGTGACTAAATATGACTAGAAATCAGAAAATAAGATTATGTCCTAATATTAAGAGAAGAAAATTAGTTACATGATATGTAACAGATGACTTAATAAGTACTATGGCAACTATGCTAAGAACATACCCATTGTACAGATGGAAATCAATATCATGTACTATCAGGCAAGCACAAACAATTACAAAATAACTTTTCACATCACAGTATGTATAGTATATCACAATGTGGTTTCACATACTTCAACTATTTCTTCATGTAATTATGCTACTTCATGCTTAATAGGTTATATTAATATATAACCCGTTTTCTTTCCCATTCAGAGAAAGATTAAAGAGTAAAATGTCAGAGTAAAGGTTTTTTTTTTTTTTTTGGTAACACAGTGTCAGATTACTTATTATTCTGAAATGTAGAGTATGCAGAGCAGAGATTAATGTACAACCGCTAAAGTCTCATAGCCCAGTCTTCTTTTGCAATCACTTAATGTAGTATGGTGCCTAGAACTTATGCTGAATTTTATAGAAATATGAACCTTGGTCTCAGGAGGTATCTTCACTATGCAAAATACCCACTAGTTAGCCAGTTGCATTTATAAATTTCAATGAATTTGTTTTGCACATTTATTTTTAAAGATAAAATTAGTTTTCTATGCCTGCTTTTTATAGCAAAATTAGCATATCCTTAACACCAAAGGTATAATGTTCTCATTATTGAGACTCTACCTCTAGAACTGCACTTCAGTAAGTAAATCTCAGTGTGCGTTCATGAATCCTAACAGCTACCAACACTACATGATATGAAATTACCCAGTGCGAATGAATAAGTATGTTAAAGGGAAAATAGGAAACTGAACACTAAATCAAGCATATCAAAAACATTCTGTTACTAAGGGTCAGGGATACAGTTCATCTGCACAGAGTCTACTTGTAAGCACAAGGTACTAAGCTCAATTACAGGTCCAAACAAACAAAACAAAACAAAACAAAAACCTGTTGCTACTTAAAAGGTCTGCCTAATTAATTTGGAGCAAAACATCAAAACCATTCTTCTAATTTCCATTTACAATCCAGATCCTCAGTTTCATTTTATATACAATTTAGATTGCTTTAAGGATACTTTAGAATTCATATATTCACTTAGAAAACCTATTGACTGATAAGCTCTAAAAATTAACCCTTATTCTCAAACTCTTCAGAATGGCTATATATAAAGTGATTGGTAAGATCATACACGAAGCACTCAACAGTAACAAATCTGTTTATTTCTGTCATGTTGGTAGACCAAGGCACAGATTGTAAGAACTATGGTGAAAATAACATTTCACCATATTGTACTTTCATAAACCTTTTATATTATCATAATTTGGATAAAAATTTACATAGGGTATTTACAACTCATTTGTAATTCATCTGTAATGTAATTTTCTGTCGCTATATTTTGACAACAATTTATGGTAGCTGTATAAAGTGTTTTAAGAAACTTTGCTATTTCTATTCTTTGAAAAAAATTCTGTAACATAAAGGTCATAAAGTTCTTCAAATTCTGATACAAACTGCCAGCAAAATAAACTATGCCTTCTACTTCTGTTTGAGGAATGAGAATTTGTAATAAATCTTAATTTATCTATTTGATTTATATAATGATCATTGATTTGTTCTAGTTTCCATTTCTCCATAAGTAAATTTTGGAAGTTACCTTTCTAAGGTATTATTCACTTTAAGTGGATTTTTATATTAATTATAATAGAAATTTTATGAATGCTTAAATAAATGGAATATGGATATAGACAGAAACATGTATCCATGTTGTAACTTACCTCAATATATGCTTTAATCGTTGTACATGTTTCTATTTAAAAATTCACACTATTATTAAAATTTAATTTCAGAGAGACAGTTATTAAAATCTCTATCTCTGATTTTCAGTTCACCAAAATCTATGCTTTTGTCTTGGGTTTTTAATTAAAACTTAGGTAACTTTAGATAAATACTAGATCTGAGTTGTTCCATCCTTCTGGTGAGTAGTTCATTTCATCATTATGCCTTTAATAAAGAAACTTCAACCCAAATAATGTCTTTAAGGAAATGTTAGTAGTACTGTACAACAGCTTTCTGTGCTTAGAATTTGCTCATGTACCTTTCCTTATCCGATAGTGTCAGAATTTTTGAGACACTATATATTTTGAGCTACTATATTTATCTTATAATTAAAGGTTTTATATCCTATTTGAGACTTTTAATCACTGTAGTTTTATTTGTGATAATTATAGTGACTGGTGATATAGTACATTTTTACAATCATCTAATAGTGATTTCTAATCATCATACTCTTGATTTGTTTTGTGAGCCATAACCTTGTCCTTTATTCTTGTTATTGTTTTAGAATTATATATTCTAATTATCTTATTTTCAAGTATATTTTAATTTTAATTCACATATGTAATAAAGGACAAAATTATCTATATCATAATGAATGCAAAACAAATCTTATCTTTAATTCTGATCTCCTCACTCTACTTTCTGTATTATTTTTTTACCTGAAACCTAGTATGTGCCCTACCTTATTAATAACAAGCTGGTTACATTTTGCATCATTCATCTGTAAGGCTTATTTTGAATTATAAACATATTTCCAATTAACTTGGATATGGCCATTTGTGAAAAATCATTAGTTTACCATTTCCCTCTAATCTGGTTTACAAATATTTTTTACTTAAAAATCACTTATAAAGTCTTTCAGAGATAGCTCTACCTATTAAAAACTGTCAGCCACTCTCTGTTTCGGTCCACATCTGTGACGTACCCTCCAAATTTCATGTGCTCAGAGCCGGAGCTTTCAGAAGGTGACTGGAGGATGCTGGCTCTCAGGTCATCAGCCAGTCATCCCATGGACGCAGTCATGATTCAGTGACATTATTGAAGGTGATGGAAACTTAGAAGGTTGAGTCAAGTTGAAGAGAGTCACTCATAGCAGCTTGATCTTAGGGTTCCTACCTTGTGTCTGGTCTCTTCCTCTTTGGCTCTTTCCCTGTTTCCCATCTGCCATGTGATAAGTACCTTTTCTGCCATAATGTTTTGTGTCACCCAGGCCCACAGAAATGGAACCAGCTGACCATGGACTAAAATCTCTGAATTTGTGAGTCAAAATAAACTCCTCCTGCTTTAATTTTACTTTTGCAGGTGGTTTGTTGAAGGAATGAAAATCTGATGAACAGATTCAAAGTGAAAATATACTCCTTTCAGTTTTAAGCAATGATTATACTGTATTTAACATTCTAGGCTGACAAGGCTTAAAATACATGGAAAGTATCATTCCACTGTTTTGGTTGATGAGAAATTTGATCATCAGTCCAGTTGCATATATAATCTTTTTGGTAGTATTTTTAAGAGCTAACTGGAACATACACTAACCTTATGATTATCTAGTATAGTTTTATAAAAGGTTTCATTTATAGAACAAAACATGAAAGTTACCCTTCCATTCTGATAGTTAGGTACTGGGATGACTGATTATGAGGCTCTATGAAGCCACTTTCTCTTCATCACAGTTTTAAAGAGTACTGACATAGTGACAACTTAGGTCCACCATTGGAGTTTCCATGGGAGTATGGATTTTAAGACTTCAAGTGGTACAGAAGAAATCATTTATACAGTCACACACACTGACAGTTATTTCCTGTCCAGATTAGGCATGAAATTCAAAAAATTCAGTTCTTGAGGTTCTTATGACTTCATTTTTCCCAGTGAGCATTACATGTGGCAAAGATTTTCTCCTCTATTATGACACTTTCATTTTTGTTTTTTGACCTCAATATTCTATCTTCATATAAAATGTATCTATTAAAAGAATGCTATGCAACAAACTGACAAGAAATTCAGTAGCCAAAAACATTTATTATTGATCATGTGACCATGAGTTTGCAAAGTCTCTCTACTTCATCTGGGCTCATCCATGTGTCTACACTCTACTGAGTTTTAAAGGTGGATCTGCTATTCACTGAGTCTTCCTGTATGTCTGTGTTAGGCTCTTTGTAGGTTGGCCTTGGATGGCCTTGTTTTTTAATCAACTCTCTTTTCCCACTCCTGTGGCAGGCTGATCTGTGCGTGTTCTTACAGCAGTCCCAAGAGTACAAGAATAGAATTGGGAATACAAAAGTATTTTTTCAAACTTCTGTTTTTGCCAAATTTGCTACTAGCCTGTTGGCTGTAGGAAGTCACGGTGAGTGAGCTCCTAGTCACTCTAGGAGGGTATAATCAGAAAGCATAGGTATGAGGAAGTGTTAAAAACTTGACCTTGAGGCTTTTATAGGTAAATGGAGGCAACCTGAGACCATATTCATAAGTGAAATAAATCAAATCCACATTTATAAATGTTGTATTGTCTCCCTATTGTAAAAAATAATAAAAATTAAAAACTGAAAGAATAATAAGATCCAAAATGTATAACAGATATTGTCGTAATGAAAGAGGAAGAAAGTTCTCAAAAGGAAAGTACAACTGGGATAGGGGAAAGGAAAAAAGGAGAAAAGGAAAAGATTATATGTATGTAGGTATACATACACAAATGTATGCATGTATATGTATACAAGACAGATAACTGTGCTACTAATCTGTTAGTTCACCCAAAAGAACAGTTTGTGCTGTCACTGTTTGATCATTTTTATGCCTAGATCTTGTAACCTGAACAACTACTTCTAAGATAACAATATGCAATATATGAACCAGTGTTAATTTCTTACAATTTTTTTGAAATTCTATAACATTTCTATCTTTTTTTCTGTACTGCTTTTTAAAATAAAAAAAAAACAAGCTATTATTACCTTCTACTATCAAAATTTTACTTGAGTTTTTATCCTTTTATAAACAAACTTGGTAAAATTCAGTACTGCAGTGGGGAATTTCTAGCCTATATTCCATGTGAGAAAACTCAATGATATAAATTCCTCAAAATCATACAGATAATAATTGAAGAAAATAGATCTTGAATTCAGATCTTCTAGTTCAGACTGCCAACTTCTTTATATTCCTCATCTCTTTTTACTTGTTATCTATTTTTATTCTTGTTTTTACTTTCATTTTTAGGGTAATTTCTTTGGATTTTAATTAAAGCTCAGTATCAGATATATGTATGATAAATCAGCAATATTTCTAAGTATAAACTCCATAAATATATTTACTGGTTATTCTTTACTTTTTGTTTTATCTTTCTGCAGGGAAATACAGAGACCACCAAAAAATGTACACACATTTCCGAAAAAGAAAAATATCGTATAAATATTTAAATACTAAACTTATTGATACATCACGAGACCAATACAAGTGATCTTTGGTCTATACAATTACAAGAGGTGCTGGAAGTGATGCCCTTTATCTTGCAGACATTTATTAGTTCAGAGAGCTGCTACTTGGGCAACCTCCGTCCCCGAGATTGTTGCACCTACATTTTCAGTGGTGCCACCTCTAAGGGCTTGCAGGGTTGTCAGTTTTCTCTACGGTCTCTCATATAAAGGTAATACCATCTGTTTCAAAAACATCATATTTTTTTTTCCTGAAGTGTGCATACAGTTTTTGGGTGGACTTTTTATGGTAACAGTACTTCTTTTGTAGCATTCCTATGCATTATTTTTCCTGATACACATATCACATTAGAAGAATGAGTGTCATGTGTCATATCACTCTCTTTTTACAATTTTCTCTGCACAATTTAAGAAATTTTAGACAGCTACTTACATACAGCAATAAAATTTTTATTATAAAGTGTCCTTACATTTATGTTAGGTAAAAAATATGGAAGGGTAATTTTTAGCATTTTATGTTTGCTTATCTAATAAATATCCTTTGAAAATGCAAATAAAAATGCTTAGACTAAGTTGGCTAGGTGAGATCTCCACTAAAGCAGTAACTCTTTAGTACTGCTTTCAGCATACTTTGTATTTAAGGTAAAAATAAACTTATTTCATTACAAAATGTCATTATTGCTTTGTTTTACTTATTTAAAGTCTATCATCTCCTGCCTTAACTGGAAGAATCTTAGATGTGACGCTTCGCCATGCTCCCGCCCCCACTGCACCCCCACATATATGTGACCATTAAGCTACATTCTCTTTCTTCAATCCTTTAAACTATGCAAAGAGTATTATTCATAATATTTTAATTTTCTCATGTTTTTATCAAGTTCAAACTCACCTGAAAATATCTGGAAGCTCTTTTGTAAACTGACAGCCATCTCATATGTACACTGTTCCAAGTACTGTCTAACATCTATTTCCTCTTCCTACCTTAGTTCATGACTATTAGCGCTTGTGAAAGGCACCATCATTTTCTTATTTCCTTGAGATAATGTTGCATCTAACATTTCTCTTTTCTTCCCAAAGGTAGCTCATCCATGTTTAAACCTTACAGTTCCATCCCCTTAAGCGCTTTACAAACCACCTCCAGATCATTATGTTAATATTCTCCTATTTGTCGCTCCACAGGCTCTCATCTGTGTAACAGTAGCCTCCACTAGTTTCCATCCCGTCATCTCACTCGTGTGTGTCTTTCTAAAGGCAGCCACAATTTTTTTTTTTTTTTGCAAAATGCAAAGCTTACCATTTCACTCCTTTTTGTTCATATTTACAAACCACTACAAATCTGTATCTTAGTCACAACCTCTTTACTATCTTCAGAATCACTTACTTCTTCCACATCCTTCCATCCTTGTCTTCTAGAATTTCCAGCCTTACTCCTGTATTACCTTACTAGGGATGCTGAATGAAGGTGTCACAAATTGAATGACTTAACAGAAATTTATTGTTTCACAGCTCTAGAGGCTAGAGATGTGAAATTAAGATGCCTGGAGTGTCGTTTCCCTGTGAGGGCTTTAAAGGCAAATCCATTTCATTCTTCTCTTCTGGCTTCCAATAGTTTCTCAGCAATCTTTATCATTCCTTGGCTGGGAGAAGCATTACTTCAATTTGCTCTTGTTTACACATGTGTTCTTCCTATGACCATAACTGCATCCAAATTTTCTTTCGAATAAATAAACCTGCCATGTAGGTTAGGTTCCATCCTAATAAGCTAATTTTAACTGGATTATTTCACAAAAAAAACTATATTTCCAAATAAGGTTATATTTGAGGTAACTGGGGTTAGGAAAGAGTCCAGTCCTAGTCCAACACACCAATTTTTGGAGGACAGAATTTAACTTGTAACACATTTCAATGATGTTTTCATAATGTGATGAATTTGCTTGTTCTCAGAGTGTCTTATGCAACATCATACTTTGCTTTCATGTGCTGCTTTTCAATGCACATTTCCTCCACCTCATTTACTTTGAGATTTAAACCTTTAATATCCTCCTTATTTACCACCACCCACTGTTTCCTCTTAAACTACACAATGTTCTTTCTTCCGTACTCTCAGAGAAATTCTTATATAATTATATATTGCACAGAAACTACTTTTTATGTATAAATATGTGATCCTACAGGTGGAAGTAAGCCCTATAAATCAAGGGTCTGAATAATATTTACTTCTGCATCCAGAAATTAGCACAATATTAAACAAATATATCAGACTGCTAAGTTATTTTTTAAGAGTTAATGACTGGATGATACACAGGATAAACTTAGGTCTACACAATTGGAGCTTATATGTACTGAACATTAATGCTATAAATATACATCCACATTACTCTACAATATCACCAATTATCAAGAATTGCATAATTCTATTAGTAACTATGCTCACTTCTTAAAGTCACTAAGTCACTGTCAATATGTGAGATTTTTAGGGTATATTCAACTGTGAGATTTGACAACATTATTTAACAGAGTTTACTATATCTAACAAACATTTATTATTATGAACTAATCATTAGAACTGATGTTAGATACATAAAATATTGATTTGTTAACAGAAATGTTGCTGCAAAGCCATAAGGAGGATCAATTTAAAATCTAATCAAAATCAGAATTCTGCATATTTTTGTCATAACACTTAAACAGTATATGATTATTTGTTTATCTTACAGGAAGACTTTATTTTCATACCTATCCCAAACACCAGTTGATAACTTCCTATGCAATACTTGCTGAAAAAGTATTAGAATATATTTATGTTATCTGAGAATACAAAGCAATTATAAAGTGTTTCAAACACTGATATATAAGCAGCAGCAGCTTCTTCATTACTACAGTATCAGTACTATTTTTTGACTTAGCAATGATCTGATTCTTGAGTTACAAATGACTGGAAGGGCTGGAGATATAGCTCAGTGACACAGCGCCTGCCTGCCAAGTGTGAGGCAGTGAGTTTGATTCCCCATTAAAAAAAAAAAAAAACCCTTGCTGGAAGCTTTCGGTCACCATTTGAGGAGTTTTACTTACTAAGAGGGTTATGTTGGTTCACTGTTTTGGGGTTCCAGACTACATCTAGATGGCCACATCGTTGAGTCTACAGCAGGACAGTATTTCATGGTAGGGAGGTAAGGGGAAACAAAAGTGTTAATCTCCTCATGGGGTGGGGCACAAACAGACTGAAAGGAAAGGACAGGCCCACGGTC
This sequence comes from Hydrochoerus hydrochaeris, assembly GCA_004027455.1. Lineage (NCBI taxonomy): Eukaryota > Metazoa > Chordata > Mammalia > Rodentia > Hydrochaeridae > Hydrochoerus > Hydrochoerus hydrochaeris. The sequence continues at coordinate 174,986 of PVLA01003279.1, read as the reverse complement.
CCCATTGAGGGCATGCTCCCACTCCATCCTCCCTGTTAAGAGTTCCACCTCCGCCTAAAAACCACCCTGGGGCCCAAGTCTTTAACACATAAGCTTCTAGAGGACATTTGACATCTACACTACAGCATGACAGAAGCCAAAAACCTATCAGCCTACGTCAAAAGAGTTATCACTAAGGTCATGGTGCATCCATCTGGCCCAAGGCACTCAGAGATGCAAATAAAAATAAGCATCAGGAAAAACTGAAACAACACCATGACATTCAGGACTTTTTAAGACCTTAGGACTCGATTTTTAACACCTGTTTGATGGTCTTCTCTGTTTTCTTCAAATCCACTTTCTCCATCTCTTGAGTCCACCTGTGTTCTTCAGTCTACCCGACTTCCATCACAGCCATGGCAACACAGGACACAGAGGAAAGACCAGCTCCACGCTGTACTTCCAAAAACCAAAGCTCTGGGAAATACATAACTTGCTCAGCTAATCTGGTGTCCAGTTCTAAAAAATTTTTCTCAAATAAGGGTCACAGACATGCTTTCCTACAGACGCTACTACTGAAAACACGCACAGAAGTGAAAGTTTGGGGATAATTTTGGTGAGATCAATTCAGACAGAACTAATTACTAAAATCCTGGGGGTTTTGTTTGTTTGTTTTAGGGGGTTTGTTTTTGTTTTGTTTTGTTTTGTTTGTTTCTTTTGAGACAGGGTCCCACTGTGTAGCCCAAGCTGGCCTCAAACTCATAGCAATCCTTCTGCTTCAGCCTCCCAAGTACTGGCATTATAGGAATATACCATGCCTGGCACTGAAATCCATTTTCTAAGTCATCATTCTTCCAATTGGACAATTTTATTGAAAGTCTCAAAATAATTATCAAAAATGTTGCCAAAAAATTTGATGAATTTGTTTGGCTCCTTAACAAGTGTATGTGCCTCTGGTTACTAGTGATATAGAATACTATCATATATCATATACACATGTAGCACACACACACGCACACACACACACACACACACACACACACACATATATATATATATATATATATACACACACACACATATATGAATTTACTCAATAATAATTTTAAATCTAAATGTAACCTAATTAAGGTTATAGTTAGGTACTATAAATAACACATTATACCTGACATGCCTTAAATTTGGAAAGTAAAAAATAACATTCAAAAACCTTTAAAGTCTATCGAATGCAGTGGAAAAGATCTTATCACTTTAGAAATGCTGAGACTTGGTTTCTAACAAGATAGAATGGGAAACACTGACTTATTAACTGTTAGAGGAAGACACAGTATCAAAGGCTACAAGTGTCCAAGTGAGGAATGAATACAGGAACGTCCCAAAGCAGTAAATATCATTGATTATGAATAGAAATAAAGTAGGAAGGGAAAGAAGCATTCATATCACATAATCAATCATGGCAAATAATTTCTAGATAAAGTAAATGAAATATAAATCCCCTCTCGAATAGGCAAAACCAATAAAAGATTTTTTTTGTTTTTTAATTTACATTTAGTTTGAAAAGTTACTATATGAAGCAATGAAACTTTGATTACAGAATATACAATTTGCTTTTTTAAAGATATACACACACACACATATATATATATAGTTTAAGTAATAATACTTTGAATTTCAGTGTTCCCCAAATTCTGCTTATATAGTGCAAACTAAATTGTATGTTTTTCTTGAGTTCTTACAATGTTCCTATTGAAGCCCTCAAATCATTGATTACGTACTAAAATTACTGTTATCAAATTTTATAAATTTTAACATCAGTCATTGAATAAAATGTTCATCAGTAAGATTTTTTTTTTCTGGCAGCTACTATTCGGCAAACTGAATTTCAACAATTTGACTTGGTGAATTTATTTTCAGCAAATTGAACTGGTTTCATCGGTGGATGGGGACAATCTGAATTCTCACAGGTATCTCCCACGCAGACATCCTACATCATGCCAGTGACAGAGTACAAGCAGGTGACGCTTCAGACATACCCGATGTAGCTCTAAAACATATACATTCTTTTTGTGGTAGAAAATTATTTAAGTGCTAGTGAGGTAAAAATGCCATGTTTTTGAATGGTATTGCTTAAGGAAGTTAAAATAAATGAATATTTCAATTCTGCCTTTGGGATACTGCCCTGCTCTTTCTAGTTGGTCCAATTTTTAGCTCTATGATCATTTTAATTCAATAGCTAACTTTCTCAAAAGTCTTGTCATCATGTAGACACAAGCAAGACTTTTTAAAAGCCCAATTGCTTCTGCAGCTTGCTTCAAAAGTTAGCAGAGCCAAGTGTCTCTTAAGGTGTGGCATTAAGGCAGGTATTTAATATACGTTCAAAACCTCAGACAGATGATGCATATTTCATAGCCACAGTTAAAATTCCATATCAGTCCTAAGAGATGACCTGCCCAAGAGGAAGCATTCTTTAAGTGAGGTTGTAAGTGAGGGGGGGCTGATTTTATGTGGTTTTTATGTGACAGATATGATATCTGTGCATCTCAAATACAAGTAAAGGAGTCAGAACTCCAATTTGAGAAACCAGCATTTTTAAATGGGACCATCATTCACGAATTTGGCTATTCTAGAGATTAAAGATATTTAATAGAAGATAGGAAGTCTGTCTTAATAGGAAGGCTTCTATTAGATTGGGAGAAAAGAGAAACACAAAAATATGTACTAGATCAAATAACGTATGTCAAATGGTAACACATATTAAGAAACAAATGATCTAAGCAAGCAGACAGGCACTGCCTAGTGGGAGTGTGTGTGTGTGTGTGTGTGTGTGTGTGTGTAGACAGCCACTGCAGTTATGTGTGTGTGAATGTACATGAATGCACACAACTCTCGGAAAGCATGTTTGCAATTCCAGATATGTCATCAATGTGGGCTTTCACAGAAAGTAATACCGAAAGGATCTGAAGACCTGAGACATGGAGATTCCTAGGAAAAAAGTGCTTCATGGGACACGAAAAATTGATCTTCATGCCCTCAAATGAGAGTTAGTCTGACATATTTCAGGAAGAGTCAGCAGGTCAGTACACCTGGAGGGGATGAGAAAAGGTCAGAATAATGCAAGGCGATACCAGAGAGAGGACTGGGTGCTAGATTTTATGGGAGCTTACAGTCATTATAAGGAATCTGTTTCAGGGAGTCATTACAAGCACTTTCAGATATCTTTGACAGCTTCTTCTTGGTCATCACTGACATTCAATAAATTATGAAGTTCTACAGATCTATGCTAGGCATGGCCAGGTAACTTCTTTTGCTTCTCTCTCTAAAATTACTAAACTAGATCAGCTCTCACCATCTCCTGCTTGTTAATTACAGTTGTCACCATACCTGACACTCTGATTTCCTTTATTCTCTGCACTGCCACTAGAAAAGTCTCATTCAGTCTTTATAAATAACCAAATACAGTCACAGAAACACTTGAAGCACATTTCACTGCAACACAATAAAGCCCCAAGCCTAACACAGTATCCAGAGCACTGAACAATCTTGTCTCAACTAAATGTTTTAGTTTTATTTTGGGGTAGTGACTTCATCCCCAAATTTTCCACATATGCTCTCTGCACACCTCATTAGAATTTACTAACAGCTTCTCTTCAATATTAGGCCTCCATACCTTTGTTCTCAAGTAAAATTTTACACTACTGTATCACTTAATACTCTTAAGGCACAGCACTCTTTTTTTTTTTTTGATACTGGAGATCAAACTCGCAAGCTTGTGCTTGCTGGGCAGGCACTTATGCCACTGAGCTAAATCCCCTGCCCCCAGGCACAGCACTCTTTGTCCATCTGCTATACCTACTTGTGTTGCAAGATGTCTCCTTCATGCGGTTTTATGTTGCAGTTTCAACTTATTTGGTTCATTCTAGATATTTCCACAAGACAAGAGTGGGGACTATCAGTCTACTCCTAGGAGAAGCAGCAAGGTACTCAATGATAAAGAACAGCTACAAAGCACCTGTGGCTGACAGCAAGTTCCTAGTTGTAGAGTACATTTAAGAATATGAGCTCTGGACTCAGAGTGATATGGAGAGGGTGACTTAAATGCCAGTATGATTAGAAAAATCAATTTATTAGATTACTGCAAAGATCACTATAATCACATCATATATGCTTTCAATATGATAAGATAGTGCCTATCATATGATATATTCTCAATAAATGTTAGCTAATATGAATGTTATAAACCAAGTTCGTCATTTCACAGGATGAAGAATGGGCTGATGTTGTTAAGACAGAGTCAGGTATAGAAAAAAACATATAGAACCAAATGAAAGGTCTTAGGTGATTCAAGAAAATATTTGTAACAAAGGACATTTCCATAATAGATGTAGCCATAAGACTGGTTCACTAAATGTAGTACTGAGTTTATGGATTCTTTCAGCAGGGGTAATATTTCTGGGTATCCCATTGATATGAGCCGTGGTAGGCTGGGGCCAGATAGCATTTGTGAACTATCCTGGGGAGTCCTTACCACTTAAAATCAATGTTAGTCATAGAAGAGAATATATCTGATGGATTCAGAGCCATAGAATGATGTTTTGCTCTTTTTTATAATTCAGTTCTACCCCCAAGTTAGTGCAGTCAAGATAATTACTTGCTATTATATAAATTCCTGGAGCCTATTGCAAGGGATGACATATAATGGGACTCAATAAGTTTTTGCTAAATGAATTAGTGCTGAATCCTCACTTCCTCTTAGCAATCAATATTTTAATTACCTTGGTGACAGTTATGGTTAATTCATGAAGCATTAATGTGAAACAAGCACATTCCACGGGAAGAAAATATAGCACAGAATGGAACAAATAGCATCATGGATCCTATTAGGTAAATATATCGGTCTCTCTTCTCTCCCCCGTGTGTCCTATAGTTTGAGTTCCATATGGAATAAAATAGCAGTTCCTCACACCTTCTCTTACTTTTGTTTCTTCTTATATTGCAACTGTTCCTGCAGTCTTTCAAACTAAAAAGTGTTGGTGCCAACCTTGACTCCTTCTAAAGCCTCCTTATTAGTTTAATCTTTGTATATTTGTTAGTCATCTATTATCTATCAGGCATACTCTCACGTAGTGCAATGATAAGAGAGAAGTTCCATGTTCTCAATGCCAAGTTTTGCTGTGGACATTCATAAATGAAAAATTGCTAAGTCCTGTTTTTGAGAATGAGAGAGACAACTTTGAAGATACACAGAGTGACACCTGAGCAGGCCAAACCTTCTTCGTAATCAATCTTTGAGAAATATTTGGTTTCAGTACATTTTTTTTTTGTCATTTGCCAAGATCTGTGTGCTTCTGTGTGCTGAAGGTGGAAATCATGGCTCCATCCATGCTAGGCAAGTGTCTGACCACTGACCTGCATCCTGGTTGCCAAGGATTCCTTGTTTTTAAAGTATATTTTATTTATCTTTACACTCATATTAAATCTTACATTACTTCCTCTGCCAAGCTTCAGGAGAACTGTAAAAGGTAGAAAAATGATGCATCTGAATTTGATAGGAAAGCATGATCTACACCTGATTTCCACTTTGTAAATAACAGTGTTCCCTTTTCCACTTTCAGGGTAATCTGACGTAAGCAATGAATTATGTGGTCACTCTAATAAAGAATGGCCAAGATGGACTTTATATCTCTTCTAGTTGAATCTAACTGAAGGCAAGCATTTTCCTGCCTCTAGGCTCCAATTCCCTCTTATGCCTTACCCTTATAGAATCCAAAAGGAACTACAGGAGCTCCTTGCACCTCTCTACTTTTCAGCATTTACTTTAGAAAATTTATAATTGTAAATCTTCCTTTACTAGTTTGAGATGTAAATCTTTCTAAAAACATTTTTATATTTATTTAAAGAAAGAAAAAAAAATAGAAGAAAAAGGTAGAATAATACAGAATTAAAAAAAAAACACTAAGAAATCACTAGTTGATACATTACCTATTGTCATCTTAGAAATAGTTGTTCAAGGCACAAACTCAAAGAATAAAAAGTAGATAGACACTCAAACACTGACAGTGCAAACCATTCTGTTCAATGATCCAACAAAAATTTATTAATATGGTCATCTATCTTACACACTTATAGAGTTATATCCTTTAGAACACTTTCCTTCACTTTCACTTTTACAATATTATACACTTTGGATCTTATTACTCTTTCAGTTTTTATTATTTTTTACACCAGGGAGACAATGTGATATTTACTAATGTGAGTTTTGTTTATTTCACTTAAGAGGATAGTGTCAAGTTGCCTCCATTTACCTATAAAAGCCTCAAGATCATCCTTTTAAAGCTGAGTAATATTCCATCTTATATTCTGCACCTTTTCATCCACTCTGCAGTTGATGGGCATTTTGGTTGTTTCCAAGACTTAGCTATCACAAATTGTGCTGCTATGAACATGGGTACACATATATCACTGTGACATGACCTCTTCAGTTTTTCTGGGAAAATACCCAGGAGGGGAATAGGTGCATTGAATGGAACTTCCAATTCTAGTTTGTTGAGGAATCTCCATACTGATTTCCACAGTAGCTACACCATTCTATACTCCCATCAACAATGGAGAATTGTTTCTTTTTCCCCAAAGCCTCACCAACATTTGTTATCATTTGATTTCTTGATGACAGCCATTCTTTCTGGGGTGAGATGAAATCTCAGTGTGGTTTTAATTTGCATTTCTCAAATGACCAGTGATGGTGAGCATTTTGTAAATCCTTTTAAAGTCTTGTAATCAGTTTTTTAAGTCAGGAATGCCTTTCTCTGGCACCTGAGAGGTATCTCTTTGAAATGTTATAAAAGAAGATAGGACATTTATTTCCCAGTCTCTGGGGAAAGGTATAGCTCTGATTTTCTCTCATTATGCAACTTGCTCCAAATTGTAAAACTATCTCCTGACATTGAGATATGATAAAGATATGCAGGCCATGGTGGTGCATGGCTATAATCCCAGCACTTTGGGAGGCCAAGGCAGGAGGATTGCTGTAAATTCAAAGCCAGCCTGGACAACACAGCAAGACTCTGTCTCAAAAACAAAAACAAACAAACAAACAAAAAAGGTATTAAAGAAGATTTTCCTATTGGTAAATTCAACCAGGAAACATAGGTATTTCCTAGAAGTTCTCTCTCACCCTCATCCATACACTCAAGGCCTTAAATAGTCTACCAAGAGCAAAAAATAGTGGTCAGTTCTGTTCTCTTTCCTATATTGCAAGAGCCTTGAATAGTATCTTCATTCTGTGATTCAGTTTGGCCCAGTGCAACATGTGCTTTGGCAAGAACATGTTATCCCAATATAGAAGCATCAGAGAGAATAGTAACTTCTTCCCTGAAGTACAGACTCATGTATTTAGTTCTCCACTGACTTCCTCATTATTTCTGAGAGGTCTCAAGATTTGCATATCTAATGCCTAACTTGTAAAGTTTACCAGTCTACCCTCCTCACAGCCATGAATGCAGGAACAATTCCTACTTGCAATTCCCTCTTGCTCAGTCAATACTATTCCTTGAAGTAACAGTTAATGTTTCTCTTTCTTTTGCTACATCTGATCCAGCAGCAAATTTCCACTGAGTTGAAATGTAAAACATCCCTAACAGCCACTTCCTATCACAGAAGAATCTACTATTTTAGCTTAAGCCGTCTTTTTTATTTATTTACTTATTTTTCTTTTGGGAGGTTATTTTTAAATACATCCCTAACTTTATTTCTTGCTTCTGATCTTGAGTTTTTCCTGGTCTTAACCAATGACAGAGCTACCCTTTCAAAAGGGTCTTCTGTTCAAAACGTTTCAATTTTGAACAACCATCAGAGTAAAAGCCAGAGAGCTTCTACAACTTTTGTAGTAGACTATAACAATATAATTGAGGACACATGTAGAAAAAAATCCATAATGTAACTGAAGGCCTTAAGACCCCAGAAAGTTTATTTCTCACTGTAGAGGTGGCCATCATTATTGCTTTTAGGGAAGTAGATGAGTTTTGCTACATAGTAATTTGTGAAGTGGTAGCTAGATTCTCATTCAGTTTTCTCACTCTATAGAAACAGATTTACTCCTCTAAAAAAAGACAACATCAAAACCATTTGTAATTCTGATATATGTGAATGAAATGCCCAACCTACTATGTCTGTGAGTTTGTGTTCTCTAAAGTCAAAGAATGAATTTTAGGAACAACAGAGTTAGTAATGAGTAGACTATGTTGAAAGAAAGCTTCTGTCTGAAGAGAGACAGAAGGGGGTCCCGAGTGGGTTGCCCCAGACTCTGTCTTTTCCCGGAACTTTTATAGAGGAAACCATAAGATTAGATGGCTCAAAGGTGGGGAAATGGGAATTTGCAAAGTGGGCATAAAATGACCCAGATTTAATCCCTAAGGATTACACTTAAGAGTGTGCTTACATTTGTGTTGAGATCTGTCCTGCAGCAAGAGGTGTGTTTCTTCTGTTTTGAGATCTGGCCCACAGCAAGAGGTGTGTGTCTCCTCCAAGGTTATCAGCCATCTGGTCCTCTGTGCCAGTTTCTTCGCGGGCCTAGCCTGTCTGACTGCCTATAATATTTCTAACTGGCTCAGCTGCCTGTAACAGTGCCATTGAGGAAGGGCATGGTTTTGTGTTAATGATGATCATACAGCTTCCTTGCCTGTAAGAAAAATCTCAGTTCCCTCACATAAGTGCTTCCTCATGTTTATACTGTCTACCAACCTGCTCTCATATACCCACAGTGCCTCATTTGATTAAAATAGAAAGTTACATCAAACAGTATCCCAGTTTTCAGTCATCTTCCCAAACTTCTGAGGACCAGCTTGATGAGGTGCAGAGCAAGCAATGACTGATATTATATACTGGCATAAAGTAAATTGAGAGTCTTCCCTAGGTCTACGTGATTGTGGTAAGGCTCACAGCTGGCGCATGGACCAGATCCTTCCCCAGGCCAATGGCCAGGCAGAAATCAACACAGTCTGTAAAGCCCTGGTCCCTGAAAGCAAGATAACATTGCAGCTGAGGACTCTGTGGCTCTCCTCCAAATCCCTCCTCCAGCTCTGTAGCTGCAGTTAGCACAGGCCACCCATGACCCATTTTGGTTTTTCCCAAGAATGCTTTGTTCCTCAAATTCATAGGACTTGCCTATGCCAGCAGTTCATCTCCATCGCTTCCTACAACACACCAGCAGCCCTCCTAATTAAGCTGTGTGCCCAAAACACACTGAAGACCCTGGTGCCTTGGCATCTTAGTCCTTCTTTGACTTTGACTTCTTTGACCATTCTGGTTCCCTTCTAACTATAATATATTTTGTCCGTGTTTTTCTCTGTCATTGCACCACTGAGCAGACTGGTGGTCCTAGGCCAGGACTCTGACACCAAACCATTGCCCCATCTATCTCAGCTGCATCACTTATCTTTAGAATAAAGATATTAAATTGTAAGATGTTGGTGTTCCCTCTGACTAAATAATATGGACCAATGATGGCAAGAAGTATATAATGGTTTGTATTAACTTGATTTTAGATAAGAGAGCTCAAACAACAATTAGAAGAAAGACAAAAGGCAACCATTGTTCCTTTTGTTTAGCACAACATGGACAATGAAGAGCATATTTCCCAGAGAAAGCAACAGTGCTGGGTTTTAAGTAGCTGGCTCAAGGGTTAAGTGTATTTTTAATCCCCTACAGTTAAAGGGAAACTAGATACAAACCTTGTAAAAGTCTTGGGAATAGATTAATTGCATTTTAACAAACATAAATGTATGCCTGACATATACTTAGATTTCCTGAGACAAAAGTGTTAAAATACTACAATTGAATTGAATGGCAACAGGACAGTATTTTCAAAGCACATTGTGCTAATTTAGTCCTGAGCTATGTCTAGGTCTTTGTTTTTTCTTTTTGAGACATATTAGGTAACTTCAAAAGTCTACTGGCAGCAACAATTGAAGTGCTTCTTGCACCATGATTTAATTCCCAGTTTCCATTTTCACCAGCACTAACAATGGATAATTATTATAATAAATGACATTATAACCTTGATCACACATACACAGCACTTAGCTTCAGCCATGGCACAAGGCAAGGGCTCCATTCATATCATCTCCCTTCCTCTCTGGTATCCCTGCCATGGGTAAATCACCAAATTCAACTAAATATAAGACAATATAATTTGATAATTAGAAATCTTCTCCCCCTTTATTTCCCAGTGTATTAGCTAATGCATTATCCCATTTCCAGATCCAGAAATTTTTAAAAGTATCTTCATTTAAACCACATGAGACATGTGAATGAGACAAAGACAGATGATAGGCATGAACAGCTATGTCTACTGTTCATAACTATCACCTATTTTTATGATTTCTCATCTATTTCCTGATTTCATTTCTTTTGATTCTACCAACCTCTTGGACATTCTCAAACACTCAATTCTTTTGATACCACATTTTTTTTCTGATACCTATCCTGGATAAATTTACAATAATGACTTATTTGAATAAATGTTTCTAGAGAAAAGTCTGTACACTCATGTTATTTCAGTTATATTTCCATTAGTTGCAAATAAAAAAGTCTTTTAGCTGTTGTTTTCAGTTGCTTCTGCTGGGGTAAAACATTTTAACCTTGTGCAGTAGTCCATCCCACATGGAAGGATAGGCAAGCTGAACACACACACACACACACACACACACACACACACACACACCCTTACTGTATCCAAAGCTGTAGCACTTCTAAGGACCATTTCTTTGATCATGAATTATAATGGTAATAAGATTATATTACAGAGATTTCCCTGGCCTGTGTTAATCTAACAAAGTTTTTGCCAAGTAAGACTGGAGTCCACCAAACATTCTTGAATCCATTTAAATTTTCATAAAACAAGGGATAGAAAAAGATGAAAGAAGGTCACAAGGTACTGTTTTCAAACAATTGAAAGATTTTCCTTCAAAGGAGGACTGAAAATATTGTATCTAACTCTAAGGGGCAGACCTAAGGCCACAAACCTGGATCAAATAAGCAAGACTTTCAGTGGGGTGGATTGTATCATCATATAATGAGAACTTCTATGGTGATGGAAATAAACAAGTTGGCCCAACACAAGATTATTTCCCAACATCTGACTTAACCAAACCAACACTTGTAAAACACTCTAAACATGGAGCTTTTTTTCTTTGACTAGGAGTTCAATTATATTAGTAGTCTCCAGCTTTTCTGTCACCAAAGCAATGGTTTTTTGGAAGACATTTTTTTTTCATGGATAGAGGGATGGAGTGGTATTGGTTTCTGGATGATTCAAAGGAACATAGCCAACCTACATCCCTTGAGGCACACTTAAAATAGGGTTTGCATTCCTATGAGAACTCAATGCCACCACTAACCTGACAGAGGTGGAGATCAGGACACAATGGAAGCAAAGCAACATGGTTGATTCCCTACTGTTCACCACCTGCTGGAAGGTCACTGCTTACAGACTACAAACAGTCTCTAACCTGGGGATCTGAGAACCTCTGAATCAGTTGATCGCTTATATTCTCCTCTGCTAAATTTGATCAGCTAAGGCTCAAAACAAGTGTCTGTTTTCTCCTTTTATTATAAAGTTTGTAGTAGCAATATATCAAATATACTTTCTTCAAGAAATTTCCTCTAGAGTTAATTCATGCAAAAAGAAATTGATAATGCACTGCATCATCCAAAGTTCCTATGTGTTGTTGCTTTTAGTTTTCAGTGCAACTTCCAATGAAAGAAGGAAATAGCTTTGAACTCTAGTCAGAATATTCATGACTAAATTCCATCATGGTCAATGAATATTGAATAATAAAGAGTGGGTATATTTGAACATCTCTTTCAAATCTACATCAAAAATAGATGGCTCGTTTCAGTGTTGTAACAAACATCCTAAACATATGCTTCTCTTTTCTACATTATTTTGGTTGCATTTACAATTCTGAAACAATGCAATACTTCTTTCTCTAATTCATCTAATCAACATAGTGTTAAAGATGAAAGACTCAAAATATTATCAAATCAAAACCACTCTAATCTGTGAGGAAATACACTCACAGAGTGAAGTAACGATAAGCATATGAAATTAACATAGAAGCCAATGAGAGATGCTTATTTAGTTTTATACCATACGACTTTCTTCCCTAAGACCCACAGGATATTGTTAGGATAATTCTACAGTCTTATGTGGTCTGAATGCTGGGCTGCCTTGAAATTTCTTCTTCCAGATTAATCAACCAGTTCACCATCCTTAACCTCAGTATCATGCATCTCAGGACATGTGCAAAGTAGAATAAATTTTTGACAGTGCATAAGAAACACTTGTCTCACACTCCAGCTTGCCAATGGATTCCTTGTTCTCAGCTGAAACCTTTTGAGTCTGGCTTTTACTATACATTTCCAGCATTATTTTGGTCTTGCAATCTTCTACCAGAATCACCCATCACACTCTTTTTATTGCATTCTAAATCTTTTCTAGCTCACATGTCCAAAAGTTTCCAAAACCTTCCTGGAAATCAGTTGCAAAGACTTCTACACCACATGGCCAAATAAAGACATTTCAATGATCCCACTTCTCCAGAATCAATTTTCTGTTTTGTTTAGGTCTTCATTGAGTCACATTATCACACATCCAGAACTTATAAGAGGAGAGGTTTATTTGGACCAGTATCAGGGAATTCAGTCCATGGTTGACTGGCTCCAAGGCAGAAACTTTATAGTAGAAGGGAGGTGCACAGCAAAGTTGCCTTTCATAATTCATGGTGATTAAGAAGCAGGGTAGGAGACCAGCATCAGAGAGGAAGGGGCCAAGGATCACATGTAATGCCCAAGGTCACAGTTCCTTGATGTACTGAGATATACCTAGAGCGTGCTTTATTAACACCCTGGGCATTTCTTTATTCAGTCAGGTTGACATGTCATCATTAATGATCACAAAGATGACACATGAGACAAATATTAATAGTATTTTGTGATATGTCAAGAATATGTAACTCTGTAAGACTAAAAGTAGACCAGTGATTACCTGGAGATGGAGCTGGAAAGGAGGACTGAGAAAGGAGGACTTAAAGGGGAATGACTGTTAAGGGATTCCTTTCTAGGGTGTTGAAAATGTAGAATTCATTTTGGATCACAGCTGCACAACTCTCAGGATACTCAAAAAGGAAAAAATATCACTAAACACTTTAAATGAGAAAATTTTATGGTATTTGAAATTCATTTCAATAGAGTTTAAATGAAGGAGCTGATTGTAGTTCTAAACTTCAAACTAATACATTAATTAACTTCTTCTACTTATTGGTGTTGCCACCATTAGCAGACCAATATGAATTGCATAAGATACAGTTCCTACTGATCATCATATATGTTAGCTTCAGTGTTCTACCTATCAGCGTATCTCTCAGTTTCAAAAATTTAAGTCTTATACTTCATTTCCATCTATAGAGACAAAATACATCCCTGTTTTCTAAAGAAAGGTTCTTTAGCTTCTCAGTTCTGTCCCCTTCTGTTTCTTCTATGACTTTACTCCATGATCAACTCTTCTCCAAAAATTCTGTTTCTTTCTATTGACTGTTCTGACTCCCTAATTCTCAGGTGACCTTATCCTTCAAAAGGTAATGCCATGAAACAAAAATATTTATGTGTCTTTTTGCTTCTTGATTATCACCTTATATCTTGTTTTATTGGCAGTTAAATTTCTTATGAATTCAACTGATAACTCCATTTTTCCAAATTCTACTTAGATAAAACTTCAGATGATTACCATGTGCTAAAACTCTTACAGGTGACTTATTCTAGACATTCATCATCTTATTACCTATTAATGATCAAACCCAGTAGACTTTATAATCTCCAAAACTGAAAACACATCTTAAAATGAGAAAGTTTAAGTCTATAATACTTATACACTAAATTTTCCACTTTTTGAAATAAAAGGTTCCTATTTTACTAGTATAACAAAGAAGTAATGAAATCATTATTTAGAGTCAGAAACACATCAGACTTACAGGGTGTGAAACATATATCTATGTGAACTGAGTTAACACTTCTAGGTTTCAAAGAATCAAGATCCAAATATCAACTGGCTGTCTGTGTCCTCAATAAAAATATATACAATAAACAAAGAATACTGTTTCAGGAAAAATAAAAGTATGCCTATAGTTTTTCTTTATTTCAACTTTTAATGTGATATATATATATATATATATATATATATATATATATATATATACCTTAATTTGTGCAAGTGCATTATACATTAAATTTGTTACAAAATTATTTTGATTCTTTCTTACAATCAAGTTCTTATTATTTCACCTTCACTTAAGCAAAGCATACTTGCTGTTCCTATGAATTATAAATGTAAGTTTAAATACACTTGAACAGAGAGAAAATCTGAGAGTTCTCACTATGACTTTCAAATAATATATACATAGGCAAATCTTTTAAAAATTAATTTACTGCAAAATATGGCATGAAGTCATTAGAAGTGGAAGTGATTTCTAAAAACTAGTGATTCAACAAAAGCTAAAAATGATATGCTTAAGAAGGACGTGTACAGTTAATTTTAAAAAATAGTAAATCCAGTATCCACTTTTGCATTCTTTATGGGATAGAGATGTCTTGCTGGAGGTTAGACAGTGAATAAATGGACCAAGAAGCAATCATGATAAATTAAAGCTTCATTTAGCTCCACTGTTGGTAACAACTGGCTACTGAGACAATAATTTTTAAAAACCTAATTGAAGGAATATTTTATGCACAATAAAATTTTTTATGTTAATTTTAGATTGAGGACCTGTGGTCGGAAGAGTTCTAGCACCCAGAAGCTTGACCTCCAGGTGTTACTCCCAGGAATGCATAACAAAAAGGACTTGGCAGATGTAATTAAAATTACTAATGAATCAACCTTCAAACTGAAAAATGATCTTGGGCTATCTATGCAGACCTTATATTATCAAATGAGCTCTTAAAAGATTTAATTCTGGCTGATACTAGGAGATTTATGGATTTGTAGAATATAGAAACAACATGCTAGTGTTCGCTGAAAAACAAAAGGAGACTCGGCCCTACCATTACAAGATTCTTCCAAAAACCCAAGTAACCATGGAAGCAGAATTGTCTGTAGAGCTTCCAGATATGGAGTCACCTTAGACCTTGCAAGAATCTGCATAGTGTGATGAAACTGGGCTTGAATCACAGTACTACTAAACAAGCAAACAGACCCTGTATAATGGTTTCAATTATGCATACATTTAACCTATGGAAATGAGTTAATAAATAGATGTTGTTTTAAGCCACTACATTTGTGAATTTCTTACAGTACCAACAAAAAGTAATAGAGAACCTTATCAATAATTTTATGAAGGGACAGGGTTTGATAAGTTTGGCACTATATACACTTCACATTGAAAATTACAGAACATGTGAGTTCTAACTTGTAGTCTGTCCATGAACTTCATACCTTACAGGGAAAACTGAAAGACACTGTTGATGGAGTAACTATTTTTGGTGTTTTATATCGTTAGATAAGATAGAAACAGTAATATGCCCTTGCTGAATATACATCATGATGTTATATTTATGCCTTAAAAATAAAGCCAAACTTTGATTGGAGC
Organism: Hydrochoerus hydrochaeris; assembly: GCA_004027455.1. Classification (NCBI taxonomy): domain Eukaryota; kingdom Metazoa; phylum Chordata; class Mammalia; order Rodentia; family Hydrochaeridae; genus Hydrochoerus; species Hydrochoerus hydrochaeris. The sequence goes on along the minus strand of PVLA01003279.1, from coordinate 159,372 downwards.
ACACTTTGAATTCAGTCACTTAGTATAAAGCCTTTATGTTTCTCCTGAAGATGGGAAAATTAAACTTGGTATTACAGTGTGTTGATTCTGTACATATAGGCAATATAAAATAGCTGACTTTTCTGCATAGAAAAATCTCTTTTCTATGCAGAAGCAATGGGAAAGGATCAAGTGTTTCTCAACGAATAAACCCTAGTTATGTAATTGAAAAATATAGCCTTTGTCAGTCTTTAAAGACCACGTACTGTATTTGAATGTTAATGATAATTTTAGTAACCATGTAACTGTATTTTAGCTACATAGTTTGAATCTGTTCTCTCAGAAATTTTCAAGAGCCCAGTCCAGGGAATAATCAAATCAGAATCTTTATACCATGAAAAGCCCAGTTACCTGTCAGAGAGGAAAACAGACAACTCTCATTAAACTATCACATGAATTGTTCTCTATTCATAGTTAAGAATTTCCAGATCCAAGACATTGATGTAAATGTAGGAAATCAAATTTCAGGAATAATTTATTCCATTTTCATCACTGCTGGTATCACTGTACTTTGAATTTTCATTCATTTATTTATTTACTCAGCATACATTTCTCCAGTGCCTAGTAAGCACTATATAACTCTATTAAATGGGGAAGACTGCCAAGGGTTTACCTCAGCGCACAAGTGCCTGCTTGACAAGCATGAGGTCCTAAGTTCAATCCCCAGTACCTAAATAAACAAATAATTAGAGATAATTATAACCATTTTCAATGGTTATAATCCTCATGTCTTTTTCAAATGAATGGAGGAACAATAGATGGAGGGAAGGCAGAGAGACAGGAGAGAAAGGGGATGGAAAAATTGAAGGGAAAATATGATAAAATTAGAGCTTTAAAAATGAGGAGGAGATGAGTTAGGAGCAGTGAAGGAAAGGAAGAGTGGAAGAGAGAAAAAGAGTTAAGATGTATTATGCAGATGTACCAACTTCCCAGGTCAAGTGTGATCATTAGGTGCTGCACACATGCACTATTAAGCAAACATAGCGCTCAAGCTCAACAAGCCCTACAAAACCTACAATCCCTACAAAAACCAAATAAACCCCTGACTGACAATTGGATTAACCTATAGATATATAGAAGAGATAATGTTAATAACAGTAACAAGAAATACTTCTCCCTGCACAAGCTTAAATCAAACATACAGTTGATTGTTAACAACCTAGTAAGACGAGACTCCTCATTAGTATTCTTATTAAAGTCATTTTTTAACCCAACACAAGTGTGCTATCCAGGAAAGACAAAAAAAAAAAAAAAAGCAAAAAGAACTCGGCAATCACAAATCCCGCCTGCTTACCAAAAGCATCACCTCTAGCATAACCAGTATAGGAGGCACTGCCTGCCCAGTGACAAATCAGTTTCAATGGCCGCAGTATCCTGACCGCGCAAATGTAGATAGGGTTAAGATTAAAATTGAGAGTACGAGGGCTAGCACTCCTCCTAGTTTGTTGGGGATGGAGCATAGAATTGTGTATGCAAATAAGAAGTATCATTCTGGCTTATAAGAGGTTTGTAATTACTGTGGCACCTCAAAATGATATTTGTCCCCAGGGTAATACATAACCTATGAATGTGGTAGCCATGATTGTGAATAAGAGTAGAATTCCAATATTTCAGGTTTCTATGAATGTGTAAGATCCATAGTAGATCCCTTGTCCGATGTGAAGGTAAAGGAAACCAATGAAATTGAAGCTATGAGTATACAGATTACGAAGAATTAAATTTTGACCCCTATATAGTCCCTACAATTGACCTGAAACCTGGAGAACTCTGATTGCTTGAAGTCTAATTGAGTTGTTCTCTCCATAGAAATACCTAGTTTCATCCAAAGATGTGCTTCACTCATGGGCAGTACCATACTTCGGTCTTAAAACAGATGCAATTCCAGGACGCCTTAATCAAGTGACTCTAACATCATCATGACCAGGACTATATTATGGCCAATGTTCAGAAATCTGTGGCTCAAACCTCTCTTACAAAATATTACTAAATTTCTGTTAGCTCATTGAACAGAAGGGTTTACACTGCTAATGTTTGAGCTTCTAGCCATGTTTTATGCTTTGATTTTGTAACTTTAACAATTATTGTTAAGATGACAATATGTAATGTATCAACTAGTGATTTTATGATTTTTTAAAATTTTATATTCTACTTTTTTCTCATTTTTTTCTATTTTGTTTTTTTCTTTAATTTTCTTTTTTCTTTCTTTACATAAAAAAGAAAATGATTTTCTTTAGAACTATTTGCTGCTAATTTCAAAGACAGAATGGGGGATAAAGATCAAAAAGTACATCACTAGAGATATTTAATAGAACACATTGAAAGACTATATAATAATAACTAAGAACCTATGTTCTGGAAGCAGTAGACACAAATTCAAATAGTGTCTAATTTAGATGTATGTAATCAGTAGTTCATACCATTAACATCAGTGTTGAAAAAAGAAGTCAGACCTAAATAAATTTAAATGGACACTGCTGTATATTTAAAGGTTTGATTTTATATTCTGTATTCCAAAGAAAATTGGCATCCAGAAAAAATAGTAATTAAGACAATCTCCATGAAGTATATAAATAATACAGTTTTGTGACATTTTACAGAAAGTATTCTACCAAAATATTTCCAAGGTAATTATATCTTGTTTAACATTTTCCCCAACTGAATGATGGTTGATAGCCCATTTTTTGAACTGCTAAGGCAGCGCATTAGCTTTGATTTCATGTTTTCTAATGTAATTTGTGTATATTTTAGTGCGGAATGTGGGATTAAATAAGTGCAAGAATTAGAATGTCATTCCTCATCTCAATTGCCAGAAATAAAACACACCGCATCTGTTCTATGAACGGCATTTCTATTATTTCTTAAACTACTTGAGCAGTCCTGGAGAAGTACCCCTGGATAAGATGGAGTGACAGGATAGTCATTTCTATGGTCTACTGGTCAGGTGGCAAGGATTTCAATAGCATGTCAGAGAATTTAAAGGACACTACAGACTGTCTGGATTACATTTCAACTGGCCTTACTATTGAATTTATGAGTGAGTAAAAAAAATGTGTGGTGATAGTAGTCACTGTTTTCCTTCCACCTGCAAGACATAGTAACTTTCTGCTTCTAAACATAATATTATCATTTTGAAACTTTTAAAAATTCTTATAGTGAAAAGACTTGAATAAAAATTATAATGCTTTCTTAGAGACATGAAGGAAAGAAAACTACTGCTGAGGAACACAAAGAGGATGGCACCTATGCTTAGGGTAACAGCAACAGGTCAGAGTTGGAGCAGTTCACTAAGGCAAGCGAAGTGTGGTTAGCTAACCTCCAACACTTCCTGCAAAATGGGTAATTTGAATGATTTCAGAGGCTTCGTGGAATATGGGCTGTCCCTAATACTTTGACATCTGACCACAGGGTATTTAGTGTGGATGGATAGTAGTCTCAGGTGTAAAAACATAAGGGAAGAACCGGTTGGATATGGATTCAGTCAGTTGCTCCAGCGAGAGGATCAGTTACCCTCTATCCAGCATCTCAAACTGAGTCAAGACAGAAATTATATATAATTAAGAGCAATTTTTTTGTTGTTGTTCCAGGGATCAAACTCATAACCTTGCACTTGCCAGGCAAGCACTTATACTGCTGAGCTAAATCCCCAGCTAACCATTTTTTAATACATACAACAAACTATGAAATAAGAACTGCTAACTTTGTAGCATTAAACTTGTAAACAAGTAAGTGGCAGAGAAAATAGATAAAATGCTTATAGATCATAAAAATTGTGACTGACAGGGCCTAAATTCAAAGCTACTTTGTTTAATGTTATATTCAATCCATACTCTGACCTATGGATACAGGTGGGAGCTTTTGTTCCTCACTCCTAAATTTATTCTGTCATCTTCATGACCAACACCAGGAAGACAGGAGGAGAAACTTAAGCAACTGTACTTCACAATTCTATGCCAAAAGATTCATTCAAAAATCTAAAATCTAAACTTAATTCCATCTTCCCTGCATTGATCATGTTTCTTCCTGGCACCTAGTTCCAAATTTCCCATCAAGCTGCAATATATATATATATATATATATATATATATATATATATATATATAAAGATTTTCCATTTTGTTCTTTTTTTTGCACATTTTATATGATGCATTTAATTACATCACATCAGCATTATGGTCACTGTTAGGTGTTAGTAATACTGTTCTGTCCCTAAGGCAAAGTGAACACTGAAGTAGAGAAAGGAGATTAGCAAGACAAGAAGACAAGCACTTGAAAGGCTGTTGTGAGATCCTAGGCTGGGAAAGACAAGCGCTGAATAGCTACTTTGGGAAGGACACAAAAACAAAGATTTACTTTTGGGGGAAAGTAAAGTGCAAATAAAAAGCACAAAAGATCCCAGAACCAAAGACCACTTCATAGTGAACAAATTAGGGTTTTGGAGGAGGCTTATACATGCTAATAATCAAAGGCAGATCTGTTTGGGCACATTATGACATTTTTGTTCCTTTACTGTGATCTGTGGAATTTTAGATCTCATAGCAAGCGAGACACCAAAAATGAAGTTAGCATGCTCGTGAAGTATATCTTAGTGATATATATCCCTTAAAACACCTCATGGGTAAGTTCACCCTGGAGTTAATATTTGAAAATATGTTATATTTATAACCAAATCATATTTTATTGCAATAGAAAAGAGGGGAAATGTTTTCACTCTGCCTGGCAATAATGTTACATCTTCCTTTCACTTTGGAGTTTTAGAGAAAAAAAAATCAATGTGTTAGTGAAGAGAAATTAAGTGGCTCCGGTGTGATATCTTCTTTGCAGTTTATTATTTTTTATTCCAAATTCACTCTATGTGTGAGAATTCTGTGAACAACAAAAAGAAATGTAGAGCAATTCAATATCCTTCCTTCCCTTTAGGAATTCATGTGCTGATAAAAATGGCTACTCTGTCAAGAATTATCATCATAAAAAGAAATATCAAAAGAATCACTTTCTCTTTTCCTTTTCCAGAATATTATTTCTTCTGTACTTTCACAAGACACTCCTCTGACTGAAACAAAACCCTGCTAGGGAAGATTGCATTTCAGCTATTTATTATCTTAGCACGATGGTCTGGTTAATTTATCATTCTGAACTGTTCAAATGTTTATAATGGGGATGTTGGATATGAAAGCACCTGCACTTTCTGGAAAAATAAGAAAAGCATGCGGATTCTGGATTCTGAGGCATGTGGAGGAGCAGGAGCTGTGTCAGCATAAGGAGGTTACCACCAGTGACGCCTCAGTCATACAGTCTTGAAAGAACTGAAACCACGTTACTAGATGATTTGTTTTCCAGACTAGGTGATTTTTGCAAAAGCTGTTTTAATTTGTACTTGTGAATTATTCCTTATAGCAATAACTCTATTAGTGGATGATTTTTCTTAAGTTTTATTTTGTCTGTTATTTATATTGCCAAGCCAGGCTTCTTTGGTTTACATTTGCAAACATGCCCCTATATCTCTTATTTTTAAGGACCCTGTGAGTATTTTTTCAAGAAGTAACTCTTGGGTGCTCCCTGCTTTAGCTCAGCTGACTAAGGCCCCACTCTGTAAACGTGAGGTTGTGAGTTCCATGCCAGAGGCGGCAAAAAAAAAAAACAAAAACTGTAAATTTTGACTGGGGGTTTAGCTCAGTGGCATAAGCGCCTGCCTTGCAAGCATGCCCTCATGAGTTCGATCCCCGGTACCGATAAAAAAAATAAATTAAAAAATAAATAAATTTTTAAAATGTCAATAAAATCTGGCCCTGAATCAAGGCCGGTAGCTGTTGGTTTCAAGCAGGAGCCTAAAGAGATGTCTTTCTATGGTCTGTTGGCCATTTCAAAACTTGGGCAGTGAAATGGTCAATTCATTAGAAAGTAACAGCTTACTAATACTAAAAAATTAACTTTCATCCAGGTGTGGGGGCACAGGCCTGTGGCCCTAGCACTGGGAGACTGAGGCTGGAGGATAGCTGTGAGTTTGAGGCCAGCCTGGGCTACCTAGTGAAACTTTGTCTCAAAAAACAAACAAATCGACTCCCCTCTGTGGTAAGCAGCTGTGAGCATGGCAGCCTGCAGTGGCCCAGGGCAGGAACCACCGGCGTCTCCTGAGACCCACACCATGCTGGGACCTGGGGCACCGGGAAATCAGCCAACCCCTCCCCTCCCTGTTTTGTTTAATTTCAACATACATGAAAGAATGGACAGCTATTTTGAAGAGAACGAGAGACACTATGATAGCCATTAGCGACTTCCCTATTGTCTGGTTTTGAAGACCTAAAACGCCTTCCTCATTCTGTTCAGATCAGTTTTACACTGTGTTGTTTTGTATGAATTCTCTGTATGCAAAGATATGGACAACTATTTGGAAGAAAACAAGAGACAATATGATAGATAGTGAAGATCTCTGGTTGTCTAGCTTTGAGGTTTATATCCCTTACATTGCTTTCTTGTGTCCTGTTTTGTTCTGTTTTGCTCTGTTTAATTTTACCCCTCTTAAAATAAAAAAAAAAAAATCTAAAAAAAAAAAAAGAAGTAACTTGGGAATGGCACACAGCTGGGATGTCTAAACTCTAGGCTAAATGACTACACTGTGTCAACTTACTGTACTAGCACGGCTTTCTGCTGAAAAAACTAGATGTTTTTTCCTACTTTCTTGTTTGGCTTGGTTAAAAATTTATTTATTCCCTATTTGTTTAAAATTTATTTTTTTCTTTTTCTACTTTGTAAATTTTAAAGCTAGTTAATACTTTCACTGATTTCACCTAAAATCGTAACATATACAACTTACTATACATATTTCTAAGAAATCTAAAATTAATACCATTCTGTTCCTCTAAAGTAGACATATACCTCCTGTTTGAAACACTGTTAACAATTATACTGTATGGCTTTTTTTCCTAAAAATTTAATGGCAAAATTGGTTATTACTTTACCATCAGTATAATATGATTTTACTGTAAGGCTGTGTGTCTGACTCTATATATTTTAGAGTTTCTTATTACATTATTTTCCTTGCATCAGACTTCTGAACAACTGGTTTTTCTTTATGGTGGAGTACCTCTCTTAGATAATTATTTCAAGAAAGTCTAAGGATGACAAAATCGTATTATATTCTTTTTCATGCATTTTAATTTATTTGTACGTATCAGAGTGGCTTTCTATGAATAACATGTTAGTATTATGTGCTGAATAATTCATTGCATGATAGGTAACACAACGACAGTGACTTGAGTTCAAAGAAGTTATGAGTAAATTAAAAGCACACATATTCCAAAACGCCTTATTTTTATTTTAGTGGTCACTGTCAACTATTACTCTAAATAATTTCACAGAATTATAAGTCATAAAATTATCCAGGGAGACTTGACAATTAGGAACAAAAGCCTTTTGGAGAAGCCATGCTATATAGGCTTCACCTAGGCTGCAGAGTTTAGGAAACTATGCCAACTTCCTGTCAACTCTCCAGAAAAGAGCTTCATGCTAGTTCAACTGCTTTTTTGATTTAGTTTCCTTTTTCCCAGGCTCAAAGATCTAGCACATCTCTCATTTTAAAGTCTAAGGTCAATTACTATTTTTCTCTGTGAGTCTGATTATTTACACATCATTGAAACCAAAGTTGGGCTTCACCTGTCTGCAGATCTGAAGCCAAGTAGCCACACAGCTTTAAGACTTCAAGTGGTACACACAGCTTTAACATATTCTGCCTCTTATATTCTGCAGTCTTTCCTTCAGATATCACAAACCTCCAGCTGTTGGTATTACTCTTTTTTTTCTACAAGCATCTAAATTATAAATCATGGACCATGTCACATTCTTATAATCCACTCTCTTACTTCTTGCATCAATAGATCTTGCTAGATTTGGCCTCAAATCTGGCAAGTAGTGATCTGTTGACCTGTATTTTGTACTTTGTGCTATAAAAGGAAGGAATCTGTGTTTCAATAATATCTGTATTTTAATTGGCATGGTAATGCCACAAATAAAAACTACTTAATGCATATGTACACAGGTGTGTGCAACACACATCCACAATTTCACATCTGCAATGAAAAAAGACAAATGTGAACAAAGAAGGAAATGTACGACAGCTGAGCAAGAACACAGAAAACCATATGCTCTTTTGTTGGTGCTTGGTTTTGTGGGATTTTGCTTGTTTGTGTGGTTCTTTTTCTTTTTTTTCTATTTTTTTTTTTTTTTTGCTTTTGCTCAATAGTAATACACACTTCCAAAAGTAACATTTTCTTTAATCAGGCCCAATACCTTGAAAGAGAGCCCATGAGAGCATAGCTGATGATTGAATTCCCACTGCTTTCAAAATACAATTTTCATCACCAAGCTGTCAGTTGTCAAAGGCAGAAGCTGCAGACTGCTAACACATGGCTACAGTCTAAGCGGTATGGCACATTCTGTGGTCTTGAGGAAATTGAAATAGAAATCCCAAATTACTCATAACTTGCAGCCGTTTCACAATCAGAAATCAAGAGAAATTTCCAAACAGAAAATTTATGGCTGATGGTACCTTAGCAGAATGACAGAAGTTCATATGGAAAAACTATCAAAAAAACTCAAGGGAAGGTCTTACCCAAGCCTCTAGATTTTATAGTTTGAGCTGAGAACTCCAGGAGTATATTTCAAAGTTAACAAACCAATACATAAAGGCATTCTTGTAGAAGGAAAGGCTGCCATCCCAGAGGTCTATTTCAATTGCTCTATGTCTAAGTGAGAGTGAAAGTCATTTTTTAATGTTTATGTTTTCATCTCTTACAATTTTCCTTTTCTTTGCTTTAATCTTACATTCAGTGTTTTGGTATTCACTCTGCCTCCTTCAACTTTCTTAATGCAGTAGTATTTTACAGTAGTTTTAGGTTTGAAATCAAATTAAGAAGTATAATGATTTCCTTTATATCCTAGCCTCAGTGGACACTCAGCCTCTCCTACTACCAACATTTTATGCTACTGTGAAACATTCGCTATAATCAATGAGACTACACTGCCACATCATTATCACTAGAGTACATAATGCACAATAGAATTTACACTTGATATATACTGTCAGTTTTTACAAATGCTTACTGTCACATATCCACCAACAATTCATCTGCTGTTCACATAGACTGCTTCTGTTGCCCTGAATCTTTGTTCTGGTTATTCATCTATCCCTGCCCCTCCCCTCTGATGTCTAGGAACTACTGATCTTCCACTGACTTCACAGCGTTTCCAAAATGCTATATGCCTGTAATCATATAGTTCGTACTCTTTTCATATACTTTTAACCTTACAACATGCATTGCCACATACCTCAATATCTTCCCAGTTTGAGTATACATGCTACAGAAGCACAACTCAGCATCTTTCCATAGCTGCATTATTCATTTCCTGAGTATGTATCACTGCTCAGAATTATTTGGCCATGACTGTTTTATGTACTCACCTTCTAAGGCAAATTGGTTGTTTAAAATCTTTGAAATTATAAATAAAGCTACTACAATCATCCACACACAGGTTTATGTATGGACATAAGATTGGCCATTCCTTTGGTAAATACCAAGGAGCAAGAATATGCAAATTTGTTGACTTTTATAAGAAACTGCCAAACTGATTCCAAAACAGGCCATGCTACTTTACATTCTCACCAGTAATGAATCAGTTTCTTTTGGTTCACATCTTATCAGGATTCAGTTTTGCCAGTGTCCTGGATTTTGGTCATTTACAGATATGTGATAACATCATTGTTTTAATTTTCAATTTTCTAATGTCGTATGATGTTGAGCATCTTTTCATGTGCTTACTTGACACCTATATATCTTCACTGGTAAAGTGTTCAGCTCTTTTGCCCATTTTTAAATTAGGTTGCTTAATTTCTTATTATTGGATTTTAATGATTCATGTATTTTTTGTAACAATCCTTTATCAGATTATATTGCAAATATTTTCTCCTGGTCTTTTGTTTGTGATTTTCATTCTCTTAACCATGCCATTTGCAGTGCAAAAGTTTCTAATTTTAATGTAGTCTGTATTATCAATAGAATGTACTTCGGTGCTATATTGAAAAAGCCATGCCTACCTCCAAGATTACATCTTCTGTGTTATCTGTAGGAAGTTTTATAGTTTTACATTTTCCATGCAGATCTATGACCCATTTTGAATTAATTTTTGTGAAAAGTGTAAATAAGTGCTTACTTTTTTTTGCATGCAGATGACAATTGTTCCAGCACCACTTGCTAGAAAGATTATTCTATACCGTGTAGTATGTTTACACATTAGCCAAAAACTGAGTATATTTACATAAGTTTATTTCTGGGCTCTCTCTTCTGTTTCACTTATTTCTGGATATTCTCTTACCAAAACAACACTATTTTGATTAATATAGAAGTTTACAAATTTGGGCAATATCAAACCTCCACCTTTGTTCTCTTCCAACATTATGTTGGCTATTCTGAATCAGTTGCCTCTTTATAGAATGTGCCAGGATTTTTACTGGTATTGTATTAGCATCAGTCTATCAATAGCTTCAATGTTTTCAGTTTGCGAACGTGGATTATCTTGTCATTTAACTCTTTGATTTCTTTCATCATGGTTTTGTTTTCTGCTTCACACAGACCCTGGATAGTTTTACTAGATTTATGCATAAGTATTTCATTTTTGATATTAATGAAAATGGTGTTGTTTTTAGCTTCAAATTCCATTTGATCATTATTGATACACATAAAAATGATGCCCTTGTGTATATTAATTTTTTCTGTATTTCACTGTAACATGTTGCAGTTCATAGTGATTTCATTAATGATAGGGAGTTGGCACATGTATATCATGTTACAGTAGATCTTTTTTTTCATCCTCTTCCTTTCCCTGTGTTTATCACCTTCTCTTTCACAAAACATTTCTCTTTGTTGATGCAGGTAGAGCCTTTGGGAAATCATGGACTCAAAAGAGCTCTGACCTCATGAATAATTTCTTGATTCATGGTTCAATGGATTACTAAACAGTGATGGAAACTTTAGGAATCAGGGCCTCGTTGGAAGAAGGTCATCAGGGGAGTGCTTTTAGGAGGTATTATTTGGTCTCCAACTCTGAGTTACTGTCTCTCTTTATGTATGTCTGTCTGATTTTCCCCTAGCCCCTGTCAGCATGAGGCCTTGAGAAAGTAATTTTATCAGTCTAAGGTTTTTATTTTAAAACTAAAACAAATATTCATTTTTTTATCTGTAGTAAAGGAACTAGACTGTATCTTAGTTGTGCATCCAACAGATAGCAATACTATTCATGTTTAACATGACACTGGATATGAGGTTTGAGAGAACTAAAAAATTTTCATATGGCAAATTTCTGCTTATGAGCTCTTTGATATACTTGTAGATGTAATAAATTCTTAGAAGAAGTAATCAGAAACTCTACCTGCAAGCACCATACAATAGTTTCCTTCAGTTTAGAAGACATACGACATTACAACTGATATTTTTCTACTTTGCAAATCAGTGCTTCTCACAGCTTTGGGAATTTAATGAATCCCACCTGATATTTTTCTTTCTTGTGCCAGATGTTTACTATCAGATCTCCTACTACAGCATTTTGATTATTTCTGTTTTGAAGCTCATCCTTCAGATTGGTTTTTTGGGGCGGGGATCTACAAATAGACAAAAGTATAGTTTCTAATCTCACATAATGATTTAGGGATTAGAGCTGTGGCATGGAATTGCTTGCATATATCCTGCTTAGCTTGTCATAGGAAACTCTGAAACATGCAAATTCTGTCTGTGATGGTAACAGAGGATAACACAAAATCTTGATTTGAAATGAGCCACCATTCATTTGTTTGTTTTTGATGTTGTTGCCGTTATTTTCCCTGACGTAAGCATTAAACTTTGATTATAGTGTCCTTCTCCCAGATGAAGAGAAGTAACACCTGATGTCAAGGCTTCATCTCTAGGTTTCCTACTGGTCTTGGGTAGCAGCCAAAGCAGCATTTATTTTTTAAAAAATTCTGGGAGTTCTCTTGTGCAGTCAGCCTTGACATCTACTATCCTAATGATGGAAAGGGGTTGGTTGAACAAGGAAGCTAAGAAGACAGGCTAGGAAGGTCTACAAAGCATCTTCTCTGATCCAAACTGCTTCCAAACATTTTTCCAACATTTTCTAAATGAAGACTGTCCAGTGACATAAAGGAGAAGGATTTATCCAACAAAGTGTAAGTTATGAAAGTATATAACTGAGAGAACAGCAGGGAGAATGCAGAGCTGCAGTGAAGTCCTTTAGAATCTGAAGTTTGCTGGGAATAGAAATTAAACGCAAGATTCCTACATTAAGCTCTCCATAACGGACACATTTAAAGCGACTTTTGACCTTCTGCGGTTCTCCTTAACATTGCATTTGGCATCAGTGTGACTGAGGGAAGGGCCTGTGGACCAGTGCTAATTTGCATGTCTGGTCCCTTGATTGAAAAAGAGGTCAAAGCTGTGAAATGTTTATTGTAAAGGTCTGACAAATCTGAAATATAGATGAATCGTTTATTACTTTTGCAATATGCAGCGTAAGGTGATATTCTGTTCAACAGATGGTTAGCTGGCTGGCTTTGATTGTGGACTCTCCTTCTAACATATTAGAGAGCTGGCAGCAGTGCAAAGAAAGCAAAATGGTCTACACCTTCTTTTCTAAATGTTCTTCTGGAACTGTTCCCCAAGTCTCTGGTATGTTTCACCTTGCTTCTGCCTCCCATCCTGTACGACTTCCTATTTCATGGTTTATGGGCCACTGCTGAAGATTTCTTACAGAACAGTCACAAATGCAGCGTCTGGAGACACAGGCACTGTGTAAAGTTGAAGCAGGAATTTGGCTTGAGGCGAATCCCTTATGCGCACAGGAGAATGTCATTCATTTCTAATTCTTGCTTCTCCAAACCCACAGGAAATAAATATAAGTAATACAGACAGAGAAGAGAGCTCTGAATCCTTAACAGTGGTTTCCTGATGTGGGAAATCACCTTTTCTTTTGCCACCTGATAGAAATAGCAACTTTAATTTATCTCTGAGGTGGAATTGAGGGTGAATCACCTGGGTTTTTCTGCTATTGCGAAGGGAAGAGAGACGTTCTCCAGAGTGCATTTTCCCATGGAAAGGATTTAGCTAACATGAAAAGCCTGCTGATAGTATACTTAATTTATATGCAATGCAAAGGCTACTTCCTTGTGCTGCTAATTGGTGTGTGGTCCATTAACGCTGTGAGTCCAGGAGCAGCCTCACTGCTGGCCAGTCACTTAGAGAAGTGTAGCCTGGGGAAATGCAAATTTCCACCCAGCTCTGCAGAGTAATGAAAGTGTCGGAGGAGTAATGAACTGAGGACTTGTACATGCACAGTTGTTAAAATGAATTTTAATTTAGTTTCAGATTCATAATATCTCTGTTAATTTAATCTTTTCTGTAAGGTTTTTGAATAAATTTGTAAGTTTTATAATTGGGTGAATACACAGCATAAATGTTTCCCTTGATTTTTTTTCTCCCTTTTGGAGGGTTTGTTATTTTATTTTATTTTTTTACATAAAAGTCTCTATAGGCTAAAGCATTGTCCTGAGATCATTATTTTTAAGGATTCAGTTCTTCTTCAAAAATATAATATACTATTGTGGACTTTAATCCTAAAACTCCTTCAAACTTAGTCCCTGAGTATGCAGGACACTTTAGGATTATCTGTCCCCAGGTACTTAGGGGTTTCTAGTTTTTAGCTCTGTCAGCTTCAGATAATTTGACATTTCAATTAGTTTTACAGTCTTTCTCTCCCCATACTGTCTTATGCCCAGATTTATTTTTGATGTTTTTCTGGAACTGAAGTCATAGTTAACAAATAGAAACCATATTTATTTCAGCTCTGTAACTTCATGTTTTGATAAAGGTATACACTGTGAAATAACCACCACAATCAGTTAAATTACAAGGCTTTTGGGGTTGATAACACGTAAGATTTAAGTTTTTAGAAAATGTTAAATATCTCATAAAATATTGTTAAGCATAGTCAAATTAATGTATATTATATTTCCATCACTTTATTACTGTGTCAGTAAAATTCTCTTTTCTTTATTTTTTCCAGTCCCTGGGAAGTGCCACTCTATCTTGCTTCTATAAATTTGAATGTTTTACATTCTACATATAAGATCATGATGTATTTCTCTCTCTCTCTCTCTCTCTCTCTCTCTCTCTCTCTCTCTCTCTCTCTTTGATAAGCAGAGCTGATTTATTAAAGTACACACATATGCTGAAAGTGGTAGGCCTTCTAGGAGTGAGGTCATTCTTCCTCTACCTGTATCTGGCTTACTTAACAGGATGTTTGCCAGCTTCAGTCATTTTGTATAAATGGTAGGATTTTCTTTTTCTTTAAGATCACATGATACCACACACATGGACATATCCCATTTGCTCCCTCAGTTTATCTGTTAGCTCACATTTAGGTTGTTTCCATACCCTGGCAATTGTGAAAAATGCAGCAATAAACGAGGCATAAGCATCTCTTGCACACATTGACTTTATATGCCTTGGATATATACCCCAGATATACTGATTTCCTATTGTTTGGATATATGCTGTATCATATTGTTTTTCTTTGCTTTTTTATGCCTCTTTTTTCCTTTGCATGGAGAACTTAAATTGATTTGTCTGAGTTTATGACTCTTACGCTGTTGAAGGTCTCTATTTCATTACTCATCTAATTCACTGTATTCTTAGCTCCAAAATGTTTTGATTCTTTTAAAAATTTGTATCTCTGTTGAATTTCTGTTTTTCTGTGGTCTCTTATAGCTTGATAAATTCCTTTTACAATAAATAAAATAGCCATTCCATTGATTTCCGTTTCTTAGGGGTAGGTTACTGGAGAATTACTTATTTCTTTTATTTCCTTTCATTTTGCTTTCCCTCATAGTCTTGTAATGGTATTTAGGTTACTAAAAGAGAAGTTACCACACCTCTTTCTGACTTTGTGAACTGGCTTTGATGTGGGAAAACCCCCCAAAACAAAAAACTTTGTCCATGGTTGGGTTCATCAATGCTGACAAAGTGCCATTTGTGGTACATAGTCAGGTCTTGTGGGGGCTCTACCTGGAGGCAAGAGGAAGGCTAGTGGTGGTCCTGACCCTGGGAAGGGAAAACAGTAGAAGCCCTAGCTGGCAAAAAGCACAATAGCATGAGCTCTGGAACATTCTGTCAGCTTGGGTGGCATCCGCAAGGACTTCTAGAGTTCTTTAATAACATGCAGGTTTCCATGCGATGGTGAAAGTTTTTTAGGTTTTCAGTTCTTCCAAAATTATTTTTGCTTATGGGTTGCTAAATTTTTTTGACGGAGGAGCCAAGAGGCATAAATCTCCCAGTGTGCCATGTTGCTGGTGTCAACTGTCAAGCCATTGTTAGAGAATTTGGCTGTTGCTAAATTCCATTGTTAAGATAAAAAATCCAAATATTGGGTAAAAACTTCTCAAACTTAAAGTCAGATCAAACAGGTTTGGGTTTGATTTGCTGCTAACAATATTTGTGACTTTGGATTAATCAATTAATATTGATCCTCCATCGTTTTATCTGTATATTACAATTTGTGTCATAAATAATATGTTCAGGAGATCTAGCATACAGTCTATCACACACCAAAAGCTAAATAGTAAATAGTTCTATTATTTTTGACTATGAAAGTATTAGATCCATTAATTACATTTCTAGGTATAGTAACAGTATAAAGGTTAGAAGGAATTTTCTGAGAGGACAAGTGTATTCTGTTTTTATTTAGGTGTTTTGTAAACTCCTCTACACTTTGATGTGAATCATTTAATTATAGAAAAGTTCACTGAACTGTGATTTAAGCATCCCACTACTTAAAATGTGTGTTTTGTGAAAGCAGTCTGTTATCACTTAACTGCTTTGACTTCAGAGTCTTTCTAAATATTGATGTCATTATCTCCATAAAACTGATATATTAGTGGAGTGCATGAAAACAAGACAGTATAGTTGGAAAATAATGCATACGCCTACACTTGTGAGAAGGTAACAGACTTAAAAATGAACATGCAGTTTGCCTCAATTATAATGTATTTTCATTGCAGAAAATTTGGTGAAAACAAAAAAAATTAAAATAAAAATGAAATTTGGAAAACAAAAAAGTAAAAGCCCACAAGCAAATAATGACCCTTAAAAATAATTTAGCTAGAGAAAAATAGTTAATATTTTGATAAATTATCTTTTTTGCACATGTACACATATAGATTCCACCTACATTTTAATAATGTAATTTCACACAACTAAAATTTACTACTCTTAATTTTTGATATACCATATATCCTGTATTTTAAATGTTTAGAGCATTTTAATGTCTATAAAACAGTTCACAGAATGAATATATTATTTAGAAATAACATCTTATTCTGGCATTTAGACTGTTCATCTTTTGACTCAATTAATTATAGCTACACTGCAATATATCTTTTCTGTAAAACACTGAGTACAGCTACCTAGAAATACAATTGCTGGATTAAAATATATTCACATTTTTAAACTTCTGATAGTTATCTCCAAATTACCTGTGTAAAACCTACAATTCCTTCCTAAAATGAATATATTCCTTGCTAAAGTAAATCAGAGATCACTTTCTCACATGTTTGCCAATACTAAGTACTAACAAAACTAAACTTTGTCAAAGCAATAAATGAAATACAACATTGTGTATTGTTTTGGTTACTCATAAAGTTAATTTTAAAAATATCTGTCACATTATATACATTTACACATATATACACATTTTAAAAATATCTGTCACATTATATACATATACATCTGCATTTCTTACCTACACAACGAGCTGGTTACGTGTAGGACTTTAGGATTTTACCTGAAGAAGCAACACTGAAAGTAGAGTAGCAGTAAAACTTGATCAAAGGACAATTGGTTAAAACCACATTCCCAGAACACTTCGGGATCACAACTCAGTAGAGGTTCCTCTAATGAAGATATGGTTTACTTCACCCTTAGTGAAATGCAAGGTATCAAAACTCAGCAAAGCTTGGTGCATTTTTTAATGGAAAATGAAGTGACTCTCCCCTATCAGAGGAACAAATGGTGTGAAATAAGCATAGCAGATAAATTTTATATATATATATATATATATATATATATATATATATATATATATATCTCACTCTTTTGGAGATAGATACCAACCTCTGAGCTAGGGACAAAGACATAATGTACTCCATGTGCACAGTACAATTACTACCTTTAGAAATGTGCTATTTTTCAATTACTGCATAACAGTGAAGAAGAGAGTCAAGAAAACATGACCCTAGAGTGTTTGGGTCCCAGTGAGAACTTCTTTGGGATATATGACTATATATAAAGTTCAGCTAAAAACATATAAAATGCACAGAGCATGTAAGGCATATGACTTTATTGATGAATTTAACAAAATGAATAAAAAGGCATTAGTTTTTGTTCTATCAGTAGTACCGTAAGGGATCTTCACAATGTGAGCAGCATTTTTTTTTTTTCTGTTCTAGTCCAGGAACTGATTCTTTATTTATGGGCAATTGCACAGTTCCTGGCAAATTTCAGATTTCCCCTCACATGAAAGTCAGTAACATTGTTATTTCTCAGTATTGCATTGCTTTTTGGAGTCTGTTTGAACTGAAATAGAGATCTCCTTGCCTCTGCAGTTCCTATTATCATTTATTTAATCCCGGTTACATACTCAAGATGCCACATCATCCCTCCTATGTTTGGATAATGAGGACCATTAGTGCAAATCCAGCCCGAGTATGAAGGAAAATGTGACTAGTAATCCTTTTTCTAGTCATATTAAATTTATCATTTGGAATTTTATAGCATAAATGTAAAAATCACATCTTTTGTGGAACTCTTTAGGTGATAATTACTGCATGTCTAGGAGACCTCTTCCAGTGTCAACACCACCTCTACATTTTCTATACCTATAAGAAGGGAGGGCAAAAACTTGAGGGCAGAATGACAAAAAAATAGTCCTACTTATTCATGGAATCAATCTTCCTCTGCATTCATTGTGTCACAGGAGAAAAAAATGTCACCACATTTATCAGACACCTGAGAATTTAATAGCCCAAAGACTTCTTTTGAAGGTGACAAGAAAAAAACAGTTCTGGAGGACTGCTAGGCACTGAGTACACCACCAACAGTGAATGTCGCCTGTCAGCACTGGGGTACACAGGATACAAAGACATCTACTTCCACTTTTGCCATTTTAGGTACCACAGACCAGGGCAACATCATGGTTAGAGAAATAAATGAGTAAAAACAAACATGCACATCCATATGGCTTAAGCCCAAGAGTCAGCTTGGAAGATCCCACTTTTGGTCCTTTATTCAGGCTGTGTACACTGTGAGCCTAACTCAAATCAGCACACTGGAAAATCAATGTTCCTCACAATTTTTCAAAGTAAAATTACATACTAGTAGGCCAATAAGATTAAAATACTCAGATCAACGTGCCATTTTCATGAGATTAAAAATCAGTATTTGTTCATTTTAAAAAGGTTGACAGTGGATGAAAGCCAGCTCAAGGCTAGCACGTCTGCCTAGCATAAGCCAGTCCTGCGTGTGATCCTCAGAAACAACAGCAAGTAACAAAATCTTCATAAACATAACTTTAAGAAATTTATAATACCACAGTTGATTTATGTAATGTACTTTGAAAAATAAACTAAGCGTAAATAATGATACATTATAATTGAAGACAGCTACATAAATATAATGAACCAACACTGCAAGCAGAAGTCTCCTTTACAAAGGCACTGTAAACAATGCATGCAGCCACACCCACCCCAGGTGAGGAAGCTGCATTCCCCTCTGATGAGAATAGGCTGTATTTAGTTACTTTAAATAAACAGAATAGGAAAGGAGAAAAATGGTACATTTACACTGGAAAAAAACCACTGTTACATCTAGGGATCAAGGTTTACATAACCAATAATAAATTATGCTGTGATCTATACTCTCTCATATGGTGTTATGAGAAGGGTATTTTACCACTGTGGTGCTGTTTGAAACACTAATCCAGACTAATCATAAGAAAAAAAAACCTCAAATTGGTAAACATTTTTAAAAGTATCTGCTCTTGAAACTGTCAAGCATATCAAGAAAAAAGCACTGTAAATACTTCCAAACTGGAGAGGACTTCAAAAATACAGTGCCCAAGTGCTAGCATAGTATCCTAGCTCAGATCCTAGAATGAAGTTTCTGAGTATAATCTGTGTAAGTTTTGTTTACTGAGTAATATTGCAGCATTGTTAATTTCACCAATGTGAAAATGGATGATGGTTATGGAAGCAATCATCATTAAGAAAGGTTACATATAATATACATGGAAACTACCCTTGGCAAATTTTCTATAAATCTAAAATTCTTCCAAACTCAAAAAATCTTTCTTTAACAGTTTTTCTTTCTACAGATATTTTTTTCAAACAAAAGAAATGTTTGGCATCTCTGTGTAATTTAGTATTTGCTTTACAAATGAGACAGATAAGCAAAAATGAGTATGTATTTTTTTAATTTCTGAAATATATTATCAATTTTTTTCAAAACAATTATTGACTTATGAAATGAAAGATTCAAGAAGACAATGACTGAACAGTAGAGAAATTTTTATCTCCTGGGTAGTAGGTAAAATATTATACCACAAAGGATATAAATATTTGAGAAAAGTCAGATGGAGTGTTCTATGGTAAGCCTTGAAGAGTCTCTCCTTTAAATTCCTAGGCTTGTAACAATCATTGACTCATTGAGACTTTTAAGTACAGGAAAAGATTTGATTAACATTCCCTATCAAATGGGAGGGTGAGGTGAGATTTGTAACTTGTTGGGTTTTTTTGTTTTGTTTTGTTTTTTTTCTTTAACCACTTTGACTATGGAATTTGAGAAGCCACGTACACTGCATGTTTCTTGTGGGGAACGGCTGAACTGTAGCTCAACCACACCTTTGAGGCTAGATCAAGGCCAGCCCTAAAAACACAGAGTGCCAGAGGCGAGCCATATAAACAAGTTGTTAGGACTAGAGTAAAGCCATTCCAGCAGGTATCCAGCCTGGGTGCACCTCCCTGTTAACTGCAGCACAGAAAGCTCTGAAAATGCTTCTCAGCAAAAAACTGAGACCTTACACCTTTGACTCCATCATGTGCTTCCCCTCTTTTTACTGTATGTGAAAAAAGACAGACCGTGCTGGGTTGTCACTGCCTCCCCATCAAAAAGGACAAGTCCCACCTGGTCCCGGCTTTCTTTTTAGTATGGATCTAATTTTTTCTTAATCTTCCATTGTCCCCTTTCAGTACCCCACTGGCTACACAGGTCCCTGTAGTTTCTCATTAATATAAAACTTTGGGATCATTTTACTCCATCTTCCCTGAATAAGTAAAACCAAAATAATATGCTATTCTATTTGCTACTGCTCCTCTCCTAAGCTGACTACCTGTTCTCCAGTTTAATAGTCATTGTGCTTTATCTATGATTACTTTATGAGGGACTAGAACAAGCAGACTTTGGTCACTGGGCCAGGTCTTAAAATGTCTAGACTCTATCAACTTTAAGCATTTTGTTGGTTTTCAAAATGTAGAAAACCAGCAGCTCTTACATCTCGTGATAGAGATGGAGCAATAGCACCACCTATTTAACTTCTATGCAATATTGTGACCACACACATGCTGTTTTCCCAATTCCAAACTATTTTTCCAATAGTCTTTACAAATGTGTTGCCCTGAGCCTTCCTTAATTTTTTTCTTCTCCAAATTTACATAAGGCTTGATCTCTTCTAATACCTAATGATTTTCTAAACACCACATAACTAGAGACTTACTATGTGTGGACTTGCACATGCATATGTAGGTGGTCATTACATTAAAAAATATATATAGATATAGATAATAGTTTCCTGTGTTACAAAGCCCAGGTTTTGAATATCATGGCTCCAGTATGTACCAGCATTGGGAGTATAAGTCAGTTACATAATCTCACATTGCTGCAATGTGCCTTCTTTAAAATAGTGGAAATAATTCCTCTGCAGGCTTATTGTGTGGCTTAAATAAGATATGTATCATATAAAATACCCTGCTCTGTTAAGTGCTCCGTTTATTTCTAACTTTTCCTCTCCTGGTTGTTGATTATGTTTTTATAAAATACAGCTCTGGTTAAATCATGGGGTATTGGCCTTACTAAAATTATTTTTGAAAAACTAAATGCTATACATTTGGCATACATCAAATACTTGGTCCATAGAGAACTGAGGCTCAGTTTCTAAACATGCTGCAAAACAATGGTTGCCATGATAAATCATGTTTATTTTCCTTCCTTGCCATTTCACTTTAGTGACTCTTTCTTCATCATGTATAAGATATATTAATGGGTTTTTTTTTTCATTGAAACTTAATCTTCCTTCCTTTAGTTCTGTTAAAGACTAAGCTGTTGTGGTGGGTCCTTTATTAAATGACCTACATTTGTGGAGTGCAGAATGGTCTGTTCTGTACAGTAGCAGAGTACCGAACTGAAATTATCAGGAATACAGCATGTGTAAGGTGCAATCAAAGTCTTGCATTAATGGCTTCTAATGGCATGTAATTAAATACTGCTCACCTAGTATCTGACATAAATTGCATTCCTTTTCACTGGAGGATACTCAGTTCCTAAAATACCCCACGACAGTATCTGGGTAAAAGCCAAATGGAGTAATACCCAGTAACTGATATCAACATTTATCTATTTTAGGAAATTCATATTAATACTGTTCACATGAATTAATCTGCATTTCTGACTCTGTAAAAGCTACAATAACCAAATGGTCACGTAAGATAATCATGCTTCCATCAGCACACTGAACTATTTGCACCAATGTGACCTGTGATGATTCTATCTTATATTGTCCAAGAGCATATATCTTGCTTAAGGGGGTAAAGGGTTATGATCTGAAGTTGTGCACAGCTTCCAAAGCTAAATCTCCCTTGTACCTGCTCAGAAAGTTTAATATTTAGACCTTTTACTTCAGTCATAAAAGACAATCCTCCTTGTGGAGAGACTGAATTCTAAATTCTTTTTTGAAATTATTTTATCAACTCAAGCATGAGACAGCTACTTGGGCTTGATGTTTAAGCAAAGAAAACAATGGTTTTATAAATATTCTTATTCATTCAAGATTTTTGTTTGTTCTTTACAGAAGAGTTATTCATAGGGAATATTACTAAGGGAGGTTGTAAAAAGCTACAGAGATAATATGCACACTATGAAAAGATTCTTGCAAATTGAAAAGAAATAGCTGACAGATTCAAAAGAAATTTCAAAGAAAATTAAATAACCAGCATACAATTAATAAAGTCAAGTTTGGTATTGATTGGAGCTTACAAATTAATGTAATGAGACATCACTCTTATCCACCACAGTGGAAAAATTTTAAAGAAGAAAAGTAAGAATTATTTCTGACAGGAAACCTAAATGTTTACTTTTATTTTAAAGAGAAAAAACAATAAAAACAATGTTACAAAATTTCAAACCAAGTTAGTAGAAGAGTAAGGATGGTTAACACACTGCCTATTCTTATCTTCAAAGTAGTTGTTCAGATTACAAGATATAGGCATGAAAAATTGATCAAACAACATAAGCACAAACCTTTGTTTTCAATGAACCAACAGAAACTATTAGGACAACTATCCTATCTTATATATGTTTATATAATATATTTTTTGTTTTGCCTTATTTTTCTCCTTTCCCCAATCTCAGTGTTTCTTTCCTAATATATTTGTGTTGTAGAATAAAACATATTGTTAGAACAAACTTACATGAAATATTAAAACAAGCAACTGAGGAATGCATTGGACATCATTTTTAAACCCAAACTTAGCATTTCTTAAAATGGAAAGAACCTATATAGCAACAGAAGCTACAAATATTGCACATTTCTAGTTAATATGCAATGCACTAACACAGAAAAGGAAGGAGTAAAACAAGACCTTAAATACAGCTTGGGAATTAGAGTGAATATGGAATGGGCAGGAGAAATTCTTTTCTTGTCTGCCTTTGTACATTTCTATTGTACTACCACCTTTATATAATAAGTATTGCCTACAGTTCTGTTGCAGTCAGGGAAACTAAAACAGCTCATAGGACATTTACTTCACAAGAGCAATAAAGAAAAAATATATAATTGACTTGAGATTGATATATATGTAACTAAAAATCTTTTCATTCTTTAAACTCAGCTACAAAGTTTCTTCTTTCCAATAGTTTTGTCTACACCTCCTCTCCTCTACCTCAGTTTACAGATTCTTCGCTTTCATTCATTTTATTTGACCATGAAGCACAATTATTGCAATTATAATCTTACCCATTTCCTTCACTAGAGGTAAAATTCCAATGCTTTTAGTCTTTTTATGCTTGGAGTGTAGCAGAGTGTTACAGTTCCTTTAAGAGTATAAAAAATTCTTGTGAAATCTCTTATAATTTCTTCTATTTGAATGAAGTACCAAAATAATAATGTACACAAAATAAATTTCCTAAGAGATAGAATACCAAATCCAGGAAAAAAATGTACTAATAACCACTACAGTGAAATATTAAACATAAATTAAGCATCAATTTCAAAGGGATATTTATACATTTATAGAGAGAAAAGTATCTTAGAAGGAACAACTTAATACATGTACAGGTTTTCAAAAGTTGAAGCTGAATGACAGTAAATTGTGTAACTGCTCCAAATTTTCACTGCCCATCTTGTGAAAATAACTTAACTTTCCATAACACTGATATCAAAGTTGAACTCGTATACATTGTGTTAACTGGTAAACACTGGGAGTGTTAACTGGTAAAACTGTTTTAAAAAACTGGCAATATCTAGTGAAGCTAAATTTATACATGTGCAATAACTTAAGTATTTTTATTAGTAGGAATACTCTATTATTTTTAGAAATGTATATTTTCACTAGTGGTCATAGGTTTTTGTTTTGTTTTGTTTTGTTTTGTTTTTTGAGACAAAATCTCACTATGTAGTTCAAGTTGGCTCTGAACTCACTGTATAGTCCAGTCTGGTTTTGAACTCACAGTGCTCCTCCTGCTTCAACCTCAAAAAGTGCTGTGAGCATAGGCATGAGTTACCAAGCCTGCCAATAATAATAATCACAGCATAATGATCTAAACAGTGCTTCAAAGTGAAAATTTTTTAAATTTGCATCAGTCATAGAATGCATAAAGAAAATTTCATGCAATAGAATGCCATACAGGCACTGCAATAAATTATTGCTAGATAAAAAGATACAGATGAATATTACAAAATATTACTTGCAAGTTAGTCAAAAAAGAGTTCATGATGAGGAATTCTATCTTTATATATATATATATATAACCCTCAAAAACAAGCATAAGCAGTTTATGATTATATAAATCAAAACAACTACCAGAAAGAAGTGACTAGAAAGATACATGAGATGTAATATTGGAGCATCGAGATTACTTTCTTCCTTGATCTGCATGATAGTAATCTGAATGAGTTCTCTTAGAAAATGTACCAACTATTCACTGCCAATTTGTGTATAATTGCACTTTTATGTAGTATACTTTACTAAAGTATTTAATGTAAACTGTTTTAAATGTAGAGTAACAATATGTGCATGTATTTGAAAATATTGCTAACAATACTGACTAAAAATATAAATGTCAGTAGATTTGCTATATTTTGCACCAGTTTTATTAATCTCTATTCTATCCACAAATAACATTCTTAAATCTGACCAATTAACCAATGAAACATACTAGCAAGATGCAATATAAGACTAAGGAACCAATCTTAAAAGCCACAATATATTCCCACTAGAAAACAAAAGTGGAAACATTCACTTAACATGGTAGTAAGCTATATATGCAAAAAATATGTGGGTATGTACCACAACATATATAGTGCTATATTATATATACTTTTCAGGCATGTAAATATCACTAATAAAGTACCATTTGTATTATTAAGTCATTTCTGCAAACATTCGTCCATACCACAAATACTTTTATATATTATTATATCATTCAACTCAAGTGCCTTTACTATTTTATTTTGGCAGATAATGAAACATATGTTTATGAAGTGAAATCCAATATTTTAAAATTAGAAAAAAAGTACCAGACCTCAGAACTTATTTCAGGCAGTCTCACAATTTATGCTGTTATTTCTAAACAGGAGAAACAATTTTTAAAAGTTAAAGATACACTTCCGTTTTTCTTTGTGTATAAAATAAGTACAAGAAATTGTTTTACATGGACATTCCTAAAGCACCATTCAAAAATATCCCCAGGTACAATAATTTTTAAAATCTTTCACTTTAATAAATTTTGTAAGTAAACACTGAAGGGTATTTCGGGGAAAATGATACTCAGAAGTGCTACGAATAAAAGTATCTGTCATATGCCTTTAAAAAAAAGGCGCAAAAAAAAAAGAATGTGGTGTCTTTGCATTCCAATGATTTCTGGAAATCAATAGGTATTTTACTTTAAAAACTGCTTTAAAAATATGCGTCCAACCCCCCAGACCTTTTAATCATAATGCTATGTCAGCCTCGCACTTACCCTTTCGATGTGGTGCTGGGCCTCAGCCTTCTTCCGGCTTCCGCCTTCCCAGAAGGCTCTGGGCTCTGTCCCTCTTGCTGCGCCTGCGCACGCTGGATGACCTTTCTCACCCAGATGTGCGGTGATCTGAAGGGAAGCTTCTAATCATTAGCATTTCTCTCTGTGTCTCCTAATGGTCCAGTACTTGCCTAGTATGTGGCAGGCCCTGGATTTGACCCTAGCATGAAAAGAGAAAAATCAAAGCTAAATAAAGGGTGTAACCCTGTGAAACCTTTACTGTTTATCCAGCATTACCAGGAGATTTGAGTAAGAATAGGATTGATGAGCTTTGTCATTGGTAAAATCAGGAGTGTTGATAAAAGAAATAAAGCTCGGAAAGGTTTGGGTCTTGTATCATCTGCTCATGTCCATTAGCTGGTTCTTTACTTGAATGCTCATGATTTGGAAAAAAATATGCACATATACATGTATATGTATATATATGTATGTGTGTATATATATGTGTGTGTGTGTGTGTGCATATTTTTTTTTTACTACAACGTCTAGCTCAAAGTTTAGCCTGCCTAAAAGTTTAAGCAGGTTATGTTCGATACGACCTTAAAACATTGCTGCACACTTATTTAAAGATCAGTTTACTTCATGCTATGAATAAAGGTATCTGTGATATGCCTTAAAAGAAAACGCAAAAAAAAAAAAAGAATGTGGTGCTGGTTAGTCTTTAAAGCACAGAAAATATATCAAAGCCAAGGGGTCATATTTCAGGCTGTCCATTCATCTGTTTTATTTTTTACTCCTGCTCTTTTCTCTTTTCCTTTTGAACTGTGGATTTGGAGCCTCACTTCCTGATCACTGCCTTAAGCTTATTCTGGAGAGGGGACCAGACACTTTGGAACTCTAATCAATAACTAATTTCATCATGGCAGACACTAAGCTAATCACACTCTGCTCATGCTAAGTGTTTAAAAGCTACATTTCCTCAGGTCATTAAAATGTCTATTAAGATTTTCAGACACTTCATGGTGAAGATTATGCTTTCCTGAAAGTCTTCTACTTTGCAAGTGATCTTCAAAAATTTAAGCCAGCTGAAAACAGTTTTTTGTTTTTTCTTGTGTTATTGTTTGTTTTACGTCCTGAGGAGTGTGGAGCCCATGGACTGCTCTTCCTGGTATTCTAAAGGATTTTGTTGTACTGCTCCATCACACTGATTTTCATCCATCAGTTTCCTTGGCTTATTATATCGTTTTGGTTTTTATTTGTTTTGTTTTTAACGTCTGTCTCAGCCTTCCTAATGAGTTGAAGAATTTTTTAATAAACACAATCACTTTAACCTCTTTAAAAATACTTTCTTGAGTTATGCTAGATGATAAAAATTGAATTCTCTGATCATTGCTGGGTTTTAGGTATTTCTCTCCCCTACACAGTGTCTTTGAATGTAGAAAGCTTACCTTCTGTGTTTCTTTTATTTCACAGAAAAATAAATCACCTTGAATGCAAAGCACTCACTGAGTGATTCTTCAGTCTTACTGGCAACGTCATTTCCTCCATTCATTCACTCACTCATTCATTTATTCATTCTTTGTGCAATTTTTTTATGTGTGACAAAAGACAGTTTATTGAGGAAAAAGATGGAAAAGAAAGAGTGTATACAATTTCTGTGAGTGGCGGGAGGCTTCAGAGTTGCAAGCCCCTTCTACAGTTCTTGAAAGCCAATTATTTCAGAGATTGTATCATGTACAAGGAAAATAAAGAAACAGAAAATAAGTCTTGTATCCCCAAGGAATTCACAGATAAATAGGATACTAGCAAATGAAAAAAAATTATTATAGCTGTATAAAGAGTAGGTAGCAGAGTTTAAATTCCTAGAAAGCAGGGATTACTACTTTTTTCTTTTTACTATCATAGGTATCAAAACAAAGAAAACAGTCAGTGAAAACTATGAATTTTCATTCATCTATTCATTTTCTGCAATAATAAATAATACCTCTTAATTAGGGATTTTTCTTCATGCCTAAAACTTGTAAAGCCTTCCTATTATTTCAGCAGTGCTATACAAAACATCACTACTCACTCCAGTGAGGTGTATATTTTCCCTTTGCCAAAAAGTTTGCCAATAATGTGAATAGCTATGGTCCAGTAAACCAAACTCAGTTCGTCAACACCATCTGTGTGTTTGGAGTGTTTGCATTCAATTTCCTCCTTTCTTTTCCAAGATCGCAACATTTGTTTGGAAAATGATATCAAACACCACCTGTGCTCCAAGATCTTTAAATTTCTATCCTAAACTTCAAAATCATAAAGGATACATTCCAGAATACATTTTCCTCCTCTAAAATGATTTCCTTACACTATCAGGAGTTTTTAACCACAAGTGGCAGGAAACAACTTTGGTTGATTTAAGAATAAAATTGTGGTAAGCACATAACAAAATGGAGAGGAAAGTTTTGGAATAAAATGCAAAGCAGGAGGGGCCAATTATCAGCCATAACCACACCGAAATTGTGCGACAATAGCATGTAGAGTGAGGTAGACTACAGTGCTTGCCTAGTGTCCCTGCATCCTGGTCTGTGTGTCTCTACTCAGCCAGTGCTGCCCAGGAAACTCAGTATGATTCTGCTGCCTCTTGTTAGCAAGGACACTTCTGATTGGCCAATTTGGATGATATTCCTATATCCTAGTGGCAATAGGCAGAGTGATATGCAGGTACTTCCTCTCCAGAAGGAGTATAATGGACCAATTCTTCAAATGTGACAAAACAAAAAAATGTCTACTACTCACATGTTCTAAGTAAAGTACACGATAAGGGAGATTACAGCTCTTGGTAAATAATTTCAGAGCAAAACATGAATTCAGACTTCTGCAAAAACCATGCTCATTACTTAGGCTAGATACCGATATAGCCATACTGTATATTACTCTGTAAAAGGAATCTGTGTATATCTTTATATGATACCATGTCTTATATGTAACAATTTCCTGAAACGTCAGGGTTTTCTACATTCACAAAGCAGTAGAATTTCTTCTAAAAAGAAGAACATTTTTACTTGCAAGTGTTCCATTTTCGTTGTAGAGGACATTCAAAGTACAGTTTTGTTAAAAGGAAAACACAATTTTAATAATCCTAACACACCCATGCAATTCTGAGTACAGGTGGATGCCACTTTTATTTATTTGTATTTATTTATTGGCTTTGTTGATTTTGTTTTTGGTTTTTGAGACAGGGTCTTCCTGTGTAGGCAGGCTGGCCTTAAACTCACTATGTAGCCTAGGCTGGCTTTGAATTCACAATGATGTTCCTGCCTCAGCCTCCCAAATGCTGAGATTGCAAGCATGTGCCACCATGTCCGCTCGATGATGCTTTTAAACATGTTTCTGTGGCTCTAGTTTACTTTCATATCTGTAGTACAAAGAAGATAAGCATATTACTCTTTATATTTTTATGGCTTATAATCGTACATGTCTTTAATCTCATAGTTTCCATGTCACTGCTAGGGGAATAAATTATGTCATTTTATTTTGTGGTTGTGTCCTTTTAATTGCCCATTTCCATTTGCCTCTTCCTCTTTAGGGGAAAAATATCCTATTTTTTTTTATCTTGTTTGGTTTTTGTATACTGGCATTTTTTACTTTTTGAGTGATAGTGATAAAATCAGGTAAGGAGACCAGTTGACATTTTCATGTAATTGGTGAGTTCCCAGGCAAGATGACAAATATAACACATACCCTATAGGTCACTGGAACATTTTCCTCCGAGTTCACACCCCCAGGGGATGAATATGGACTCTGGACCTTCTTGGTAACCAGCCACAAACCTTTCCTAGTAAGTACTGCAGGTAGTACCTAGGTTTTGACATCTTGAGCACTTTTGAACTTCTAGATGCTCAGACCCTCTGGAAAATGCCTAATTGCCTTTCCTTCTCTACTCCTGTCTCTAGTATCTGTTAATAAGGCTCAGCTGATGTCCCATAGGAGAAGCTAATCAGTGGGTTAAGAAACAACTGTTTATATCCCAGTACAATGAGATTTTTGAAATGCAATGGACATATCACAATGCATACTCTTTTCAGTGTCAGGCAATCAAAGCTAAAATCTTAGTGCTTCTACTTTGCAATTTTTTTTTTCACTAGGAAAGTGACTCAAATAACTTGGGTCCCTATGTTCTCATTTACAAAAAGTGAAGTAATTATCCATGTGTTACAAAGTTGTTCTGATGGCCTGTTCATCTCATAAACATTAATTCATATGTGATAGTAATTACTCCAAATTATGTTAACACACAGTAAATGCACAGAAACTTACCTTTTTACATTCGCAAGATTATCTGATCTGTTGCTCACATTTTAGCTTATCATATTTACAGCAGGTTCATTTGGATAGATAATTTTTCAAATAATGAAAGCATTCCTTTTTTTTTTACTGTTTCTTAAATTAGTCTTTTGGCTGTAACTAAAGATACACTATGAAATAAACTGTAAAGTTTACACTAAAAATATAAAAAATAGTTATTCCATCTCTGTATGTCTTCAACTCTTTTCCTAAAGACACACAGAATATCTTGCACTGAATTATATCCTATATCCTAGTGGCAAAACACTAGATCAAACACTCCCCTGATCAAAACACTCCCTTGAAATTTTAGCTACACAATACTCCTTTCAAATATTAGCTGTATCTACCCACATATAGGACATCAAGAGCTTGGGTTTTTCCTTTATTCATTTTTAAAACTTAAGCATCTTAAAATTTGACATAACCTATCTTCTTTCTTTTTATCATAGATTAAAATTTTTTCTTCCTAAACTAATCAGGGCAAATAAGTATTTTCCTTCTGCTTAGTAACCTTTCTTTGGAAAAATTGGCCCACTGTTTCATAACCTCTGCAACAAAATAATAGCTATCATGTGAAAATAAATTAAATTTATTTTGTATGTACTCTTTTGTAATCAAAATAATTCACTGATATATAAAAGAAAAATGAAATTATTTTTATTAGACGTATTACCATTGTGACAATCATTATATCAATATTATATATGAATCAGCTAAACTTGTAATAAACTCAAGGACTTACTTTAGATCACTCAGAAAAAATTAAACCCCCAAATTGTCATATAAATTTAAATTATCCTAATACTTACCTCCTCTACAGAGGAGGGTATAGCTAAAAAAAATTATCCTCTAAATTTGGCTTTTACATTTAGAAAAACCATTAGAGATAGATGGCAGACATTGATAGGTACATATGTGCTTATGCAATTTTCATGCTTTTTGTTTCACTATTGAAAATAATTTTTTATTGGCAGACTTTCCATACCAGAGGTGTTTCACCTATTGTATTCAGTTGTCTGAAATGTTAATTATTTTTGGAAATTTCTGTTTTAAAATAACTCAATAAAGCCAGAAATGATATGCTCATTCTTTGCTTTAGCAAACAACACTGTTTAGGAATCTAGGATTTAAAGAAATAAAATGAGATGCCTGACTGAAAACTCAAAGTTATGCGAATAATTGTAATTCTGGCTGTTTTTGTGTAACATATGTGCATATTAAGTCATGAGAATGAATTCTGCCTGTGAAAGTGGGAAAATTTCGCCATAAATATGATAGAAGAGTTCTGGATAAGTTGGTGCCTCCAGGGGAATAGGCCCATATGTTTCATTAGATTCTCGTCAGAGTCCATAAGCCAAAAGCATTTTAAGGTGTGATGATTTTTTAATAAAGATGAGTAATTCCAAGGTTAATTGAGTAGATGAAGGCTAGATCAGAATTGGTTTATACACCAAAATATAGACCAGAATAAGTAGTGAGGAGCCTCCAGGCTGTTTTCAAACAAAATCACATGATGAAGTTTATGTTTTAGATATCTCACTTCAATTGCTAGTAATTGAAATCTAAAAAAGAAAACAAAAATAACAAATAAGCAAAATCAGTATGGCCATTTTCACTCTGTTGGTTCTTGCTACCCATGAGCAAAAGATACTTTTTCATTTTTGATATCCTCTTCAATCACCTCTTTTGGAGTACTTTAATTTTCAGTGTTTAGATTTTTTTCCATCCTTTGTTAGACTGATTCCTAAAGACTTCATTTCTTTTGATGCCATTGTAAAAAGTGTTTACTTAATTTCTCTCTCAGTGTGTTCATTGGTTGTGTATAGGAAAGCTACTGACTTTTGAGTGTTGAGTTTGTATCCAGCTACACTACTGAATTCAGTTATTAAATCTACAATCTTTTCTTGGAGTTTTGGATATCTTCCATGTAGAGTATCATTTCATCCACAGATAATGATAATTTATCTTTTTCCATTCCTATCCTTATTCCTTTTATTTCTCTCCCTTGTCTATTCGCTCTGGCTAACATTTACAGATCTGCATTGAACAGGAGTGCTCATAGTGAGCATCCTTGCCTTGTTCCTTATCTTGCAGTGAAAGTTTTCAGTTTTTGTCCATTTAGTATGATGTTGACTATAGATTTGTCATAGATGGCTTTTATCAAATTGAGATAAAGACCATCCATTCCAACGTTTTTAGGGTTTTTATCATGAATGGATGTTGGACTTTGTGAAATGCTTTTTCTGTGTCTATTAAAAGGATCATGTGATTTTTGCCTTTGGCTCAATTGATATAGTGTATTATGGTGTACTACACTTACTGATTTGCATATGTTGAACCATCCCCTGTTACACAGATTTAATGCATTCCCAATCAAAATATCATTGGCAGGCTTCACAGAACTAGAGAAAATATTCCTAAAATTAATTCAGATCCAGAAAAGACCTAGAAGAGCAAAAACAATGCTAGGTAACAAAGACAAGGCAAGGGGTATCACAATCCCTGAATTAAATTATAATACAAAGCTACTATGGAAAAAAAAAACAGCATAGTACTGGGAAAAAAGAAAGAAAACAGACCAGAGGAACAGTGGAACAGATTAGAAAGTCTTGAAACAACTCCAATAAAACTCAGCTACCTTATCTTTGACAAAGGGCCTAAATATGATCAGTGGAAGCAAGATTCTTTAATAAGTAGTACCAGAAAAACTGGCTTCCCACATGCCAAAGACTAAAACTAGACCCATGTATCACACCATGAACTGAACTAAAATTGAAATAGTTCAAAGATGTAAACATTAAATCACAAATGGTAACCCTACTGGAAGAGAAAATAGGTATAATTCTTGAAGACATAGGCATAGGCAAAGATTTGATAAACAAAAACCTCAATTGCATGGGAAATAATACAAAGAATCAATAACTGGGATCTCATCTTACTAAAAAACTTTTGCACAGAAAAAAATATTACCAATAGGGTGTAAAGACAACCCACATAATAGGAAAAAATTTCAGTCAGTTGTCCCTCAAACATGGGACTTATACCTAGAATGTATACAGAATTGAGAAAAAATCAGAACCCACAAATTTAAAGACCCTATCCAAAAAAATGGACATCAGAGTGGGATCTACACTTCACCAAAGAAGAAATACAAATGGCAAACAAATACACAAAAAAGTATTGAATATCACTAGTCTTTTGAGAGATGCAAATTCAATCAATATTGAGATTCCGTCTCACTCCAGGAAGAACAACCATCATCAAGAAGTCAACCAATAACAAATGCTGGATGGGTGGTAGGGAAAAAGGAATCCTGTTGAAGTGTAGATTGGTGGAAAACAGTGTGGAGATTCCTCAAAATATTTGGGTTGTTACTCCCTTGTTACTCAGCTATTCCCCTCCTGAGTACCTTCCTGGAAAACAAAACATCATACCACAATGATATACATGCACCCATATTTATAGCCACAAACTTTTTAATGGCTAAATCTTGGAAGCAATACAAATGTCCATGAACCGAGGAATGGATAAAGAAATGTGGTTTTCTTTCTATAGAACAGAGTACTAATCAGCCATTAAAAAGGCTAAATTTGAGATGTTTCTAGGTAAATGGATGTACTTTGAGACTATATTCTTAAGTGAAATGTATCAGTCACATATATGTAAATATCTTACTGTTTTTCTGTTGTGAGAAACTGAAAGTATAAATAAGGACCAAAAGTATTGTGGTACAATAGAGATCATGAAACAGGAAATATTGTTCCAAAGAAAAAGTAACTGGGTGGGGATGAAAAAAGAGAAAAGAAAAAAGAAATGATCAAAGAAAGCTATAATGGAGATAAAGGTTTGTAAATAAGGAAGGGAAGAAGGACTGAAGGGAGAAGAGGGGATAGAGAGAAAACAGAAGATTCAAGATATAGCATGTACAGGTGCAAATTTCCTATGATAAATATGATCATTATATATCTCTGAATTTTACCAATAAACCTAAAATATTTTTTAATTTGCATATATCTTGAAACATACTAATTTATCTTATTTTCATCCAACATATATCCAGAGATGAGGTTCTATATCATAGGATTGCACATTTACACGTAAGTACTTGTTGTAGTGAGGGATTGTGAGGAGAACAATTAGAATCAAGATATAGAAATTATTATTATTTTATGATGGTAGTCCAGAATTTAACACAAGAAAGAGGAGAGACTCTGTCCACAACACTAAAGACTCAGAATATTCAGCCAAGAGCCTAGAGGCCACAGCAATGTCCTGCATGAATCCAGATGAAAACCTAGAGACCATGACATTGCCTCCCACTAGTCAAACTGGAGGTCTAGAGCCCAAGAGAAGAATTCATGCCAGTTTGTTTTACAGATCCATGCTGGGAAGGTCCAAAGGTCAGCTGTGGAAGCTAGAAAGTCTACACCAGTGGATTGAAGGAGCTGTGCTGGTAGGTTGAGGGTTCTACACTGCAGCTGAGAAGTCACACTCAAAATAAGACCAGGGCTGTCCTGAAAAGTACCACAGCCATCCTCAGTGACACGGGGTCCCAAGTTCCTCTGACAATAAGAACAGTCGAGTACATGCCAGAAAGCCAGCATGACAAGTTTTGTCTTGAAGATTAAACTGAACCGGTCTTCTCCTGCAGAGCCAGGAAGCAATGCGCGATGTAAGCTCCCACAAACTGAAGCACAGCCACTCTCACCAACAAGGTCCTGAGCTCCTCTGATGATAATGGCCAGGATCATATCAGGGAAGCCAGCATGACAAGCTCCTCCAAGAGAACCAAAGGCTCCAAACAATGACACTTAGAGAAACTCACAATGCCTAGCTTCTCCTTCTCCACATCTCTATTTGCTGGCAACTTTCCTCAGGTGCAATGTCTATGTGGGAGACAACTCCACTGACTCCCTTTGAATTCAAAACCATTACTGTGACTTTGATTATTTGGAGTCTCATTTCCTTATACTGATATGTAAAAGCTGGCTAGGATATTTCCTTCTGTCTTCAATTGGCTCTAAGCACTGCAAATAAGGCTAGCTGAGGTGTTAACATGCAATTTCTATAGCCAACAGACAGTCCTGTTCTCTACACAATACAGATAAGTACAGGATCTGAGCACATGAGATGTTAGAGCAAATTGCTCCTGGAATGTCAACTGGGTAAGAGCCTCAAGTTAAAGAAGCTATGACTCCCCAGGGCACAAGAGTTTGCATATCAGAACCTAAGCAATAGCCCCCCAAAACAATGCAATTGCTACCTAAATTGGATTATGTAAATTGATCCATCCACATATCTTTATCTCTGCAATTTACAGAAATGTCAATCTTGCACCTGGCCAGCTAGCTCAAGTGACTCTCATAATTCCCGCCATCCTCACTGTCACTCATCCTTGAGCCACCCTCCTTCTTCACAACATAATAAATTCTGGGAGTGGCCTAGGATCAAGGCCTTTGTCCATACATCCTCACAAGGATTGTATTTAGGACCCCTTTGCTACCTTTAACTTGGAATATGTCTTGGCGTCTTTACTCTCGCTGTGGGTTGCATTGGTGGTGGTAGACTGAAATTAACTTGCTGGAATTCCAATGGAGTCTCAATGGGATTACAAACATAAATTTTTGGACTGTGAGGAAAACTAGAAAGAAGACTACAATACTTGGATGACTGAGTTCTATACTTGGGTTCACAATACATCTAAACTTAGCACCATACTGATTTAATTCAACTGGCATTAAATGACCACCAGTTTTTAATCCATAACAGTATTTATCAGAATATGTTAAAGGACTCATTATATTCAATTGCTATCACCAATAATATTCTATATATCTGCTATGAAAAGCTGAAAATAATGCAGTTAAATGTGATATGTTGACTTTCTTCACAGAAAATTCTCCTCAGTCTTATTTAATTCCAATAAAATATCTCTGCTCTGAGTGTTTCTAACAACAGTTTTATTGTTTCTTCCTTTAGTTTAATTAATAAGAAACAGCTTCCTTAAGTGTTATTATTTTCATCTGGTGCATTTATTTGACACTCATATAGTTACACTATCATTTGTAAAAGTACATTCAACTAAATTAATTTTAAGCATATATAAAATATGACCTAGTTCCAGAGCAAATAACCTAACGTTTCTTAGGTATTTCCTATGCTTAATGTAATTAACTCTAATACCTTATTTAAAAGGATAAACAGAAGGAACACATGCATTCCTTCGAATAACAATCTCCATATAAAATTAGAATGTTTGCCCTAAATAATACCAAAATTTATTTCAGAACCACCACAAGTGTAGTGTTGAAGAAACTCTTAATTTGAGAATATCGTCATTTCTTGGGAGTGTTCAGCATTGGTTTGTGTGTGATCATCATGAACATTAGCATCATCTCTAACAGTTCCTGGTCTGATTCATCTCCTTTGGACCTCCGTATGTTCCTACCAGAGCTACACCCTGGCCAGAGGCACATTCTGCTGAGGTAACAACACCCTTTGAAATCACCACATAGTCAGTTTTCTGATTATCCCTAATATTTCTCTTGCTCCTTCAGAAGCAGAGTAGTGCCACAGATATTGTAGCTGTTTTATCAGATCTGTAAGGGAGAAACATTTTCTTTTTAATGTCAGGTAGTACCATGATATTTATTTCCTTTATGTGACTTAATTTTAATTTCCTCAGCACCTCATTCCTTATAGGATCAATGATGGTGAATGACAAGCAAATAGCACAGAAATAAATGCATTAGGCTTGATTCTAGTGTCTCAGATTCCTACTAAGAACTATCTCCAAAATGAGAACAGGTTATTTATTCCTCAGTCCCTTCTGCCCAAAATATCCTATTTCTACTTCAAGAAACTTTTAACCAACCATTTCAATTCCAAAGTCTACATTTATTTTTCATTTTACTGCATTTATTCCATACAAAATCTTAATCTTTTCTGAAAATATAACTGGACATAATATGCCCAAATTACCTAAGAATTCTAGGTAAGACATCTTACAACTCCATCACATAACACAACATAATCAAGAGCAATACAATACAACTCTCAAGGTGTTTTTACAATGCTCCTGCCAAATGAATAGAAAAGAAGCATTTGGTTGTAACAGTCTTAAGGATAAGCACTTATTAGGGTTGGTTTGATAAAAAATGTTTCATAAAAAGAAAATAGCTTTGATATAGTTGAAGGTCGAATAAGGTTTAGAAGATGAAGAGAGTATTACTGAAGAGTGAAAAGCATGAGCTAGTAACTAATGTGAACAAACATGGAAATGTCAGATACCGTAAAAAAATCTTGCATGATTCATTTACGGATGTTATTTCCTGAATGTGCCAATAGGATTTGTTTAAAACAATAATAAATAATAGACACAATGTTCACCAGTGGTGTTAAAGTTAGTCTTTCTGTGTGTATTTAAGGCAACTGGGTGCTAAGTGTTTAAACATGTAGTACTGAGACTTGGGCTCCTGCTAAGTGAGTAATTTTAGCTCAGTTTGAGTAAGTCTTACTGGATGGTTATTTAATTATTGAAAGGTATTAAATATTAAAGATCATAAACATTTTGGTGCATTGAGGAGACTAATCTAGTTTAATTCATATTTCTCACAGAAAAAGAACCCCTTGAGGGGTTTTACCAGGTAATACATAATAATTCGTGCCAAATTTTGTTCCCTGCACTATCTTGTGGTTCTTATTTCATGTAACATGTTTGTGAACAGGTACTGTGTGGGATGCTGAACTAAATACATCTAATAAAGGTGAGTTCTGTTTTCTCAAGAGTCATAATAAAATTGACCAGCATTTAGGTGAACATCCGTACAAGAATAAATTATTATAGCCAGTCATAGCGATGCTTGGATCTCAGCGATTGCACATGGGTAAAATTATTTTTTTTTCTTTTTTACTATTTCTGAAGGGATAGAGAAAAAAGGTTCCTTTCATTTTGAATTGCATCTGAAGAAAGATATGTAACTTGATTTGCTATTAAATTTCACCCCAAAATAATTAAAGATAAAGAGATACATCCTACATTTTGGACAGAAAAATGAGAGCTTAAATATTGTACTGTGAGAAACAATTATTTGGTTGGAAGTGGCTGCTTAGTGTTGTTTGTTTTGTTAAGGGTTGCTTTACTGCAATCTGCAGACCTACCCTACAAGGAGAAAAGAGTTCTGAAACCCTGCCATCACCTGTGAATTAGGTTACAGGGACATTAATATTACTAAGTACTAAGAAAGACTTTTGTTCAATATTATATAGTCAACATATCAACATTCCATTGTATGCCTGTGAAAAATTGCTACACAGAGTATAGCCCAAGAACTGCTTCCAACATAGAATAATTAACAATTGAGCTTATACTGCACAATGTTAATACTAGAGAAAAAAATAAGCAAAATGTGACATCAAGTGTAAGAGTCTATCAATATTGGCAATTTTAAACCCCTAATACTAAATATTTACTACATGACCAGTCAGATTAACTTTGTGAATGCTTACGTGCAAATTAAGTGCAAATACTCCTTCACTTGGGGTTGATAAGCCAGTTGTTATGTTGGTAGGATACCGATACATAAATGAAGCATTTTAGGTAAAATGTTAAATTTTAAAACTAGAAAGCTGAATCTCTGGTTGAATAGCAAATATTATTCTAGGTTGAGAACAACTGATATCTTGTTTGCTGTTTTGCTTTGTAGATATTTATATATTTCATTTATTTTCTCTTTGAAGATGAATGTGAAACATAAAGAAAAATATATATGAAGAGGATGAAGAAGAAGGGGTGAAACTTTGATGAGATTTTTTTTCCAAAACTCCTACAATAAGTCTTTTACTTTTTTCCTCAGAAATCAGCAGTTTTTTAAAGTAAAAAAAAATTAGAATATGCTGCCTTTGTTTATAAAATTTCAAGGACCTTTCAGGCAACGTTACACTGGTTTGTACAGAGCACTTGGGTCTGCCTGGACACTCACACTAAAAACGTCAACATTGTATTCATCTTTTTCTTCCTTCCTCATTTATTTACTTAACCCTTAATAGATAATATGAGTGAAGTAAAGCCTTGCTTAGCTGCCATACACATTTTGGAGAGCCAAGTGAATGAAATGCAAAACTATATTTCAGTCCAGCAAGTACCACAGTAGGTTTCTGAAGGAGATGCAGTCAAGGGCTACAAGAAAGAAATCTAACTCAGCATGCTGATTACAGAAGATGTTTCAAAAAGGGGTTATTTAATCATGCACTGAATAAAATTACACCTTTCAATAAGGCAAGATGTGCACAAGCAAGAAAACCACACAGACACAAACAATCAAACATAATGAGAGGCCTTGCATGTGTAAGGAATATCAGCTATACGCAAACCCAGACAGTAGCCAGGATAATCTTATAATTAGTATGTTTTGTGCAGTATCACATAATACTATGATGTTTGACTTCTGCACAAAGTCAGAATGACCATGAAAGGTCAATGTTTTGAATGGATACAGTGTGTCAAGACAGCCATGGGAGCATAGCTAGACTCTCACAAAAGAGGACTTTCAGAACTGCTTCGGAAAGAGGCCAGAACAATGCGATGAGTGTGTTTGAAGCAAGGCTGTTTGGAGGGAGATGACTGGCAATGCGTCTTTCCTGTAATGATACTTTTAAAATTTAAACACACACCACATTTTTCATGCATACTTCATATGACTGCTTTGTTGAACAAAATTCACAGCACATCTTTAATAATTGTAGCCTAAGTGACAGTTTTCAACCTTCTGGAAAATAGAAAGAGAAACGTGTAATGCTAGGAAGAAAAAGAGAGATGATGTGACAGGTCGGGGAATAGCAGAGGGTCAGAGGCAGAATTGTATTGTCTTTTCACTAAATGTGAATAAAAGTTCAGTAGGGACTCTTTCTATAAGCACAGTGTGAAGATTATGAATCACAAGGCTAAGCTATGCTGAACTTAGCAGTTTATTTATAATATTAGATTTTCTTTTATTTAGAGAAGGAGAAAACCAGTGCTGCACTCGCCACCATTTCTCATCCATTTTGTCTGATTTGGGAATGTTCAGATCCCATTGCATGTGATTTATTAAGTTTTATTCTTTTCCATACTTAAGGGGAGTTTGAAAAACAAAGTTGTACTTCTCAATTTAGCCATTTACTACTCTAATTATTTAAATACAGGCTGACCAAAAATTGCATAGTTTAGTTAATTCTTATAAAATAACAGAACAGGAAATAGAAAAATGTCAACTTTATCAAATTTATTTAGTGCAAGAATCAAATGACTGAAATGACACCTCCCCCAGCATACCGGAGATGGTAAATAAAGAAACATAGGGAGTGACACTCTGTGTAAAATGTTAAGTGGTTAAGCCAAGAACAAGGGAGAGTTTTACAAGACTGATACAAGAGTAAGCCTTAGGCAAGCATCTTTCACTGTAGGTCAAAAGTTACCAATTGTGTGTGATTTTATTCCCTAAGTCTTTCATCTTCTGGAGACATTTTGGTTGTCACAGGGGAGGGCCCTGTGGCATGTAGAGGGTGTGATGGTCAGCACCTTCCAGTACACGGGTCAGATCTCTCAGTGAAGGATTATTAACTCCAGTGTCAATAGTGCCAACTTGAGAATCACTAGTGTAGGAGAGACCCACCACAAGCACAGGCCTACACTATCTGTCCTTGTGAATCACTTTGAAGATAGTTGTTTTTTAAAATTTTTTTGTTGATTCATCTGTTTGATTATAAAGTAATCATAGTGAATTAATAAAAATGTATTATACACATATGGCGCCCGGAGACACTAAATTATGACAATAAAAATACAGTGTGTGATAAAAAATGTAGGAATATTTCCACATTTCCACTTCTTAAAACTTTTACAAGTAGACAACACATCATTGAACCCCTTCAAAATACTCCATCTCCCTTCAAATACATTATCCCATCGTTCTTAACACTTTCCAAAGCGGTTCTGAAAGTCTTCTTTTGTGAGTTTCGTCAGTGGTGTTATGTTTACCTCAATGTCCCAAATCAATTCAAAACATTTACTTCCATGGTAGTTTTGACTAAGGAGAAGCCAGAAGTTGCATGTTGCCAGATCCCATGAGGAAGGACGACGTTGGGGACACAGCATGCTTTTAAAAGCCTACCTTTCTGTTGGATAGTATTTGGTAGCAGCATTCACTGTGTTTTCATCACACCTCATAAAAACATTCATGAAACAAGACTCCAAAACTGCTTCAAGACGTGTCAGAATGATGGATAAGTGTATTTGAAGGAGAGGAACTATTTTGAGTGTGATTAATGGCAGTGTGTCTTTTACTGTAATAAATGCTTTAAACTCAAATATCATCTTATGTTTTGATCACACCTCCTATAGCATTTTAAAAATGCTTTTAAAATCAGACAGACCTGAATTTGAAGGCCATATTTGCCATTCATTGGCTTTGTCACCTTGGTTAGATTGTCTTCCTGTGTCTGAATCCTCTGGTCTTCTAAATGTTTCTGATGGAACTCACCCCATTCAGGTTTCATAAACAGTTACAGGAATAAGGCTGTGATGAAATAAGTTGGAGCAGACCAACACCTTCATCAAAAAAAACTGAATCACAATGAATAAAAACTATTTTTCGGAGATACTGTAAAGCTGCTGAGAGAATCAGAGGATAAGCTGTCAAAATTCCCCAAAGAAAAATATTCATTGAGGAAAGCTTTGAATACTGCTTGCCACCATGCCCCTAAAGGTTTAATTAGTAGATGGTATACTATTGAGAAGTTAGGGCAAAAAATAATTTTCAATAATTTTACAAGGCAGATAAGGTAAAAGTGAAATTTTGGGCTTTCAAAACAAACAGAATCTGAAAAGCAAAGATGTTTGGAAGACATAAGACAGAATGAAATGAGTCAGGGATCTGAGTCTGCTCATCAAGATATTTGCCATGAATTTAGATGCAAGGTGTGATATTAAAAACAAAACAAAACAAAAAAAAACCTGCAGCAAGGGCTGAAAGCAATAAAAACTAACCAATTATGCATAAACAGAAAAAATCTAGATGAATCTCACATACATAATGTGGAATGAAAATTTCAGACACTCGATCACACATAAAATGGTAAGTTTATGGAAGTCAGAATGATTGTTTTGCAGAGAGAATAATTACTGCAAAACACCACTAAGTTCCTTTAAGGGAGACACTAATGTACTGTTTATTATATTAATGATCATTAATAGATATATTTATTTTGGGAAAATTACAACCTTTTCACTTACAATTTATGAATTTTGCATATGTGTAGTGTGCTTTTTGATAATATTTCTTTATAATTAAATGGAATTATCCATTTAATATATTAAAAAACTACTAATAGGTAAACATAAAAAGCACTTGACATTTTGTCATTGCTACTGATATTATGACATGTCTCTCAATGTAATATAATGTAAAACACACGCTGTGTGCATGTTTATGTAATTGTATAATTTTTATGGACGTGTTTTATTTTCTTTTTGTTGCTGAAGCAAAGACCTTCGGTTTTGCTATTCGATCTAAAAATTCAGTTTGTCTCCTGTGAAAATTGCTTTGTGGGAGGTAATTTTGTGGCAATTGTTTCTTGTCTGTTTTCCATATTAACTGGGATTTCAGCTAAGCTACATAATCAGAAAGGAGTAGCTTATTACACAAGAGAGCTCAGAAATACTTGCAATGAATCAACACATTTGCAAAGCTCCTTTAGATTTTCCAAATGAAAAGTTTCATAACAGTTCACTGCTGAAGTTGGTGAGATATTTGCTGTTGAGAAATATCAAAATTACATGACCTCTTCAATTTTTAACAAGAAAATGTTCAATAAATCTCAATTCAAAAGTTGCAAAGTTCAAAAAATAGTAACCTCTGGCAAAAAGTAAAAGATAATTTAAGTATTTCTTTAATTTATCTATTTGGATAAGATGATGTCTCTGAATATGTATGAGATTCTAATGCATGAGGAGAGGAAGACATAATTTTAACTTGTTGGGAGATCTTTTACTAACACAATTTGTTAAGCTATCTACTAGTAAGGAAGCTGTTACATGTCTCCAAATTGAACTGCCTGCTAATCTGTTTCAAATCTAATTATAGAATTTTAAGTAGAGTATATCATTTACTTTGTATATTTCCTTGAGAAACTGTTTTAAATAAAATTTAAAGACCAGAAAGCTTAGGAAGACTATAACATAATCTTCAGACTTTCTAAGCTCTGCTGGGAAATTGCAATATTCCCTGGATTCCACTTAATTCTCCCAATAAAATGAAGATGATTTTTTACTTATAAAATCTACACATATGCTAAAGTGAGTTTGAAAATTAAAAAAAATGGTGGAAAGAGTAAAAAATTAGTATTACTACCCAGTGTAACAATTACTAATAGTTCAATGCAGCATCCATCACTTGATTTTTATAATATCTGTTTAGAGATTTTATATATATATATTACTTTTTTCACTGGATATTACCATATTTTACTGTTATATCTTTCTCCAGTTTTAATGATTAACCATTGCACCATACAGTTCAAGCATAATATAATTCTTTGTTGAACCTTGTCAACAATGTTGACTTAATGTTTCTAATGTCGATGCATTTGCACATAATATCTACTTCAATATTGTAACTATGCCTTGGATGGTTATTTTTTGTTGCCAACTTGACTAGGTCGAGAAAATTAATAAAGAATGATTTAGAGTGTATCTATGAAGATAATTGATGGGAGGGTAGCACTCTTAGGAGGGGATGAGTTGCCCCAAATGTGGATCCAAACCAGTGGTGCTCCAGGTTGCTTCCGAACTTTCAGCCTCAAATTGGATTTATATCATCAATACTTCTTGTTCTATGGATTCCAGTTTCTCAGACTGAGAAGCTACTGGTTTTCATCAGTCTCCAGACTGAAGGTCTGACTATCTGGCCTCCAGTCAAGTAAGCCAATCTAATATCTTCTCTTTCAATAAGCAAATGTCAACAGAAATATACATTCCTTTAGTTCTGCCCTTTAAAGAATTCTGACAAATGCCATGACTTTATTAAAGATTACTGGAAGTAAAATAATTGGAAATGCAGTGCATTAAGATTTTGAATATGTTTTTAATCTCCTTAGGATATTATTTATTAATGTGGCAATGAAAATATGACAAAATATGCACTTTCGTATTTGTTTGTTTATCAAGGACTTTCAGATGTTGTGTATAATGTGTTAACTACAACATTTCTCTTCTTACTGTGTGGAGCAATTTTATCAAAGGATGTAAGAAACTATATACTCTTAGACTCAGGAACCATAACAACTTATAGGTACATTTAGAATACTTATCTATTTTGATACAACATGAAGCTAGCTGAATGCATGAATAGACAAATGCATAGATAAGGTATAGAAGAAGGAGTGCAGGATGGAGGGAGGCAGGCAGGTGCTGAAATAGCATGCTAACTGGCATTTTGTTAATTAGGTCTATGGAAATATCTAAATAGCGAGCCGGATCAAAGGAAATGCTTTGTAAAGGCAATGAGAAAGTAGCTCAATGATTACAAACTGCAAATAATTGACATTAATGCTCTTTCAAAGGATTTTAGATTTTTGATTAGTAAGGATCAACTTATAACATTCATGACCAGGCTAAACCAAGGTTGAAATCTCTCATAGGTAATCGCAGTGAAAGGAGGAGGAAGTGCTAAGTAATTTTAAATG
The DNA here is from genome assembly GCA_004027455.1 of Hydrochoerus hydrochaeris. Lineage (NCBI taxonomy): Eukaryota > Metazoa > Chordata > Mammalia > Rodentia > Hydrochaeridae > Hydrochoerus > Hydrochoerus hydrochaeris. The sequence continues at coordinate 114,688 of PVLA01003279.1, read as the reverse complement.
GATAATTGATCTGGTCTAATGGGCATGAACACAGTTTTGTTTTTTTTTTTAAGCCATAGCAGTGTGAATGATGAATTTGAATTTATTCAGGGAGTGAGAGAGTAGAGGGTTGTTCAGTGACATGATGGAATTACTATTAATTTCTTGACTGTATTATAATTTTAGACAAAATATTTAAGAACAATGACATACATTCTTAAACGTTCTGAAATATTAAATTGTCAAAGCATCTGCTGAGACACCATTAATGTAAGGGAAGCTTCTTTCCAATCCCGATGTTTGGGGCACTAATTAAATGAGTGCCTTGATTCAGATTCAAGAAAAAAATTGTCTATTTGGCATCTGTATTTCACATGCAATGATGAACACTATCCAACATCTTAGGTGGGTTTTGACTATTAGACAGACCATGCTGTTCTTCGATGGATGCTCATTGCTGGCTCTGGGGCAAATTGGGAAGCCTGCCATGCCAATTGGTACGTTTCCATTGCTAATGGCAGGTTGGCACATCTGCTACTTCAGTACACTTCGAGGAAATACCTTTGGCGTTTAGTACCCTCTCCTACAAAGGCTTTAACAGAGAGTCAATTAAATAATCATCAATTAACCAAACAAATCACTCATCCTTTGTTTCAATCTCTGCAGAGTATCTTAGCCAGAATGAAAGGGAGTGTACTTAATATTTATAAGTACAGTGGTTAAGAGAACAGTTTGAAGCAGTGTCACACTTTAATTATTCTTACAACTGTAAATCTAAACTGGATTATAACACTTGCTTATAAGCTCACTGTTAAGATTTTCATTCTTCATTATGAGATTAAGTATAAAATAAATAAGTATAATAAAATAGATAACTATTTCAATTTTTATATTGACTGCAAAATTTACCTTTCCTAGAGGTGGCACATGTTAAGATTTAGTAGTTATATATGCACACAGTCTTTGCTTGAAACAATGAATAAACATAATATTTTTCTAATGAAGGTTGTCAAATTTGAAGACAAATGACTGGTAAATTGAAAAGTTTTTAATCCAAAAATACTACATGGGTTGTAGCATTAGTCTCAAAACATACCTGCAAACATACCTCATTTTAGTACTGAGACTAAAAGAACTTTGTTGAATGATCACAAACTTTTACTACTTTATTTTTATTTTTTTATTTTTTGGTACTGGGGATCAAACTCATGACCTTGTGCTTCCTCTGCTGAGATGATCCCCCAGCCTATTTCTTACTATTTTTGTAGAATTAAATAAGCTATAAGTGACCTATTTAGATGGAAGATGCTAGGTATATCTTAAATGATAAAATCTTTCACAAAAAATGAAGAGTAATTATTATTTTGATCACCACTCATTAGGCTTATTATTTTCTAAGTGCTATGAAATCTGGGATAAACAGCACTCGCCTTGTTTAGGTAATATATGACTAATATTTTTCATTATAAATTAAGAAATTGCCATGTTGTCTGTCTCATAATTTTTATCATGTGTGTGCTATCATAAAATATGATAGTTGGGGGAATGTTGATAAAATTAAATTTTTAATACCAGAATTCTGAGACTCCGACTTTGCCTTTGGTGAATTTAACAACATAGAAATCTCCCATGAGGCTTTCTGGAAAGTAATCTTGGCATTCTGTTTCCAGGTCTGCATTCACCTTCAGACTTTGGCATCTTCTTCATAGATAATATATAAGGCAAGCACACTAAACCAAGAACAAAGGGACCTAGTTTTTTGCCTGATCTTTGCTCTCCACAAGCTGAGGAGCTCTGGTAAACTTCCATCCACAATTGGGATTTTAATCTCATACAGAGCCAAAAAGCCTTTAATATCTGAGTTTTAAAATTCTACTACTCTACAGTGGATTGAATGGAATAATTCCCCAAAGTGACACAGAGTCCAAACATACCATCAGTAATGGGAATAAAATTTGAGTCTCTCAGGCTCATAATTAAAACAAATACATGTTGCGCTTTTGTGCAATAATCACCATAAAAAATCTAAAGATGGAATGCAAGTTCAATTTTCAAATAAATGATACAGTTTTATTCTGTTTTCTTCCAGTACATTCAAGTGTATTCGCAGGAATAAATCAGGTCATTATTCATTAAAAAATGTACTTCTCATAACAACTTTGATACTTGAGTATTCAAAAGGAGATAGTACCCAAAACAGTGGGATGGAAGGAGTCAGATAAAAGCAAAAGTTGACCGATTTTCACTGTATTAATTTAAGTCACAATTTTTAAAAGATATAAGAATGGTCAATTTAATTCAATAAAATCTTGTAAAAAGAATTAGTGAGTTCTTGCCAGGTGAGTAGAGCATAGAAGCCTACATAGCACAATAGTAATCATAATCCTAGGCAGGAAATGAGGTCCACATGCAAGATATCTTAGTGGAGGTCAGTGCATCATAGAATGTCTTAGAAGGAATTATACAAACAGAAATGAATGCTTTAAGTGTATTTTCATTTGTGAAGATCCTGAGAACATACAACTGCAAGACTGTAAACTAAAATAAATAATATATGCCTGGTGATAATGATATGTCAATATAAGTTCACTGATTGTAGCAGAGGTGTGGGATATTAATGACGCAGTAGGTTGTGTATAACAGAAGCAGAGGCATATAGGAAATCTCTGTACCTTCTGCTAAGTTCTGTTATGACTTCTTAAATCCTCTAAAATAAAGTTTATTTTAAATTGAGTATGCCCTTTTATATTTAAGTAATTTAGGAAGACATGGGGAAAACCTAGCATGTGGCAATTGATCCTGGCTTCCTGGAAGAACTGTAATAAAGAAGTCTCGGAGACAAACAAAATGACCATGGTTAATGATTAGATCAGAGGCTTCTCTTCTGTTAAATTCCATAATTATGTATCTGGCCAGAGAGTTCTTGCACAATCACAATAAGAACATGAATGGATCGTCAGATCAATGGTATCCAGTATTAGGACTTACACCAGATGTCTGAAGCTTAGGATAGTACTAAGTCCTGTAAGTACTCTTTTTTCTGTACTTGCATACCTGTGATGTTTAATTTCTACATTAGTAATATTCAGTGACTTGCAATAATTAATAATAAAATAGAATAATTATAATGAAACCCTGTAATGAAAGGTATTTTTATATCATCTTTAACTTTGTCAAAAATTTTCTGGTACTGTACTTACCTTCTTCTAGTGATAATGTAACGCTTATGCAAGATGGAATGAGGTGAATGACATAAGCATTTTGATATATGTAGCATTAGGTTACTGTTGACTCTCTAGTACATCAAAAGGAAGACCACCAGTTTAATTTTGAATACACTGACATAGGACCCATCTCATTATTCAGAATAGGGAAAAATATGAAACTTAGGATTTATTTATTTTCCAGTTACATTTTTGGACTGCGGTTCATCACTAGTCACTGAAACTGGAGAAAGAAAAATAAAACTAATTGGAGAGATTGAAATACATTGGGTAAGAGAATGTTCATTGGAATCCTTTATCAGAGGGTGGAATGGCAGAGTCATTGTAAAAGAAAAAATGTTACTAGTTGTCCAATAGCCCTTTGGAGGACAGCATAGACTAAGCATAAAGGTAACAATCCTATTTAATGTGAAAAATAATCATCAAAAATATTACACACACAGGGCTAGGGTGTTGATATAGTAACTCAGAAACCATACCCTTGCTAAGTCTAGGATATGGGTATAACTGAATTCCTTTGCATTTGCATTTTGGTCCTCTTTATACAAGAGGAGCAAGAGAAATTCATTATAATGATTTTTATGTGGGCACAGTCTGGTTTCAGCCACAATGGTACAACTCTACCTTCAGCAAAGTGACCCCCGAATAAGGATTTAAAAGAATCACAAGTCAATAAAGATCAAAGTTAAGGCCAAAGTGCAAAGACTACAACACCACTTTTCCTGTGCGCAGTTGAGGCTGACTGCTTTCTCTACTCACCCCATATTCTGTGGATTCCTTGGACTTAACTGCTTTTCACTGGCTGCCCAAGTCATTTTTACTGGGTATATCACTGTATTTTCTGGGAGTTTTTTTTCAGTAGATGAATTTTCCTTATCTCCACACCATGATAGAATATAGGCATCATTTAATGATGCAAGTACTTAAAACTGATTATGAAAATCAGATGTCTCTGTTTCCTAATAAAAGAAGAAAATGTTTCTACACCACAGTTTCTTTTGATATTTATTTCTATATCTCTACTAAGCTGTTCATCAGATGCTAATTCCAGAGGTAATACAACTTTATGTATGTTCATTTTGTGGGTGACTTGTAAATGTTCTTCTTCTCTTATTCTAATAAAACATTCAGTTCTGTATTTAATTTTTCATTTAAACTTTTAATTATTTTTTCCTAGAGAACTGTTCACATACTGAGAGTTCAAAGTCTTATGAAACCTAACTTGCTATGTGTTGATTTTTCAGTTTTAGCCTTTATGCTGAAAATTTCAGCATCATTATATCTTACTTTTTCTTCAGTATATTCATTTGATTATTTTAGTCTTTCTCATTCAAAAAATCTTTTCATAGATGTCTAAGAACATAAAGAAAAGTTGGCATCCCGAGACCTAGGAATCTGTCCCAGGATGGAGAGGAGCTTTGAGATGGCTCTAGGGGGAAGTGCCAGTATCACAGCTTCGTCGCACATCTGGGAGATAGAATTTCTAGAAAAGTATTATTCATAGGACTCCAGAATCAATTGAAAGTATGGACCAAATATTGAGAAGGCATAAAAAGTAATTTATGTAATAAGAGAAAAAAACGTGGGGATGAAGGAGTAAATTTTAAAAATATTTAATAAACATCACCAAAATGACAATATAATGAAGTGTAGGGAGTAAAGCAAAAATGACTGGAAAGTGGAAATAATTGTGGTATACTATTTGGCTCACTGATTGATAAAATTTGAAAAACCATATCAACATGTATACTGAATATTCATAACCAAAATTATTATACAGTTACATTGGAATGGGGGTTATTAGCAGGCTGTGTGTTCGTGTGTGTATGAGTTCAGTGAGGACTAGGTGAGTGAGGATAAAGATAAATTTTCATATCCCTGTGTAGGAAATCAGTAGTCATTTGTAAAACAATTACAAAAATGAAGAGCAGTATTGTCCTTCTAAGTATAAATACATAGGTAAACAAAAAAAAAAGGGCACTAAAAGCATTGTAAGTAGTAATTTGGGGAATGAGAGAGATGGAAATGTATGTACTGACAGCTGTTTTGCTAATGAGCCAGCAGTACTTTCAACTGCCTGCAAGCATAACAAAATAAACTCTCATTAAAATTTAAAACATTTGGAGCAGTAAGAGAAGGTGTTTAATCTGTACCCTAAGTATAGAATTTTACGAAGAGAATCACGTAGAGAAGAAAAAGAGCTCAAGATTGAAGATACGATAGTACAAACAAAAGACTCCATAACATAGTTAGGAAACATAGTTAAAGAAACCTCATGGAAAGTACAGCTAAAAGAAACAAACTGATGTGGAAAATCAAGAATATAATACATATAAAAGTGTAGAAATCATTTTGAAAGATTCTACTACTCATAAAAGCCTCAGCATAGCAATATTGAATGACAGGCCACTATTCCAAATATTTTGCAGAACAAAAAATTAATTCATTCAATTCTGAAATGATTCCCTCAGTACATGCTATTGTTATGATCTACATCTAACAGGTTAAAAATTTTAAATGAAGAGAGCTAAAGCCTTTAGACACCCAGGTAGGAAGAACAGGATGTGGGTCCATCAGGCATTATGATTTCAGTTTGGGTACTCCACACATTCTAACTGAATGGGGATTATTAAAAAATAATGTAAGAACATTTTCTAGCATTAAAGGTGTAGGAATTCACAGACTGAAGATGTCTCTTATGTGGCTAGAACAAAAGAAAATAGACCATATCTTTATGTTCTTATCCAGAAATGTCATAGCAGAAAAGATCTAAACGTTTACATGAAGTGATATAACTAGAGTATGTGTGTGAAAGGTGTGCATTAAGCAAGACTGAAGAGTGATATTGAACTTTTTAACAATATATGGATGTAAAAAAATGGGATGAAATCTTTTAAAATATAAGTAAACTATTTGCTGCCTAAAATATTATATTTAGGCTACTTATGCATTATGAGGACTAAACAGATATATTTTCATAAATTAAAAGCCTTAAAAAATTATCTCTCTGAGAAAATATTCATCTTTCCCAGGTTTGCCTAGTAGATATGATCCTATGCATTCTCTTGGATATAGGAAGTAACTAAAGAAATTAACCATGTCCAATTAAACCAATCTAACCTTTTACACTTTTCTCCCTCTCACAATCTCTCCTTGTTTTCCTTTTTTCTTTTCTTCACAGAGATTTTTGAGAGCCTTCTAAGTGTTTAGTACACCTTGACCAAAAAACAGAACTTATAAAATATGTACCTATGAAAATATGAAACTATGAAATGGTAAACAAATAAATACATAAATCTCCTAAAGATAGGAGGCAAACGATAAGAATGAAGTCTATACAGGCAAAATGTTCATCTCAATAGGCTGTGTATTTTGCATCCTTAATGCCTAGAAAATCCTACTTTAAAACAATGAGCATTCAATAAATTTTGGTAAGCTGCATACATATGTTGAATACATATGTCTATTTTCTTAATTACACGAAAACTGTTTCTTTGGTATAAGCATCTTGTGGAAGCAATCTTGGTAGTTTGCATACACATAACCAAGAGTTTAATTTTTGAATTTGCTGTATGTTAGGCCCTTTAACATCTTTCTAAGACTTTTATGTTGCTGTGCATGCAATATTATTTGAATATAATACACAACAAAATTTAAAACAATTATCTCTTTGCCATTTTTGCAGCTGTTCTATGAAGATGAGGAGTGCAGATGATCTGAGTGCCTCATTAATTCATAGAAAAAATTGCTTTCAACCTGTTTTGCAATTCCCAAACTCCAGGAGCAAACTGCCATCCAGCTATAAGACTCAACAAGGCTGACAGTGCCATGCTTAACAGTAGATAGATAAATGTGATTAAATAGTGCTCTAAATGAAATTGTGATGTGGTGGGAAATGTGGTAGTGAAGCAGATTGCAATGATGACATAGTATGTCAGCAATATTTATATACACTCTTTCTATTTATATGATAGCTAAGCCTTAGCAATCTCTAAATATTTCAAGTATACAGCTACTACATTTTTTGTTTTCCCCTCACGGAACATATACAAAGCATATAAACTGAAAAGATGTACTACTCCAGTAAGCAACAGGGATCAACTATATCTTTAGGCTAGTTAAGTTTATTAGCAGCTTTATTATTTAGGAAGTGACAAGGAATGACAGCTGGTTTGGGAGTTTGTGTAGTGTTTGTCAAGAATAGCGAGGAAATTCTTCTCTAAACAAGAATATTAAAAATAAAACACATCTCTGGAAAACACTGGTAAATTCTTGGCCTATTTTGAATTTACATAAATAGTTTAAGTTTCCCCAAATACAAAATTAGATGTAAAATTTTTGTGTGTGTGAAGAAATATTGTGGAATGAAGTCATTCTCTATCCCTTTGACATAGGGGACTGAAACTCCCAACCTACTAGAAGTCCAGTACAAGTTTGTGTTCTCTAAAACTGAAGAATGAATTTTAGAAACAATGGAAGTTAAGAGCAAAATACACTTATTGAGAGAAATAAAATACACTTAATGAGAACCTATTAAGTGTTTAGTACACCTTGTCTTTCTAAGAGAGACAAAAGGGGTCCCAAGTGGGTTGCTAAAGATTGTCTTTTCTAGAGACTTACAGAGCAAAACCTTGAGGAGGTGAACTGCTTCAAAGGTGGATAATAATGGGAATCCAAGGTGGGTATAAGGTAGCACAGAACTGTGGTCAACCAATAAGATTAATTGCTCAGATAAAATTGGTTAAATTAGGAACAAATGGAGGAGCAAGTCACCTAGCAAATGGGCCTGCTTAAAGAGCAGTTACTCTTTCTGTAGGGGGTTGGGATGGTGACTCCTGGCTTTCTCAAGGTGATCCATACCTATTTAAATATCAATCCCTAATGTTTATACTTAGGGTGTGGTTGCACTTGTTTTGTTTTTTGTCTTGAGAGCTGGCCAACAGTTGAAGGTGTCTGTCTCCTCCAAAGTCATAAGATATCTGGTCCTCTGTGTTGGCACCGTGGAGGGCCTAACCCTGTCCAACTGCTGGTAATATTTCGACCTAATGCAGCTGCTTTTAATTCCTTTAAATCTTACTGTCTGATAGCTTTGAACTCCATTCAGTTCTCTCAGTGATGCAGGCTTTCTTTCAAACAAGGACATATTCAAACTTAAGATTTCATGCAGTGACACCCTGACTTCTCCTATGATAATTTGAGCTGTTTGAATATTTTGGATATTCAAATAACTGTTGGAATAGTTTGAATATTTGAAGTTTGCTTTTTTGTCTTACTATGCTGAAAATTTCATAAAATAAGAGGTTCTGCTTTTCCAGTCCTCCTTTTCTCAGCATATTATCTTAGTCTGTGCACATTTTGTGAACAAATAGGCAAACAAGAAGTATTAAAACCTCACTGCTGCTGGCCAATTTGGAACTTGGGGCGCTAAGAAAACAAGCAGCCAGCTTGCTGCTCTAGTAAGCAGCTGTGGTTTACCAGCCCAGGCTAAGAATCAAACATCCATATCCCCCGCCCCCTTCCTGTTAGCAAGTTGGAGCCAGAGATCTGAGCATCTTGTGGGAGTCTGACTGTATGCAATATAGCAAATAAGGGGGATTTCCTTCTACCATCTCTTTGAAGGCAAAAATTTTTATCACTGTTTTGCTCTGTTCTGATTAATGGTATTGCTCTATTCGATATTTTGTTCTTATAAGTTCGGTATCTCCTTCGATTTTGTTGTACCTGACTGAAAGAACAACTATTACAAAGAAAACGAGATATACTATTGTACCTACTACTGTTATCCCAGTAATCTGCTGTGAAGTTCTGTGCCAATGTCACTACACTGTTTCAATTAGCTTTGTTCTGTCTTGTTCTGCTGTATTTTACTATTTTCAAAATAAAAAAATAAAATAGTAAATAATAACAACAAAACAGATCAGTAAGGTATTGAGCAAGCTGAAACAGATAATGGACATAAAAAGCATATAACTGCATGTATATTTAAGTGTGCAGGATTGATAACCATGTTGCTAAGTTTTTGTTAAATCGCTGAACAGAACTGTTTGCAGCCTCACTGTTTGAATGTCTTCTTTGTATGCTTTAATTTTGTAACTTGAACAACTATGTCTAAGAAGACAATATGTAATTTATCAACTAGTGATTTCTTACCTTTTTTTGAACTTCTGAATTGTTTCTACCCTTTTCTCTGTTTTGCTATTTTTTCTCTTTAAATAAAATTTTTTAAAAACCTCATTGCTGTTAAACAAAAATAAACCATTTATCTGATAATTTATTTGAGTCTGAAAACATTTTTAGTGTTGGATGATTGTTTTAAAAAATAGATAAAGTGAATCAGTAAATCCTGCAATAGTAGTTGAATGAACTACTAATTTAGGTTGACTTAAGAATATTAGAAAAAATATCTAAATGTTCACTTGGGTCCATCTTACCACTACCCAAACTTCCAAATTGGAACAATACATGTTTTTCCTTTCAGGTCAGTCAGGCACTTGGATTGATGGTGTGCAATCCTTCTTTTAAGAGAGCTGTGTTTAGTAATTCTAATGGCACTGAGATAAATGGACATGAGAAGCCAATGAGGCTGTGACAATATTAGCTCTACTCAGTCCTCACATTTTTTATAGCAATAACAAATGTATTTTATGGCACATCCAGAAGCTGTATAAGCATTTTGAGTTTAAAGAGTAAAATAGCATTATAATTTGAAAAAAGGCTACAGATTAGTGTCATGCAGCATTAGCTGTCCCAAGCCTTCTCTCTTCTCTTCAAGTCCTGAATACCTCCCTTCTCTCTTACACATGGCTGATGAATCTGCTTACCTCTTCTTGGATAATCTAGTGCTCTTTGATGTTCTAGCTCTAAACTTTTCATTCTTTGTTTAAATTATGGTTTCCATTTTTAGCATTCATTCCATAGAAATATTAATAAAAGTAAGGTACACTTATAGACAAGCATGAATTGTGGTAACCTAATAATACCCAAATCTAGATAAATTAAGATAAAATTTAAAATATCTGTAAAAAAGTCTTCTTTCTGGAGCTCTTAGAAAAAAGACATCTATGCATAATGACCACTCACAGTTAAGAAATCAAACAAAGAACATTACATATATAATCTCTATGTAAATACTAATTATTTATGATAATGCATATTTATAAAAATAAAGAGGAACTTTTGCCAACTTTTTATAAAGGTTATCCATAGAGGAATGATTCAGTTATGAGAGAGATTTATTGACTCATTTTTGTAATTTTTATAGTGTTCAGTTGTTTCCACCATAGGATTTAAATTTCTAGTTAGAAAACTTTAAAGGATCTAGAAAAATATTTGTGTTTGTGAGATTAACTAACTGGACCTCTTTTGATAATCAAATGTTATCTAGAAAGATAACAGCACTGGAATGGTTATGTGGTTCAATATGGGACAGTCCACTGTTTCTCCAAGGTACCTGCATCTTTTATGTTAGCCAAGATGGTGTGTTCAGTGGAAATGTGATAGGAATCAGTATCTTCACGAGTTTTCATGTTGATGCTCCAATCTCAGGTTACTCCAGAATATGGTCTTGTTCTGGTTTTTAATTTTCCTTTTCACACAAAGTGGTTCTTCTTACCCTTATTGATATCACAAATACTTTTTCTACATTTTAAGATAAAAGGATGGCTTTTACCCTACAAATAAAAAAAAATCATTATTTGCTTCAATGATACTCTTCATATATGAGGTTTCTATTAATTTTTAAGCCATTATCTTTTCCATTAGGAAAAACAATATGTAGGACACTTCAGTACATAAATTAAAAATATTTAATCTTGGGGAAGAACTAGATATGTTTTTGTCATGTCTTTCCATTCCAGTGCAGCACAATTCCAGGGCACAGAGCCAGATGAGCTGAGTACAGATTGGATCTCAGTCTTCTCTGGCTCATTTACATCAGTGCTTTGGAGCACTGCACAAACTGTGTAACAGTAAGACAGGCCAAGGGGCATACTACAATTCAGATTGAACATATTTTGAATATTGAACTAATCAAAAAATATCTGCTACCTAATAATGTATTTTAACAACTTGATACAGAAAATGTAAGTTTTTATTTGGCTCAGTAACACACGTGTATTGAGATTGTGATCAAACTAATAATAATCTGTCACCTCAGAGAATTTTCTGGAGAGTGAACAGATTGGGAAATGCCAGCCCTCTTCCTTCTAGTGGAATGGGAACACTTATTAAGCCCTATGTCACAAAACACTGAGAAAGAGTTTTCCTAAATCATATTGAGAAAGCATGAATCACATCTAGGGGAAACATAACAGTGCATTTTCTTCGTTAACCCTGAGGACCCAGTTTTTCTTACATTCCATCCCAGAAGGACACTTCAGTTTATCTAATGTGTCTTTTTTTGGCTTGGGATTTTGTGTGGCTCAGCTTTCTTATCACAAGGATAAAACACTCCACATCAGCAATTTACAAGAGGAGAGATTTACTTTGGCTCATGATTTCAGTGGGCTTAATCCAAAATAGGTTGGATCCAAGGCTGACTTAGGATGGCAGAAGAAAGCTGTACGTCAGGTGGAGACCAGAAAGCAGAGAGAAAATGGAGAAGTTCAAGAAGAGAATACTCCCTTCCAGGTCACACCCTCAGTGTTCCACCACTTCTGACCAGCTCCTCCCCTCCAATGAACTTGAGTCTTTTCAGGGCCATTTCAAACCCAAACCACAAAAGATCCTAAACATTCAATGTGGCTCCAAGTCCCTATGCAACTAACGGTAACCCAAGATGAGAGAGGCCAAAAGAGGTCCCTGGAGATTTGAAGATCTATAGAACACTCTTTGGGAAGTAGCTATGAAATGAACTTTTAAGAACAACTCTTGACATCCCAAGCACCATTTTGCAGAATGAATACATGTCCACAGGGCATCAACTGCTTCTTTTTCCTAGTAGCTCCTTCTGAACTGGCTGTATGAATATCTACTCAGCCATTAGATCCGAGTTTCCATTAGATCCAAGATGTATGTTTTGTTAAAAAAGGAACCTGGTTATCTCTTTAAAGTATAAGACAGTCACAAAAGTAGGTTATTCATACCGTGGTGTGCCAATTTCCGCTATGCTGATTCTGCTTCAACCTACACTAATGACCTCATGTGGATTTCTTTAGGACCCTTTTCCTGAGAAATAAAAGCTCTCCTAGTTTGCTTTGTACGCCTGCAAGTGCTATGGTAGTACAGCTGAATTTTGAAGCTGTCATATTTTATTTCCTTTATGGATGGCTTTGGAGAATCCTCAACCGTACATTTCAGTGTCATCCTTGAAAGAAAAATGAAAAACAAATGGTAGGTTTGTGATTCTTCCATTAATAATCTATGTTAAGTTTTTGTAGGTGGCTGGAGTGCCAGAGGTCCTGATTATCATAATCACACAATTACTGTGAACCTGTACTTCAGTGCCCACCAGGTCTTTTGTCTTCCAAGTTTACTTATCTCTCTGAGTTATTGTTTTAAAGATTCCACATAAGGTACAAAACTTTTGCCAAAAGGTCCATCCCTTCTCAGGGTACACTCTGTCACCTTCTCTAATTTGGTCTTGGAGATGTTGACATTTCTCATCTTCAGTGAGTGTAGTATCAGTCAAGGATTGTAGAAACAAGTTTAATAAAAGATATACAAAAATATAAGTATTTACAAGATAGACTGACAATAGCCTCCCATGGTCAGGTGTGGAAGAATCTTGAAGGGCTATGGATGTGCTGGAGATCTGAAGGATCCAAGCCAGGGTAGAAGACCGGGAGCTCATGGTAGTGTTCCATGTGAGTACACGCACAGGGTTCAGAAGGCTGTGGGATCTGTGATGAAAGGCTAGAAGCCAAGAGACAGTGTCCAAAGAGAAGGTGAACACTGGAGCTCCTCCAAAGAAACAAAAGTGAGCCTTCTTTCTTTGTTTCTGTTTAATTCTATTCAGGTGACAAGTCTGTTGGCTGGTGACTCTCACACCCAAGATGGGTCACCTGCCTTCAGTAAAGCCCCTCAGCCACACCTAGAACTATGTCAATCCAATGTAACTGAGCATTTCTTACTCAGATTGACACAATTATCCTAAGCGTCTTTTCCCATTAAAATTAGATGATGCCTTTTTGATTATCATGTAAATCACCTTTCAGAGATTTTGTTACAGTAAACTTTGACACTAGAGTCAAATGATATTTATATTTGTATATCTATTGAATTATTGCATATGTAAACTGTGTCTCTGTTGGCTGATGACATATTTCACATATCTCTTACTTATTTGTTCATTTGTTTGTGTATGTTTTCAAATGTATTTAAATTCATGCAACTGTGTGTTACTAGGTTGTATCAAATCTCATAGTGAGACAGGTCAATGTTTGCTAGGTAGGTTATGTCAGTCTCTTACATAGTCATGTATATTCATCTTTTCCAATCTTGGTTGCAAAGGACACAATTTTGTTGTTGGATGAATTTTTATTTCATGGATTACTGTTAAGTTTGAATATTTTAATAATTTTACTGTCACTCACAATTACTTCTCTTAACATATTCCCTTGTGCAGATACCAAATTTTGCCATTGTCTATTCTACATAACTATGTCATGGTAACATAAAAGGATCTCCTGTACAATACCATTAAGGTCACAGTAGAAAATACATTTTAAACATGAACAGTTATTTTTCACTGAAAAATAAAAATGATAACAAGCCAATTTAGCAGCAAGATTTTCTTACTTATAATCTGAGTATCTAATAGGAAATGAAGAGAATGGCCAGAAGCTCATTATCTGGATTAAATACTTCATTTAAATATCGTACACCCTCATATCATCTTTTAAAGTTCAATATTCACATTTTTTAAACTACCAGGTTAACTTTTCCACTATTACTGTGGATTTGCAAGAGCTGATTAGCCTGTGATTGGCTTTGCATTGATAAAAATAATCTTAAATTGTTAGTTTAATTGTTCATCACCAATTATGGAGGTAAAGTAAAAAATAAAGTTTAAATTATGGAGATAAAATAAAAAAGAATTTTTGTTTGAGATTTACATATCACACATTCTAATTTGTTCATTCCAACAAATAATAACCCATCTCTTTTTGACAGAAAGCCCTTAGAATATTTCTGCTATCACATGAATAAATAGCATTCATTCTTCATGTAGCATAGAATTTCACTATAGTATAAATGAACTTTTTGTGGGTAATTTGTAATTTCTGTTAGCACCTGTCAGAACACTGTCAAGATGCATTTGGCAAATCTTCCCAGATAATTGGTAAACAGAAAAAGCTAATTACATTTGGGATAATCACAATGTGAATACATGCAAATCTAATCACTGGGTAAAATGTTTTAAAATTCTTTGTGTTTTCTCCAGAGTTCTGTGTGACACATTGTAAGAACTTGGATGATGCTACTGAGACTGCAACATGTAACTTCGATGAGCAAAAGATTCTGACAGAATAAAGGGATGGCAGTAAAAAGTTAAGTGTGTATGCTCATGCATGCACACACATAACCCTTGAAGGGACACACTGTCTTTTTCAGAAACACATGTAGCTTGTGTTTCTGTAGATCTTGAAATTAACTGCAAGGTGTATTATTTTCAAGACCCAGAAAATTATAATAGTCAAAACCAAATTATTTAAGGAATATATCATTAATTGCTGGTCTGAAGCAGTCTTTCATTCTTCAGTCAAAAGAATCAAAAGTGATTGTAAGAGAAATCAGATATTGTGCAAATCTCTCTCTCCATCCATTCAACATACCTGTAAATGTAGCAAATTTGGAGGATGAGAAATTCTGAGCTGCAATTGTTATCATTCAATAAAACTGTGCATTTTAATATTGCTCTTAAAATATGTGCTCAAAGCCAAAATGAATTTAGGGAATGTCACCTCTTATCCACTTATTGGACAGATTTATTCTTTTGAAACATATTAGAACAGGGCTGGAGATTTAGCTCAGTGGCGCAAGTGCCTACCTGGCAGGCATTAGGTCATGAGTTCAATCCCTGGTATATATATATATATATATGTTAGAAAAAGAGATTTTACTTGTAATCTTTTAGCCCCCACACAGTTCTTCCGGTTACCTATAAACATCCTGGAATTTCTAATAAATTGTGCATATGTGGATACTCACATTTCCATAAGGAAGATTTATGCTTTACATCGTGTTTTCAAAGTGATATCATTAATAAAACATAAGAAACAAAGCTTTATTTAAAATAACCCATTGTTCTTATTTTTTAAAGGAAAATTATCAGTAGCAAAAAATATTCAGAAGCTTGTCACATGCAATGGCTCTAGAAATTCTCTTAACTTTCCTGAGGAAGATACTCACATTGGCTGGTTTGCTTGCAATATGTGGGAATGGCTGCTTAACTAGGTGAAGGAAATCTCTGATGATATGTTAATAAACAACAATCTAGTTCTCTATGAACATATTATTTTGCTTTAGCATGTTGAGGGAAGGGAGAAGTTGCAAAAACCTAAATGTGTGTGTGTGTGTGTGTGTGTGTGTGCGCGCGCATATATGCATTCATACTCTCCCAGATTGATAGTTATGCTACAGGGGAAATCATACTGTGAACATGACATGTCTCTTAATGCTGGTGTAAGATATTATGTTTTTCTTTGTATTCACTGCCAACAAGCTGTAGTTTTTCTATCTTTGTCTCTATTTTGCTCTGTGTTAAGCATAAAATATGTGTACATGTGTCATATTCTATAATATTTGGGGTAGTTGCATGACAATTTGTATGAATAGGGTATGTATTTTGAGGATACACATCCTCTTTGTAATATTTTTGTTAGCTACTATTGTTTGTGCTGAGAATTTAACTCAGGACCTTGTGCTTGCCAAGCAGGTGCCCAAACCACTGAGCTAAATCCCCAGCCCTCGTTAGGTGCTATATGAATACTGATACTTCTAAAGTGGATAAGTGAAAGAGAAACATATTTTTAAATTTTAAAAAACAAATCCCTCTTCTCTTTAAATAAAATTTTAAAAATATATAATTGCTATTGTAAAAAAAGAAGAAATAGGAAGCGCTATAAAAGACATAGCTGCATGTATATTTAGGTATGTGGGATTGATGACCATATTTCTAGGTTCTTGTTGGATTGTTGAACAGATCTGTTTGCACTCCCACTGCTTGAGTTTCCACTTTGTGTGTTTTGATTTTGTAACTTGAGAAACTATTTCTACAAGAACAATGTGTAATTTATCAACTAGTGCTTTCTTACTGTTTATCTTCTTTTCTTGAAATTCTGTGATATTTCTTTTTTCTGTTTTTTTTCTCTTTAAATGAAAAAAAAGAAAGAGAGAGAGGAAAAGAAAGGGCTCTAAAGGATATAACCGCATGTATGTTTGAGTGTGTAAAATAGATGACCGTATTGCTGAATCTTTGTTGGATCTTTGAGCAGAACTGTTTGCAGTTTCACTGTTTGAATGTCTACTACGTATCTTTTAATTTTGTAACTTGAACAACTGCATCCAAGATGACAATATGTAATTTATCAACTAGTGATTTCTTAGTGTTTTTTTCTTTTTCCTTTTATAATTCTGTACTGTTGCTACCCTCTTTTCTTTTGCTTTTTTCTCTTTAAATAACATTTAAAAAAATAAATCCCATGGAGACAATATTTCTAAGGTTTTAGGAAAAAGTCTATGATTGAATTGCAACAAGTTTTGTGCTATATACTAAAATAGACATGAAATCTCTACACACTTTAAACTGTTGATGTTGTACAGGTATTTGTTCTTATGAATTTCGCAAACCTGGGGATCAGACATTGACATACATGTTACATATCAAATTGTGCATCTGAGGTATAAATATTCTGTTTACCTATATATCCAAGTGTAGAGGGTTGATGGAGTCATTAACATTTAACCTCACTAAAAGCATTCCAAGTGTAGAGGGTTGGTGGAGTCATTAACACTTAACCTCACTAAATACTGTTATGTGAACAGTATTTTGTCAGATTTCCATTGATATTTGTATTTAAAATTATCCAATCTATTCTGGTTTATAAATTCATCTCTATAATTATCCTAATACTCATGTTAAGAGGAATTACTTTTTGGAATCTTTTAGCTTTAATGGAGTGGACAGAAAAATTTTATGGATGGATGATGCTTGGAATTTCTGATTCTTTAAATTTATTCTGTGAAATCATATTATAGCTTCAAGAACATCAATGAATTGACTGATGGTAGTCCCTGTCATTTATTAAATTTAAATAGAAGAGTAAAAAGTATCCAACATTTTAGTTTCATATAGAATATACTATAAAGTACTATAAATATTAAACCAATAACAATAATACAATAGTATTACTAACAATGATAGCAAACCCTATGTGGTTTATAGTATCTATCAGAACTTGTAAAATCATTTATACCTGTTAATTCATTAATTCATGACAGTAGTCCTATAGATGGATACTCTTACTAAACACATTTAAAGATAAGAAACTGAAGCCAGAAGGGATTAAACAATGCCCAGTTCCTGCTCCTAGAAAATGGAGTAGCTTTGATGCAAACATAGGTTCTTGTGTTTGTGAGTCCATATTCCAAACTCTCTGCTCCATGAAATGCAGGCTTTTTCAGAGACAGAAGAATTCCAAATTTCAGTGCAGTGTGATCTCATTAGTAGATTGTCATAAAGATACAGAGAAAGAAAAAAAATAGTATTTTTTGTATCAGGTGAATGTGACAGCTTTTGTAAAAGGTCTTTGGTAGACCTTGAAGAATAGATTGAATTTCAAAAGATGATGGTAATTACCATAATAGGATAAAGTCACTCCCTCTTTGTCATTCTCCCTCCACCCTCTCAGTCTCAATTGAATTCAAGGGCACTGTACCACTGAGCTACATCCCCAAGCCTATTTTATTTTTCACTTCTGAAACAATGAAAAATTATCGCCAAGTTGCCCAACTGCAGACTTAGGCATCGTGCCTCAACTGGACTTGGAATCTTCCTGCCTCAGCTCCCAAGCACTTGGAAGTACAGGCATGATTCACCACCCCCAGCTAAATACTGCCTTTGCAACATGTTGGTGTTATTCACCTGAGCTCCCAAATTTTCTGCAGTTCTACTCATAATAACCAGGATATGAAATGAACTTAAATATTAATCACTGGATGAATGTATAAAGACAATATGGAATAAAAACACCATAGACTACTATTCAGTCATAAAAAAGCATGAAACCCTCTTTTCCACAGCGATGTGGATTGTAGTGAGACCATTATTTTAAGGGAATAAGTGAGGTAAAGAATTCAAATATTGAATAATGGCACATGTAAATAGACTTTAAATATGTTGATCCCAGAAGCTGAGAGAAAAATTTTGAATACTAGAGACTGGGAAGAAAACAGTAAAGGAGAGGTGGACAGTAGGTAAAGTTATTGTTTGACAGGTTGGAAAATTTATGGTGTTTGATGATACAGCAGTGAATATAATTAGCAATAAAGCAACGTAGATCTCAAAATACAAGAGAAGAATTTAAACATACTCATAAAGAAATGATAAAAAATTTAATGTACCAGATATACTAGTTACTCTGAATTGATCACTATTCAATGTAAATATTAATCAAAATATCACATTGTACTTTGGAAATACATGCAAACATTATATCATTAAAACATTTTAAATTATAAAAGGATAGCAAGAGACTCATGTGTTTCTGAAATATTAGTCTGGTATCCTTGAGAATGTTTAATTTATTCCCTGTAATAAATAATGTACACAACTGTGTAACCTAATGCTCTTGTGCAGTTAGGGTTTTAAATTCTTTGAATTCTTTTGGTGTTCTTTCATTCCAAAATTTTGTTCTTAAACAAATCTTCTTAAATTGGATAACACTTTATATTTACAGTAAAATAGTGAAGGTGGGACAAAGTTCTTTCTCTTTCAGGTGCCACACAGAGTTCTATTATCAGCATTATACATTAGCGAGTGTACTCACTAACATTAATAAATCACTTTATCAGTAAATAAAGTCCAAAATACTTCACTCAGTTTCTCTAAGTACTTACCTACTATATATACTTTTGCAGTTCCAGAATTTTATCCAGGATACTGCTTCACATTTATTTAGTCAGCATATCTCTTGGTTCCACTCAACTGTGACAATTTCTCAGACCGTCCTTGATTTTGATGACTTTTTATAGTTGGGAAAAGTAGAGACCAAGTATTTTCAAGTTATTGACTGAAATTCCTCCCAAGTTTCTCTCAAAATTCCATTGGGGTTATGTGGTTTTGTGAGTAAGACCACAACAGTAGTCTCAACTCACGCCATATTAAGCATCCATGCTATAAAATGATTTATCATTGTTGATATTAACCTTGATCACCTGGCTGAGATAATATTTGTTATATTTCTCTACCAAAAAGTTACTCTTTTCCATGCTCTACTCCATGCTCTAAAAGAAGCTCACTGTGTTCTACTCTCATTAATAATGGAGAATTATGCTCCAGCTGTTGGTTGTTACAGTGTCTGAATAACTATGAAATTTTTTCTACATGGGAGACTTGTAAATTCTCCTGCATATATTTATGAAATCAATTACTTACAGAAATATTGACCCTAGGGCATTTATTTTGTACTGTGTTATAAGTCAACTGAATTTCATTTTGTTGTTTACGTTGTCTCAGATTTGGCCCTTGGTAAGCCTTTTACTTAGCTCCTGCATTACTTTGATATCTCTCCATCATTACTGGCTATTTCTTGGCTTGGTTATGGTTCTTTCACCTGTATGTGTTTACAGCATCCTTGCTTTTTATAATACAAGACAACCCAAGCTTATCTTGCATTCTTCCTGTTCCAGTGCAATAATTGGTCACTTCTCCAATGTTCCCTGCATTTTATTGGAGAATAGATGTAGAAACCAAGATAGAAGTGCTAGATTTGTTCATCCTTACTAAGATGTCCTGACTTCTATGAACTCTCAGATAACATGGCAATGAAGTGTATATACTTCTTCTAACCAGTACATATATCTATAGATATGTTCATAAATCAGCAACTGTACTTAAACTGTCAGGAGATCAAACTGATATCTCTAACTATAACCCAGTACCACAGAGATCAGTGGACCGCTCTTCCTAGCTCTTCAATATTGTGCCACTCCAACAGTAAGAAACCTGCTCCATAATACACAATCCATTTACATAATTCTCTCATTCTTGCATATATGTGTCAAAATGTCATGATTGTTAGCACATAAATCTATGTAAAACAACTATTATGGAAAGAACAGTGTTTGTGTAAACATATATATGCTTTTAGTTTTATAAATTTTTCATAATTCCAAAATTTCTTAGATTAGTATTATTTTCCTACTTATTTCAATGATCATGTTTCCTGAAATTGTGTATATTTTGATTGATTTGTACTAAATTTTTATTTCTTCCCAGGATTCTATAACTCGCAAAACAGCTTTTAAAATTTGTGTAATTAAGGTTCAAATTTTGAGCTGTAAAAATTCATAGATTTTTGATAAATATATAAATAATATCTACAATCTCAATATCATAGAATATCTTTATAAATGCTAAAAATATCACCCACACTTAGTTACCCTTTTATCTCTTCCTGAAACATTAGTAAATACTGTACATTATAGGTAGTGGATTTATTGTGGTCCCCAAAATTTATATTGTTGTTCTTATCTCCAAAACATATTGTATAAAAAAAATCTGTGTAGATGTGATCAAAGAACCTCAAGATTAAAGAGATTATTCTAAACGGCACTAGCAAGCACTAAATCTAATGGTAAGTGCTTTTATAAGAACAAGAGAAAGAAACACAGAGAAAGGGAGAGTAACATTTGAGCTAGATTATCAGTTTGATTGGTTTGAAATCTGCCTAGAAGATTAGTAAAGTACATTTTGGATGTGTCTGAGTGGGTCATAGAAGCATAATCTGGATTATAAGATTTAGTTTCTGACCCCTTCTTCATACCTTTCTTCCCTCACTCTACTTTCCAGCCTCCATGAACTAAGCAGCTTTGATCCTACATGCCCTTGTGTCATGATGTTTCTTGCTTCCAGCGAACTATAGACTGAACCGCGTGAAACTGTGAGCCAAGTTAAATCTCTCCTCCTTTAGGTTATGGATGATGGGAAAACCAGCCAATAAAAGTAAGAAAATTTATGAGTTCTGAGATATAGGTGGGAGTCATATAGTTACCAGCCCTAAACTGAATCTGTTCTGATGGTAAAAGAGGCATAGGCCATATATTCCCCTCTTGATTTTCCAAGTAGTGGAACCCTGCTAAAATCTTGCTTGACTGCTGGAACTATAAGGTAATATATTTATTGCTTTAAACTAGCAAAATTGTGGTCATTTATTACAGTAGTCATAGGAAATTAACATCATCATTATTGCTTTTCCTTCCCTAGAACATCATATTTGGCATATGCCATGGTTAACTTTTACAGAGTGGTTTTTTTTCACTTAGAAATACATGTGCATTGATGATGCTTCTACACTTCTTATGACTTGATAGTAGATTTATTTTTACTGCTTGATAGTTCATTTTATTTTATGCATGGATAGCCTACAGTTTGCACCTTCATTGGTTGGAGGATAGCTCATCTGAGCTGGCTTTCTCATTGTCAGTGATGAATCAAGCTTCCACTCCTATTGACATAAAGGTTTTTTCCAGTCATAGATATAAAAATCAGTTGAGTAAAATATCTAGGAATATAATTGTTGGATTACGTGGCAAGACTATTTTTACTTTCATAAATTAATAAGCTGTTTTGCAAAGTGGAAGTAGCACTTTTCGTTCTGACTAGTAATATATGAAAGTCCTGGTTGGTCTGTACTCACCATCAGTAATTGGTATTGTCATTTTTTAACATGGCGTTTCTTTATAAATATGTTGTGCTATCTTACTGTTTAACTGGAAATTCTTTAACCACCAATGATACTGATCATTTTTCATATGACTTGACATTGGTATATTATCATTACTAATGTATTTGTTCCTATATTTCCTGAGTTTCATTATTGTTAAACTTTAATAGTTCATTAGATATTTTCCTAGGACACATTTTTTCAAATATGTGTTTTTCAATCATTATGTGACTTCTAAAAATCCTCTTAACAGTTTATTTTGTAGAGTTTATGTTTTAAACTTTAATAAATTGAAGTTTATTAGCTTTTTCTTTTATGAGTCATAATTTATTCCATACATAAACTCATTATAGTTTTGTTTCACATTTACACTTATTTTTCATTTAAGTTAGTTTGCATTCGTTCCTTTTTTCTTTTCTTTTACATGTGTGGGATTTTTTTCCAGGAGTTATGTCTTTATGTAGTTCAGAATGGTCTTGAAATCATTATGTAGCCTGGCTGACCTCAAACTCACAGAGATCCTCCTGTATCAGCCTCCTCAGCACTGGGATGCCTGGCATCTGTTTAAGTTAATTCTTATAGGATGTATAATATCTGCATTTAGATATTTTCATGACTATACATATAGATCTGTATGTATATATTTATCTGCATATGTGCTTATCAATGCTATTTTGCATATGGATGTTCAAAAATTCGGCACAATTTTCTAAAATAACTGTTTTCCATTTAATTGGTTTTATTCCTTTGTTGAACTTGACTATATTTGTTCGCCCATTTCTGGGTGCTCTATTTTGTTCCATTAATCTGTGAAATTTTTTCCATTGTCTTGGCTTTATTACATCTTAATGCACAGTATAGTAAATACCTTAAGGATCCTACACGTCGAGTTTTGTGCCTACGTCTATGGTACATGCAACATGCAGCCTTCAATCCTACCTTTTTCTTTCATTGGATTTTGCCTGCCTCTGCCCATTCTAAAATGTTGGTGCTACTAAAGTTGGTCTAGCAGTCTCCTTCTGTCCCTATTACTTTAGTAAATCCACATCCACAACTTCAGCTATTCCTCTTCATCTGAATAAACACATAGTTTTTTTTTTCATTTAAACCTTTTTATTTTGTCAAGGCTTCAAACTGAAACATGTCTCTGCATTCCAGATGTATCCAGATATTTCCTAAGTATTTATAATTCAACGAGCAGTCTTCTTCCCAGCCCAGTTCCTTTTCTACATTATTTTGTTTGAGTAAAAAGCCAATATGTGTTTTGAAATAGCAAACATGTGCACAAGGCTTTTTTATTATTTGCACATTTTGCCTTTTTCATTAAGGGAACAGAACCTTCTTGAAATGTGAAGAGATGGTTCATCCACATCTCCAAAGGCTCAGCGCTCAGTTTGCAAATTTTAGTGACACTTGTGCGCAAACAGTTTTGGATTACTTTGTCATAACACGCTAACTGCTTTGGAAATTTGGCATAATGAAGTACAAGACAGTCCCCTGTGATCATAGTTTTGGAATAAATCTACAATGTGATGAAAAAAACCTTCCCAGAAGATTATAGTCAGGTTCATTTTAAAAAAACAAACAGATAACTCTCCTTATGTTATTTTGGGAATTGAGGAGCATTTATGTATTAAAATCTATAAAAATGCAATTCATTTTCCATCCCCTTTTTCATGATATTGAAAAATAACCTATCAGAAATTTAGAAAAATTGGCTGCAGTCAGATTGAGAAGCAAAAGTAAGTAGTATGTGTCCACTTCTTTTTTAATTTTTATGATTAAAAGCAGTTTATAGTAAGTTGATATATTAAAAAGAGAAATTTAAACTGGCTTGAAACTAAGCAAAAGAATAATAGACACTATGGAGAATTTTTTGAGCTCCATTTGTTTCCATTAACATTTTAAAAAACACCTTTTGTGTGTCACATGCTGAGTATATGAAAGTAAATGGAAAAAAGGAACATTCCTTTAACCATCTTGAAATCAAGAAAAGAAGCAAGTATGCAGTCATTCTAATATTAGATTATATGTGCTATAGTGAAGATACTGAAATGGTATTCAGGGTCAAAATTGCTCTGGAGTAAACCATATAGTTTATCAAAGGCAATAATAATTGACCTGAGAGTAAAAGAATGAATTAGTATTTTCAACGCGAAATCAAGAAAAACCATTAGATGCAAAATCTTGGCCATCAACACGTGAATAGAAAGCGAAATGTGATATGCGCACACTAGAGTATCACTCAGCCATAAAGAAGGATAAATTTGAGAGATTTACAGAAAAATGGATGTACCTTGAGGCAATAATGCTAAGTGCAAGACATTAAAAACAGATGCTTAAATATCACATGGTTATACAAATAGTCAAAGCATAAATAATTTCAAGAGCCAAATAAAAGACAGATGACAGCAACAAAGTAAGTAGACTGTGGAGACAAGAAAGGGATCTGGGGGTGAGGAAGGATGTAAAAGATGGCAGGAGAAAGTGAAGAAAAAGGATCAAGATGTGATATGTGTATATACCAACTTCCTGAGATGAATGCATTTAGTGTGTGTTGCAGATATATACTAATAAAAACAGAATTAAAAATTGAATGGAGACTGGCTTGTCTTGGCATCGACATGAAACATGATTAGTTCACTGTTGTTGAATTTCAAGTCATAATGGAAAATTGTGAAAAAGAAGACTAAGCTTGTACTACATCATTGGATTCTATTGCCCAAGGGCACATTTTGGACACGAGTTTTAAAACATAAGGGATATTTGAAAACATTTGAGTACAACCTGACACAATTACATTGAATGTTAGAAATGTCATACTACTAACAAGATAGAGTGCAGAATATTATGAGGAAAGACAGAAAAAGGGGGAGGGGACAGGCAAAGAGGGCAGATCAGGGGAGAGGAAAGGGAAGGAAAAGAAGAGGGAGATGCTGAGAGGGAGAGGGGGAAGGAGAGAGGAAAAAGGAGGAGGAGCAAGGGGGAAGGGAGAGGAAGAGGGAGAGGGAGAGATTCTCAAAGTATTCAAAGTTAGAAATGATAAAATTCAAAAGAAGAACATAGGAAAATAAATGAAGACTGCTCAAGGGAAAATAAGCAAATATTATTTGCAGCTTGCTACAGCAAAGGAAGTAGTTATTGTCACTTGTGTTTGGCAGGCACTCAAAGCATGAAAGAAAGCAGGAAGCTTTGTGGTCCAAAAATAAATAACTATATAAATCAAAGGAGGGCTCCAGGTGGGCTCCACTTAGAAACTCATGCCATAGGAAGTCGGCATCAGGCTAATCAGAGGTGTGTTTTCTGTGTGATTTGTGTGACCAGCACATTTGACTCCCTGGCTAGTCCTAAATTGAAAACAAGAGCAAACATTAGGGAAGCTGGCAAATGCATACTATTCTTATTCTTTTATTGTTTTTTTAGTACTGAGGATTGAAACCATAGCTTTTATAATTACAAAGCACTTTTCTGTCTTTCATTTTGAAACAGGGTTTCACTAAGTGACTAAGTTGTATAGTTGTACCGGCTGGTGTCAAACCCATGATCCTCTTGCCTCATATATGATTGCACTCAACAAGTCATGATTGTTATGTTGGTTTTCATTTTTTATCAGTACATGTGCGCAGTGCATAATGATTACATTTCTTGTGGGGAGTTGGTACCTCATTGCTGAGACAAAATACCTGATGCCCAAAATTAGGGAAGTCAAGGTTTATTTAGTTTCCATTTTTTTGGAGGTTTCAGTCCATACTCAGCTGGCTCCAAGCCAGGGTGGCATAATTGAAGGGTAGTCATTCATGACAGCTGCAAGTGACAAGAACAAAAGGGCAAGAGGGGAAAGCATGCCTTCTTCCCTCCCCTGTATTGTATGACGGTTCCCCACCATTGGACGGGTGCAGCACTTACACTACTAATCCCAGTTATAGACAATGAACCAATCACAAACACTAGACTCAGCCACCTCCATGAGTGCATGAGGCTTGGGGTGGTATCCAGACACAAACCGTAACCTATGTTGTATTACATTTATTAATTTATTAATTGTTGAACCATAACTGCATCCATGAGATGAAGCCTACATGCTCATGCTGTATAAACTTCTTGCTGCATTCTGTTTGTCAGTATGTTATTGAAGATTTTTGCATCTATGTTCATTAAGGGACATAGACCTGTACAGGATATATTGACCTGTAGTTCTTTTATTTTGTTTGGGCCCTTTTCTGGTTTTGATATCAGAGTAATACTCCAAGAATGATTTTGGGTGCATTGCTTCTCTTTCAACTTCTTCAAAGAATGTGAGGAGTAATGGTGTTATACTTTCTCTAAATTTCTTGTAAAATTCAGCAATGAATTCACCAGGACCAAGATTTTTCTTTGTTGATAGGTTTTTAATTACATTTTCAAATTCAGTGACTGATATCAGATAATTCAGAATTTTTATATCTTTATGATTCAATTTTGTTAATCCATATGTGCCTAGAAATCTGTCCATTTCTTTTGTGTTCTACATCTTTTTAGAATAAAGGTTATCAAAATAGGTATTGATGATCTTTTGGACTTCTGGAGGATCTGTTGTGATTTCACACTTTTCATTCTTAATTGCATAAATTTGCATATTTTCCTTCCTCTTTTTGATAAAGTTGGGTAAGGTTTTATCAATTTTACTTCATATTTCAAAGAAACATTTCTTTAAGTCATTCATTCTTTGAATTATTTTATTAGCCTCAATTGTATTAATTTCTGCTCTGATGTTTATAATTTCCTCCTTCATATGAGTTTTGGACTTGACTTGTTATTCTTTTTCTAGAAGATTGAGATTCAACATTAAGGTGGCTATTTGAGCTTGTTCATTTTCTTGATGTGATAATACATGAATATGAATGTTCTTATTAGGACTGCTTTCATTGTGTCTCATAAGTTCCAGGATGTTGAATTGGCATTACCATTTAATAACAGACACTGTTAAATATCTTCTTTGATTTCATATGTTTCCTATTCATTGCTCGGGAGGGTATTACTCAATTTCCATGTTTATGGAGCTTTTGTGGTTTCTTTTATCATTAATTTCCAATTTCATTGCACTATGGTCTAATAATATGCATGGAGTAATTTCAACTCCTTTGTGTACTTAAGTGTGTTCTATAGGTTAGTATGTCGTCTATTTTAGAGAATGTCCCGTGTACATGTGAGAACAATGTATATTCTGATGTTGTTTGGTAGCACACTCTGTAGACACCTACTAATTCCTGTTCTTCACTGATTTGCTCCAGGTTGAATATTTCTTTGTTGATTTTTTTTTTTTTTGTACCAGGGATCAAACTCATGACCTAGCATTTGCCAGTCAGGCACTTATGCTGCTGAGGTAAATCGCCAGGCCCTTTGTTGATTTTTCTGTCTAGTCACTGATCTGTCTATCAGTGACAGTGTGGTATTCCATCCCCCGTGACAATTGTGTTAGTGCTTGAGTTTTCATGTCCAATAATATTTGTTTTATAAAGTTGGGTGCACTGATATTTGGTGGATCTATATTTATGACTGTTATCTCTTCCTGTTTTAATTATCCCTTAAAAAGTATTTTGACTATTCTTAGGTTGAAGTTCACATTTTCTGTAGATTGATAGCTACTCCTGCTTTCCTCCAGTTCCTTCCACATGGAGTACTGTTTTTCAACCTTTGATTTTCAGTCTATGAATTTCTTTTAACTTAAACGTATTTCTTGCATGCAGAATATTGTAATATGTTTCTTAATAAATTCTGTCATTTTATTTTGATTCATTAATAAAGGTCATTGATGGTTATAGCTGGTTTCTATGTCTTTCCCCATTGTTTTATGTGCCTGGTGACTTCTTTCCATGGTCTTGATATTGTGGTCTTCATTATCTCTTTCTAAAATATCCTTCAGAACATTTTATATAACTGGTTTAATAGTAATGAATTTCTTTAGTTGTTCTTTGTCATGGAATTATCTCATTTTTCCATTGATTTTGAAAGATAATTTTGCAGATTTTACCACTTTGTTTTGGAAGTTGTTTTTTATTCAGGACTTGAAACACTTAACTCCAAGCTCTCCTTGATCAATAGGTTTGTGTTGTGAAGTCTGCTATGATTCTGATGTGCTTTCCTTTATAGGTGATTTGTTTCTTTTCTCTAACAGTTTTTAATATTCTATTCTTGTGCGGGATTTCTGGAATCTTGGTTATTGTATCCCTTGGTGTAGATTTATTTTAATCATGGCTAATTGGAGTTCTATATACCTAATATATTTGTATATCAAATTGTGTTTCCATGTCTGGGAGATTTTCTGCTATTATTTCTTTGAACAAGTTTTTTTTAGGTACTTCTGCTGTGTCTTTCTTTCACATTGATGCTTATTAGTCATTTACTGTTCTTCTTTACAACATCTTGCAGCTGTTGGATTGATTTTTCAAGTTTCCTTGCTATTTTTAAGATATCTTTCTTTTTACTGTCACTAGTAACAAATCTTTCTTCTACATTTGATATTCTGTCCTTTCCTTGGTTCAATCAATTGTGCATACTTTCAGTGAAATTTTTAATCTCCTGGATATCTATTTGAATCTGATTATTGGGTTACATTTCTTTCCTATGTTGGATACTCATGGTTTCCTTTATTTTCCTGAATGCCTCTATTTTTTAATCTGTATCTACTCTTTATTCAAAGAGCTAGATTCACAGAGCAAATCCTTTATTTTCATCATTTCTTTTTTGCCTGAGAAATTATTTCTAACTTGGTTTTCTATATAGCCACATTCACATTGAATTTTTTTTCATTCACATTGAATGAAATTCAATTCACATTGACATGCATTCACATTCAATTCACACTGAATTTTTTTTCCTGCTATCATTTCAGAAAATTCAGGTGGGCAGCATCTGACTTCCTCTATCTTGTTATTCTCTGGGTAAGGTGAAGGTCTGTTTGCATTTTGCTTCTGTATCTTATCATTTTGTATTTCTTTAAATTTTATTTTGTTTTCTGTGTTGATGCTTGTGAATTTCTTATAGTAGCTATACTTATCACTAGTTTTGAGGCTATGTGTATTCTTTAGAGATGTCTTATAGGTGAAGGTGTTTCTTGGTCTTTGTGTCTGTCCCAAGATCTTACCTTCTCAATGAATTAGGGATGGAAATTTGCTATCTGTTTGGCTCAGCACCTAATCTGTTGGTATTGTGGACTATGGTGATGGTTGTGACCCCAGATAATCACAATGTCATCATACAAGAGAGAACAACTGATTACGACAGGAAAGGCATTCTGGCTAAAGTAGGATAAGTATCAATAACGATAAAATCAAGCACAACCTAGAAACTGATAAACTGGTAATTAGCAATTTGGTACCTTTAACTACAGGAGCAAAGTATATGATTATATAACAAAATCCAACAAAAACCCTGGAACTTGTATGCTATGAATTTCCTCACAGTAGAGTGATTTTATCTTGTGTATTTGTGAATTTGAGAGGGCTAGGGGACAAAATAGAGAGATAAATCTAAGTATTGGTGCAGAGTAAACCATGTTCACCCAAGCTTTGGTAAATAGGAGTAGAGAACAAGAGAGACACATTGAATAAGAAAACAAAAGAACATTGAAGCAAGCCAGAAAGCTGAGAGAAAATGTTCACGGACATGAAAATATCAAAAATTTCCAGGGATATAGCTCAGTGCCCGCCTGGCAAGTGTGAGATCATGAGTTCTAGTTCCAGTACTCTGCCACCATAAAAAAGAAAATATCCAAATATCAAAAAGTTGCACAGTATATTTAATGAAATAGAGAAATAAGACAAACAGAACAAAAAGATAATACCAATAAAAATCTTAACAACCAAAAAAATATTAATAAACACCAGCTAGAGAAAAGAAAATGAAACAAACATAGAAAAAAAATAATGAAATTACTCTGGTGTTCACAGTTCCATGGCAGAGCTCAAATCAGAGCCTAAAACTGTGCTGGGTAACCCCACCAAATCTGCAGCAGGGTTAGTGCTGGGTATGGAGCTGATCTTGGTCTCCGGAAGTAGCAGCTGGAGCCAGAGTCCTCAGGCAGCAACTTTCTGAATGTCCTTCAGAGGCCCGCTCACGTCTCCTTACCCGAATTGTTTCTATGTCACTCTCACAGTTGTAGTGGTGGCCTTAGACAGAGCCAGCCCTGGGCTCCTCCCTGCCCAGTCTGCTGTGTTCCATCCCCACTGGCATATCTCTGTCCCATCACACCCCTTGTTGCAGGGGGTGTGCGTGTGTGTGTTTGTGGGGTGCTATCAGTGACACAGAATCAAAGCTGCTTGACACCCCTTCAGTCGCCTTGCCACTGGGTGGAGCGTGAACCTCTCACTGGTAGTGGTTGCTCCACAGAGGCCCAAGGCTGCTTAAATCAGCTCCCCTCTTTGAAGTCACTGGTTGCCTAGCAGGAAAGCTGACTGTGTTTCACCATCTCCAGTACAGTCCCAACCTCGTTGTCCCTGGAGGAGGGGCTCCAGTTACCTGGTAGGCCACACCACCAAAACAAGCAAACCTGTGCATGCTGGTGAAATTTACTGCAGGATGTGGTGTGGAATGTGTGCAGTAAGTCAGCAGGAGCAGGAGGCCTTATATCCCAGATCTATCCTGTGTGACATGAGTTAGCCACATTATCATAGTCCATCAGTTTTCTGGAAACTTCAAAGTATGGTAACTCCACTCTGTTCACAGGTTCCACTTGCAGTGCTGTGGACTAGTTCACCCTTTTACAAAATGCTATGTCTTCATTTGTTCATCTATTTTGAATTGATTTTGGTTCCAGAATGTCTGCCCCTCCCTTTCTTCCAATTTCCTGTGTTTTTAGTTGACATTCTCTGGGTAATTCCAACATGACTCTTCCTCTAATCAGCCATGTTGCTGCTTGTCAAAAACTGTATTATTCTGAAAATGATAATCACCTAACATCATCCAGTACTGCCTTCTGGAAATTAGTATTTTATAATCAAAATCAGAATAACTTTTATTTTTGTTATGTTGGTTTTTAGCAGACTCAGAGAGATTTAAAAGGGAGATGATAACATATTTTTCTGTGCATGTATACTACCTTTTTTCTTTAATACTGAGATTTTTCCATGTAAATTTGAGGGAATAAGAAGTGTTCAATTCTTTGAAAAAAAATCTTTCCTCATTTCCTGATCCCAAAGTAGAATTAGACTAGGAGTGAAAGAAAAATGAGCTGACTGCCCTTTCCTAAAATAGCTCAGCCTGTCTTCACTGCGTGAAAAATTCTTCATAGTTTCAGGGAAACTTACACATTACATATGCACGACTGCAGAATGCTTCTTCATACTAAACAGTCTTAAATGTAAGTTAATCTAGCCAAAATTCAAACTAAACTGTAAAATAGTGGAAGTATTTTTTTAAAAAATATTCATATTCTTTTGATCATCAAGTTCTGAATGTGTAACCGAACTTCTAACAGTTCAATTGACCTATCAACATGTTTATAGGAAACATGCAACACTAAAGTCAAAAACCATAGAATTATAAAGGTTCTTGCTCTTCAGGTGCTGAAAGCACAAAGATTGTCATTTCATTGTGTGATAACTGGATGAAGAATGTATTTCTTAGGTAAAAATAATAATACAAGAGAAAATAAAGCTACCAGTTAATCAGTACAGAAAATTATGCTTAGACTTCAAGGTCTATGGAAATAAGATTTGGACTTTGTCTTTAACACATTACCAAAGAGGAAAAAAGTCTGAATATCTTTGTTCCTATTTTTCTAAGAAATGTGGCCAGAAAATACAGAATTTTCCATCTTAATATTTAATGGTGTTTTTTTTTTTTTGTGAAAGAGATTATTTGCAAGGAGAGGATAGGTATTGAATATTTTTAGAGGAAAACATGATTGAATAAAATTCTTGCCAAATATTGGACCAGCAACCTTATATATACATGACATTTAATCTTTACCACAAGCCTGTGGAATGGATGATAGTAATTGTGTTTTTTAAATGAAAGAAATTATTATTATTATTATTATTTTCTTAAGGAAAGATATTGTTGTGCAGTTCAGGCTGGTCTTGAACTCACCACAGAGCCCACACTGGCCTCAAACTCTTGAAGAACCTCCTGCTTCTGCCTTCTGAGTCTTGGCATTATAGAAGTATGCTGCCATGCTCAGCTCAAGAAATTAATCTTGAAGCCACATTTTTCAGGAGATTGAAAGAAAGCAGACTTTCAATGTGAGAGATAAATGCTCAGTTTTCATCTTTATCTTAGAAAGATACGTTTTTAGAATACATTTCACAATAGAAGAAAGTAAATTTCTTATAGACCCAGTTTTACAATATAGTATGACAACAGAGACCAAGCTTAAAGACAGATCACTTGATAAAATGAAACATTTTTAAAAATAAATCCCTCATTTACTTATTGTATTTCTTTTAGTCTTAGGTGTAAAACAAAATTGGAAGTAAAAATTTGCTACTATATTTTTAGTTGTTCATGAAAAACTAGTTGAATAAATTCAACCTCGAATCATTCTCTTACTTAGTCAAAAACGTAACACAGGAGAACTTCCTGGTTGCAAGGTACTCATCTACAGCAGGATTATGTCCCTGCGTTTGAATGAGGCTTTATTCTACTAAGGTGCCTAACTATTGTTCCACTTGCAGCAGACCTTGAAATCATCCACCTGGTGCTGGGTTTTCAAGCATGAAGAATAAATGAGTTGTGTGGACAACGTGGTATTCACCCAGATTTCAATAAAAGGCCTGGGAGGACAGGCAGTGTGGCCCTGAAAAGGCTGCTTGTGAATCTGTGATAGTAACTCTGAAAGTTGAAGATGCCAGGAATATCAAAAGTCTACCGGGGAAAGCTACAGGGCATGAAAAGAATCAATCCAAGAGAGGTCATGTGTGCCGCACACAGGAAGTGTTTAGAAGTGGGATTGCATAGGCACTTTGGAGGCCGTATTTCACCGCAAGCTGCCCCAGGCGCTGGACACAGAGCTGCATTATTTAATGCTCGCCCTGCTGGTTTTCAGTCTTGCTTCAATCTCATTCCTGTCTGTCCTCCTAGTCTTCCCTTTTGGAATGCAAATATTTACCTTGTGCCATTGAATGCTTGAAATGGGTAGCTTTCTTTTTGATTTTTACAGGCGCTCACAGCTAAGATTTGAGTCTTAGAATTTAGATTCTCTAGCAAAGCTGCAACATTTAGGATTCTAGGGACTTGTAGAGATGAACTAAATGGATCTGCCGTGAGGATGGTGATGGGACAACAATGCGGGTACAATTTGTATTCTGGGCTCTCTCCCAAGAAGTGATGGGCATGACTCTCATGAGGAATAGAGGCTGAATGCTCTTTTTGAGATCTAAAATGTCCTCCAATATTGTAGACCCAAATAATGAGTTCAGTCATCTAAGTATTGTAGTCCTCTTTCTAGTTTTCCTCACAACCCAAAAAGTTATATTTGTAATCCCATTGAGACATCATTGGAATCTCAGCAAGTTAATTCCAATCTATCACCACCAATGCAACCTAGGGTGAGAGTAAAGACACCAAGACATGTTCCAAGTTAAGGGCAGCCAAGGGGTCCTAAGCCCAATCCTTGTGAGGATGTATGGACAAAGGCCTTGATCCTAGGCCTCTCCCAGCATTTATTATCTTGTGAAGAAGGGGGGTGGCTCAGGGATGAGTGACAGTGAGGATGGCGGAATTACGTGAGTCACTTGAGCTGGCTGGCCAGGTGCAAGATTGGCATCTCTGTAAATTGTAGAGATAGAGATATGCAGAAGGATCCATTTACATAATCTAATTAAATTAACAGTGTTACAATGCTTAGAGCCAATTGAAGGGACAAGGAAATACCCTAGCCCGCTTTTTACATATCAGTATAAGGAAATGAGTCTCCAAATAATCAAAGTCACAGTAATTGTTTTGGATTCAAAAGGAGTCACTGGAGTTGTCTCCCACAGGCCAAAACACTCATGTGTTTGGACGATAACTGAATCAGGAAGTGCTATACTCATTGGAGGATTCATATTACCCTGTTTAAAGAAATATTGCACATCTGCAACCCAGATGCCCATCAACTGAGGAATGATTGAAAAAGATGTAATTTAGTACTACTTAGCCACAAAGAAGGATAAATTTGAGACATTTCCAGGTAAATGGATGTACCTTGAAACCATACTGTATTGTTTTGTTTTGTTTTGTTTTGTTTTGTTTTGAGACAAGGTCTTGCTCTATAATTCAGGCTAGCCTTGAACTCACTACATAGCCCAGGCTGTGCTTGAACTCAAGCCAATTCTATTTCAAACTGGCAAGTGCTGGGATTATACAAATATGCCACCATACCTAGCAGAGACCAGACCCTTAAGTGAAGCAAATCAGACACACATATGTAAATATGGCATCATTTCTCTGGTGTGAGGTACCGGATGTGAAAATGAGTACCAAAGTGTATAAAATATATCGTGAAATTAGAAGAACTTGTTCAACAGACAGGGGAACCATGGCAGGGGGAGGGAAAAGGAAAGGTGGGAAATAA
This sequence comes from Hydrochoerus hydrochaeris, assembly GCA_004027455.1. Classification (NCBI taxonomy): domain Eukaryota; kingdom Metazoa; phylum Chordata; class Mammalia; order Rodentia; family Hydrochaeridae; genus Hydrochoerus; species Hydrochoerus hydrochaeris. The sequence continues at coordinate 80,066 of PVLA01003279.1, read as the reverse complement.
ATTTGACACACATATTTAAATATCACATCGTTCCTCTGGTGTGAGAAACTGAAAGGTAAATGTAACACTGAACAAAATGTAAAGTAGACAGTAGAAAATAGGAAGAAAATATTCAAGTGGAAAACAGATCAAAGGATGGGGAGGAGGAAAGAAGAGAAAAGAAAGAAAGAGACGAGAAGAAAACGGAAATAAAGCCTTTGTAAATAAGGAGGAAAGAAGAGCTAAAGAGAGGCAAGAGGAATGGGGAGTAAAGAAGGTGGATCGTACAGGTACAAACTGGCTCTGATGAACGTGACCATTACGTAAAATGCACCAATAAAATTATTCAGAATTAAAAATCTATTATCAACCTTTCTAGACTCTGACCACTATGATCTACAGTACAGGCACCGCTTCTGAAATATCAAATTTCCCTCTGGATTAATACGCATTACATACCAGACCAGATAAGTATCTTCTGCTGAATATACACATTTCCATTTCAGTGGCTTTTATCTTTTTACTATGTACCAAGTTTCAGTGAGAAGCTGCGACTGTTGAGAATACACCCTTGCCAGGCTAGCTTCTATACATATCATAAATCACAACTGATCTAGTTTTTATGTCTGAAGGATATGTTGGATGGCAAAATATTTTATTCTTGGCACTTTGGTAGTTGGAATAGAGCACAATTTTCTTAGACTTTTCAGATATTCATTGGCAACTGGGAAGCATATTGGATCATATGTTTTAATATCACTTATTTACAGGTTTTGACATTGTAATATGAAAGTAGACACATAGTAACACTGTATTAAAATACCCTATTAGTGATATAATTTTTCCCAGGTGGCTAAAGTGAAGAGAATCTAAGGGGACTGCTTTACATGAGTGAAGATATGGATACTGAATAGTTACAAAACCAGCAGCTCTAAGAAGATATTTTTACCAGAAGGACAGAATATACAAGTGAGGAAACAATGACAGAAGAGCGAGTGAAAATTCAAGTTATAGGAGAGGTGTTGACCAGTCTTGATTGCTTCTATTTTACAGCTAAATCTTAGACTTGAATGTTTCTCTGCTTGTTGGAAGTGATGTTAAGGGAAAGAAATACACTAATTTCTCTCTTCCTTTTTCTAAATTACTACTAGGGACTTCCACTGGCCATTCCATTCCATGGAAAGCCATCTTGCCAGGGTTTTTAGAAATTGCATTCTACGATGCTCAATGTCCATTTGCACAAAACAAGGGATGCAGGGTAGAGAATAAACCCAAGGGTCAGAGATGAGAAATGGAGAGCAATCATCATGATCATTATATATTCCCCTGTGCTTTGTGATTACTGGAAAAAGGACTACAGTTCCTTTTTATTACAAAATTAAGTTTGCAATCATCTGAATTGGAAAATGAAAGTAATACTATTCTGGAATAGTTTAGGCTCATGGAAATAAGTTTGACATTAAGTAAGTACAGCAGTGAAAATAAGTGTCTACTACATTGTAGGCATTGTACTAAGTGCTTTGTATGTAGTACTCTAGTTATTTATCATTCCCAGTAAAAGAACTACAGAATAGTTATTGTTTCTCACTTTCTTTCAGAAGAAAAGAGTGAAGAATCAGTCATAGTAAAGTGCTTAAATCATAACTCCTAAAATTTAAACTATGATCTAGATTCAAGTTTGGCTGTACAATTAGACAAACCAAAGAGATAAGAAAAAAATACAGCATCAAGAAATAACTTGTCTTACCATTGTGCAGTAACTTGTCTTAGCACAATATAAGATACTATATATTTCTAACAGAATGTTTTAAAAATATTTCTTGTATTTTCCCCCTGTATAACTTTTCTTTTCAATTCTTTTCTTTCACTGCCTTTCCTGAAAATACCTCAGCTTTTGATACTCCTCAGAAAATCATGAGGTTTCTTATTCACAATGTCAGATATATTAATTGAACAGGAAGATTCTTGGTACAGAAGAGAAGAGAAAGTGATAGAGAAATTATAATTCAACAGAAAGTGGAGGGGAACCTATATGCTCTGAACGGGCTCTGGGGTAAGTAAATTCAGTAATGAAGAGAATAGGATTGAATTCATGCAACTTAATTCTCAAAAAAAATTTAGTTATTTTACACCTGGAATTATTTTAAAAATAAGTCCCTGAGGTACTGCTCCCTTCTACTCATTCGGGATAAATCTTTATAAAATTTTACAGGCTAATTATTTGTGGTAAATTCTGAGTACAAAGCCTGTTATTTTTGGTAGAGTTCTGTGATTACTCAATGTTTAAACTTTAAGAACTATGAGTGTGGACCTAATAGCCATGATTGGACTAATGAATGAATCTTGACTACCTCTACAGAGAAGTAAAGATTATTAATAAGAAAAAAAAAGCTCTTTAAAAATCCACAGTATCAGCAGCTGCATAATCTAAAGACTTATTGCATTTGGCAAATTATAAGTGTGATTAAGAACAAAAATGTTTTCATCAGCAGAAAAAAAACACTTTCTAGTGACAGGTGCTCAATATTTTGAAGAATAGTGAGGTAGGAAATGTAAGCGTCTCCTAGGTGTTGCTAGAAAAGTCACTGCAGACTGTCAGTCAATTTAATTGATGTAAAGAGAAAATAAAATCTATTCTAATAAAATGTTGTGAGTCTACGTTAATAAAACATGGCATAGAAATTTCCAGAATGTTCCAAACACAAGGCCATTGAGAACTGAATATTTCCTACTGTTGTTAATACATAAGTTTGACTATCAAAAGGACTTTCCTACAGGATTCTTAGGAATAATTAAAAGTGTTAATTGCATTAAGAATAAACAGACTTATCAGGAATGATATGGAAAGATGACCATGATATAACATTAAGTAAGCCAAAAGGCATTTCTGAGTCTTGTGCAAGTAAGATTTCATTTAAAACAGAGATAGCAATAATGGTGTTTTGGTTTTTTTGGGTCTCTAAAAAAACAAAACAACAACAACAAAAAATAGAAATAGCAATGATACTTGCTGTTCAAGGGTTTTCCTGAACACCAAGGTATGCGGATAAGAATGTCTAAAAAAGTTGCTATTCTCTTATGGGAAAAGACATTTCAAAAATTGTTTTGACATTTAACCACTCTTTTGACCACAGAGGTAGACATTTTCAATCATCTTGCCCTGTGCAAACCACGCACCTTTTTTTAACTTTTACTATAAACATTTTCTTATCTATGTGTTTTACCAAAAAGACAATTTTTAGATTACCTTCTCAGTTATTCTATATAGAATAAGTACTTTTTTCTGCCTTTGCATCTAACTGAGGGTCCCTTCATCTTTTCCAGTGATAGTAATTTCTCATTCTACCCTTGTTTAGCATAATAAAGATTTTGTAAATTTTTTTTTTCTTAACTTCAGTTTGCAAAAAGTTTTCCCATAAATTTGAGGGGCTACCAGTTCTGATAAAGAGCATACAATGGTAAACTAGTATTTGTAGTGAAATTTCAGAGAGCACATAATATCAAAATGCTGACCATGTGAGATTAACCTTGTAAATCTACATCACTTGGCTATAAATGTCTGCTAGATTTTCTCCTCATAAAGCCACTGTTGTTTCTTTCTTGAGCTGCATTTGTTAGAACACCATATCCTCTAAAAATTACTATTAGTATCCATCCCATGCTGTCTTGAATGTCATTATTAAGTGCTAAGTATGTGTCACCTAAAATATGCATTCCGAACACACTTGGCATTTGACAATTACGAGACAATGTCTTCAACCATGTAAATATTTTCCTCATACCCCCTGTACAGCTTTGCATCATTCCTACAGTGGAAATGGCAGTGATTGTGAACCTATGTAATTACACTAAGCTCTAATCATCAAACCAGGTAGGGGCGCTGTCCTTTTTACAGTTATTTTTCTTTTTCTGTGCTTTTTCTACTTTAGTTAAAGAACTGGAATTTCTGGAGCAACGGGTATAGCTGTCATTTGATTTTATTATTATTATGCTTCCCTTCAATTTGGTACCACTGACGCTTTGTAAAGTGTTCAAACTTCTTTATTGTTAAGTTGGGACTGTAATGGTAAGTGAAATACTTCAACCACAGAACGTTACACGTTGTGTTATTTCTCTAATGCAAAAGACCAAAAATATAAACAAATTAATGAGCAAAATAAGAGAGAAATGGTAGAAAACAGGGCGGGGGTAGATTGTGGAGCTGGGAAGATCATTAGAGAGGGGCAGAGGGGTGGGAGGGGGCAGGTAAGTAGAAAGGATTAATATGTGCTATGTGTAATTACCGGTTCCCCAAGATCAACGTAATTATTATGTATTGTAAACATACAGTCATTAAAAAAGACTGAGTTAGCTTGTTAATCTGAAACTTACATAAAAATTAAGTAATGGATCTTGTGAAAGGTTTTATTCATATATTTTTGGCTAACTTCTGATTCTTGCTTTGATTGAATTTCATGGAGCCCTGAATTCTTCTTGAAGTATTCCAAGTTTTTTCGTCAGTTGACTGAAACGTGTGAGTTTTGGTTAAATATTTGTAATTTGTTTTGATGACAAGGGAGATACGGGTGTTTCTGTAAAAGACACATTGACTTCAAATAAATGTGTGATTTAGTTTAATTTAAGATTTTAATGAAATAGGACAGAGAAATGGTAACAGAATAGCAGTCAGAGTCAAAAGAATGAAGTTTGGTCCTGATTTTGCTATTTCTTACCTGTATCTTTAGGCAACTCACTTATTAAACTGAAATTTATATAGTGGTATCCTCTATGAAGCATCACACAAATACATGTTTATTTTAGCTTTAGTGCTAGTAATTTAGTATTTGTAATTATTAAATTCAAAGTTCGTAACTACTGAATTATCACAAAATAATTATGAAGTTAAATCAATAATCAATTTTAATACCCATAATTGTTTAAAAATAAAAATAGATTAATTAAGTAAATGTTATTCCTGTTTAACTATCTCAATAATTTTGATAATTCTATTATTATTACTTTATGTATTATTTATTTTTCCAAAGATAATTGGTTGTCCTTTACACACATGGGAGAACAATAGTATGATTGATTACAATAAAAATAAAGCTGATAAGTTTTCATTATAATTAGATAACAATTTTAAATTGCTGATGTGTAGACATAGATAACAAAAACTCATATAAAATAATTTCTAATTTTTTATAATACAAAAGTGAGTATACACCTAGGAAAATAATCTATTCTATGTTATACATGCTTATATAGATAAACTATTTTCTATTTGAGGTCAGAATGAGAGAATTCTATTAATTTACTAAGTATTTATTTATTTACTTTGAGGCAGGGTCTTGCTATGCAGCTGAGGCTGGCCTTGAGCTCACTCTGTAGTCCAGGCTGATCTCGAACTTGCAACAATCTTCCTGCCTCAGCTTCCAGAATGCTGGGTTTACAGGAGTGTACCAGATCTATACACTAGAATTTCATGAGTAAGAATATATTGTATATATGTATAGATTCATGCATAATCAGACATAAACACTAATAATTATATCATACTACCTAGATATTCTGAATCAACTCCAGGTATGCATGAAAATTTCTGTTAAATAAAAATATTACAGTATGTCCTCATGTACCTTATTCACCAAATCTGGTACAATGCAACTTCAAGTTCTTCCCTGCAGTCAAAATGACCATGAAAGGTAAATGTTTGAATTGATTCAGGATGCTGAGGCAGTCCAACAGTGTAACTAAAGACACTCACAGGATGAGACTTCCAGAGCTGCTTCAGAAAGCGAAAGGATGATGGCATAAGGACGTTTGAGTAAAGGGGAGTTTTTTGAAAGGAAATAATGATGATGCCCTCTTTAACTGTAATAACGTTTAACTAAATATTCTTTGTATTTTCTGATCATATGTTTAAAATGTGAACTGTGAACAGAACAACTTCTGGAAAAGAACTCTAGCTTATATATTTTTTTCCCCTTTGTTTTGTGTCTAGCACAAATTCTTCCACATGGGAAGGACTCAGTGCCTATTTTTTTTCTATTGCTGTTAAATTAATGCCTTTTCTTATGTATAATTATGCTAGAAAACAGCTTGACAGTCCTAGAATGTGTTGTTTAATATGTAAAAATCTCTAGATAATCAGATACATTAATACTTTTACATTGTTTCATAAATATTCTTATCTTATTAAATCTGGGTCATCATTTGCATAATGTGCACAAAATATACCTGCAAAATTTGAGTGGTAATGTCAGACATTAAAATCGGCATGAACATATTTCACATTTTAAAAATGAATTAACTTATGTAGGAGTCGTTAATCCTTGATGTCAAGCAATGCTGCTTTTTTCTTAAGTAATTTAAAATATAATTTCCCCCTGGATTTTAAAAGCACTGAGATATGCTATATTGAATAAAATCAACCCTACTTGGGAAAAAGAATGATATACTTCATATAGATGAGAAAAAATTGCCACAGACTCATGTAGTTTCTCTTGGAGGCCATTACAATTCAACTTGTATATGATAAAGGAAAAGCTTCTAAACCTGAAGTCCATTTGAAGGGACCATGTAGCAGACTGAAAATCATTTCAACAATATGCACAATCTGCTAAAATCCCTTAAAAATAAAAGATCCAATAAAAACAATCAAAAGTATGAAGATTAGTATTTTTATTTCTCAACAAATATATTGTTTGTAAATTATGCATGCTATGATAAAATTATATCTAAAACATTCCGAAGGGGACCACTGCAGATTGCACTTGTTAAGCACCATAAGTGTATTGTTTTCAGGTGGGCATACGTGGTGCACATGAAGTGTTGCTCACAATTCAAACACAATTTTGCATCAAGAATAATTAATATCAAGATGCTAGTTTACATTTCTATCTTCTAATTGCTTAAATTCTAATACATAACCTGTTTTGATTTATGGAACAATCACAATACTGGAAAGTAAGTCTCGCTTTTTTATTACTTGGGAAACTGAATTACAAAACAATTTTAAATGACTTCCAGACGAATACGCAGATTCAAGGAACTACAGTGTGCTCACGAATCAATGCTAGTTTTCTGTGAGTTTCTCACTTAGAAGAAAATATTAATGTGAGATAAACACATGCATATATATATAATTATATATATATTTATATATATATATATGTAGAGAGAGAGAGAAGGAATAAGAGAGAAATAGGCTTTAATAAATGAGCACACACAATTATATAACTAATATACCATGAAAATTCAATGGTATATTTTTCATTGGGTTGGCGTTTATTTATTTGGTTCAAATACTTTCCTTGCCACTTATGTGCATCTTGGTACCATTATTTTTGTGCCTGTGTCCATTTCTGTAAACCAAACAAAATAATGATGTATATTCAACCAAGGTATTGCAAGGAAGTATCGATCCACATGAGCAAAATGACAGGGGCTCACTAATGATAGCTATCATCATTAACATCATCATCATCATCTTATAACTTGCTGTTGAAAAGTTATACATGCTTTCTGAGCTGTCAAGATCTCTTGGGTGAAATGAAAGTTTAAAACAATCTTACTAAACTAAATGCTATACTTAAAACAGGTAATCTGATGTAAATTTAGAGCTATTTGACCTAAACTTCTCACAAAATAAAATTAAATACATTTAAAAATTTACTTTTATTTAGATGTAATAGTTAATATGTGCAAAAGAAGTTATACAACATTTGTGCAAATTTTGAAGTCTCTACATATACAGCTTCCCTTTCTTTCTCTGCCTACAGGAGCTACTATTCTGAATTTTGTTTTTTTATTCCATTTAAATTTTTTGCTTTCTTTATTATCATATATACAGAAAATGAGCCCCAACATATAAAAATCAAGGATCTAACACAAGATAAAGACCAAAGAATCACAATGCAACTCAAGAAATGAAAAACAGTAGTGACATACTAGAAATCCCCATAATGTTCTTTTCCAATCATGACCTCTTCCATTCCACAGAAAGGTAGTCATTACTTTACTATATAAACCTGTTCCTTTTTACCCTTTCTTATTTGAATATCTAGGTGTGCCTCATTAAATATCACTTACCTTTAATGGTTTTGTAAATATATTTAAATAAAATTATTTAACACACATTCTATGCTTGACTTCTTTCACTCACTAGTGAAAGTCATTCTTTTTTTCAAGACTTATTTCCAGAGCACAGTTGTGTAGTGCTTGCTTTTCCTGCTTTTCTCAGCTAACACAGCTCTTAACAAAATGACATAGTGTGAGTGGATTAAGAAATGCATTCTTATTTCTCATAACTCTCAACCCTGAATCAAGGTGCTGACAGATTTAATTGTGGTAAAAGCTCTTTCCTCAGCCTTAACATAGTGGCCTTCTTTGTTATCACATGAGTTTACCTTGATGCTGCATTTTTATTGATTTATAAAACAATTCATGATTAAGATTTCATTAGGAATCTAGCTGCATTACCTAATGTAACCTAATTTACCACTGCCTTGGTTACCTTTTTGTCATTCCTGGGATGAAATACCTGATGCCCCAAATTAAGGAAGGAAATGTTTATTTAGCTCACAGTTTGTGGAGGTTTCAGTCCATCATGAACTGACTCCAAGGCAGGGTGGCAAGGCAAAGGAGCAACAGTTCATGGCAGTGACAGATACCAAAAGCAAGAAGAGGCCGATCCTAGCAGTACACAACGAACCAATCACAAACACTAGATTCAGCCACTTTTGAAAGGCTCACCCACACATGAGGCTTTGGGGGACATCCAGACACAAACTATAGAAACTACCCAGAGACACTCTTCTCTAAATATCATCATACTGGAGATCAGACATTTAACTTATGAATTGAGGATCATAAATACTCAGTCCATAATGAATCCATACCTTAGTAATTTCTTTTGCTATTGATAATCATTTGACTTTTAAAACTGATCAACATTCACATTTCATGCTCTACATTTGTATTCATTTGTGTGAATATCACATTTTCAACAGTTCATATTGTCTGTGCCTTAAATGTTAAAGCCAACCACTGACATTGTCAGTGGTTCTGTTTTTAGGCTCTAACCATGCCTAACTTGATTAGCTTTATGTGATTCCTCCATTTTGTCACTACCTTTTCGATTTTCATGACATCAGTCTACCACTTGGAACCTATTTAACACACAAGTATGTGCAGTACTGAAGAGAATTACTGAAGAGAATTAATACGTGTTGGGCCTCCCTTGACCATTGGAAGTGAAAACAAAAGCATAATTTCCTCACTTTCTAATTAAATAATTCAAAAAAGCATTTCATATGAATGGTGTGAGGGTCCTGGAAGATCAATTGCCAGACTTAAATATAATTGGCTACTTATTATTAATTATTTTGTTGGCTTTTCCTGCTTTTCTAATTTCATAACTCATCATTTGCTTCTAAAATAAACTTACTCTTTTCAGTTGTTTGTCTCTATCTTTTTTTCTGGAATTCCAAATTTCAATATTTTGTGAATATATCTTACGCATTACTCTCTTTTCATAATAAAATCTGTATTCACCACTTGCTCCACTAAATATTTCTAACTCATTTCATTATAGATTTTAAAATTTTGACCTAAGTTTTTATTAGGTTTTATTTATAATATGTGACTATCAGTAATATAGTTTACAGAGTTTGAGAAACTCTGTAAATCACTTAAAGTTTGGAGAGATTGATGAATAAGAAAATCTGGTCAAGTGTGGTGTGCACATATATAATCTCAGCACTCTGGAAGGCTGAGGCAGGAGGACCACTGATTCTAAAAATTTCTTTCGTAAGGCTATGAATTCTCTTCTAGGGTAACTGCTTTGTATTTCAACTACTTCCTATTTCTATTTGTTTTTTTTTCATTAATTTGTTTGTTTATCTGGATGCACATCTGGGGATATCCAAATGACATTGCAAAAATGAAAATGACTTTTGTATTACTGTATTTAGGAGTTTTTAAAAAAATTATTATTGTTTGAGGACTGTGCCCTCATACATGATCTGGCAATCAGTGCCCATTAGTTTTCCACAAATTCTCCTCTTGCTTTCCATTATTTAGAAAGATTTTCTATTTAGAAATATTAATGCATAATGTTATATTGCATATTCCAATTGCCAGACAGTATCCTCTATGCTTTCAATTAATTTTTCACTATTTTTGTATCTAATTTACAAAGTAGGTGCTATGATTTTTCTCATACTAAGGATGATGAATTAGACTCTCAGAGATTTAATTCTTTACTGAGCACAGTACAATTCATATATGATACAACAAGTATTTGAATGTATTTGGTATCAATCCGGACCTGCTATTCAACTTTATTATATTATTCTGTGGTTTAGTTTTGCATTATATTTGTAAATTGGGTAGCTGAGAGTGCATTTTTCAAAACAGAATAAAAACAGTATAAAATGGGTTTCATTTGGAATTAACAGGCCTAAGGAGAAAACTATAGAGATTTTTGGTAAAAAGAATTGCTCTATTAAATTGGAAATTTTGTAATTGGGAAAAAAATTCATAAATATTTTCTTTAAATGTCTTTATTTAATACATGAAAATAACTCCAAAGTCCTAAAGAAAGGCCATATTCTGTTCCTATGAGTAGTGTAGATAATTCTTAATGCCTTCCTTGGTTACCTCTTGTCCTCTGTTCATTTCCCAAGGCTTCTTGTTGAAGTTTCAGTGAAAGAGTAACTGGACTTAGGAATTGAGAGCTATTTGCAATCTAAATCCCACTAGTTACAAAACACTTCCCTCTTGGTATGAGTCACCCGAAAGTGTGCATTTGTATATTTTGTGTTCCTAGCTAATAAAGGAGGTTTAAGGAACAGAGAGAGAATGATCAGAACAGTAGAAGATTTCTTCCAAATTCAGTTACAGTTTTAGAATACTCTGATATTTACAAACGGAAAACTCTGGATATTAAGGATACAACATCAAAACCAGAGCGGGAGGGAAGAACTCCTCCAGAGCAAATTCATGGAGTGCACCAAGGTAGACAGAAAAAGCCGAAAGACAGCCTGCCGTGGCTGAAAGGAAATGATACAGAGTTCTCATGGTATGCAGAAGTGGGTCTTCCATAAAATGTTCAGTAGATTTCAGTGGGTAGAAATGAGGTCCCCACAGTAGGAAACTGAGTTGAGTCAGAGAAAATAGTTTTAAAATTATAACAGCAGCATTAATGGTGGTCATCTCTGTTGTCTGTATAGTCCATCATCAGTTTTAGATTTTTTAGGATAACCTGTATGTATATATATATATATATATATATATATATATATATACATTTTTTTTTCCCATTGAATACTAGTTTTATTGACAACAGACACACCAGGTGTCTTCATTCAAGCACTGATACTCAATGATCATGTAACATCAGGAAACTGTCTTAGCTTCTTAACTTCTGAATTTATCTTATGAAAAAGAGGTGAGTCATTGTAGTGACGACAGAATAAAGGAGTATAAATGCCATTGCAGCATTTCCATTGGCACGCCTGTCTCCTGGTGCTGCTACCGCTTTGACAAATGTCTTTCATCTGTACAAAAACATCCTTCCTATTTGGAAGCTGCCTATCTGGGAGGAAGGGCACCTGTCCAACTTCACGATATCTGTGACCAAAGATGTCTTGGGCAGCAGAGAGAGCACAAAAGCCCTACTTTGTCACTTGAGTGTTGAATACATTCTGAGGCTCAATTTATGTTCCAGATTTATAGTTATTCATTCCACATTTTCTATCCTAGTTTCTTCCTCTGTGCATCTGCTTCTCCTGAAAATGTTCCCTTTGTAGGAATCCCCAAAGGAGATAATGCTTCTGGAGAACCCAAGGTAGAAAGCCATATACAATACTAAGCATAGTACTTGCCAAGAAAGAGGGAGAAAAAGAGTAAATAGCACAACCGCATGCAAAATTGGCCCTAAAAGCCAAATCTTTTATTTCCTGTTACCGTAGCTTTTCTCTTAGTAGACTTCACAGCACTCCTGAATAAGAACTTGCACCAAGAGATACTGGGTTGAGGAAGAGATGTAGATTTTTCCTTGCATTCTTAAAAATGTGTGTTAAGTTTGTATTAGAAGGATATCAAAATTTCTCTCCAGAAAGTTACATGTATATGTACTTTGTAGAGCATATATTCACTATTTGTTATTTGAAGGTCTTCAAGTGTTCCAAAATAATAACAATGATAGTAATAGACTTTGGGAAATATCTTAGATTATGATTATCCACTTGGAAAATTGCAGTGTTTATTTGAGCTTAATATTACAGACCTCATTTGCACAAACAACTCAGCTGAAATAATGTTAAATGCTATTAAATTTTACTTCAAGGAGAAAAATCTATCGAAGTGTACATTTTTATATGTACTTTCTTCCAAAGACATTTAAGTAGAAATGGTGTAAATGAGAAACAGCATGATGTAATGGAAAGATCAGCAAATATGGAATAAGAAAACACAAAATTTAGCATTTATTATTTAGATTGGCTTATCTGTGTGGAGGTTACATGAGTGAATACATGTTTCCAAACTCAATAAGCTTTGTGCTTAAAAGAGTTGTAATATTATGTATGACTATAGTTAAATTTTAAAAATCACCCTTACCTTACCTCTGAGAATTAAATAAAAGCATATGACTTTTGGTAAATTTTAAAAGTCTAAAAGTTATTAATTACTACCCTAAAAACTGGTATTGCCTAACCTTACTGGTGTACTGGCTAAATTTATAAAAGCAAATAATACATGTGAAACTAGTTCAGCTTTTCTGTCGATTGTCATACTGCTTTGGCATAAATATGAGACCAGTTTTGTGTTTATAAGAACTGAAGAATTAATAAGAATTTGGGCATCTAGTTGATTGGCTGATTTAGGTACTATATGAGTTGGTGAAACACAAATTTAATTTTTTTTTTCTGACTGGTTGTTACTTGCATTTGTGAATTTACTCCAAATAACTTTCTCATATTAAAAAATTAATTTAGCATACAGCATTTGTTGTGTGTATTTTTCATTACAGCCTATTAACAAGGAAGTTATAAACAGATACCGTCAATAATGTCCAAGATAAGGATGTGTTCTCTTTCCTGGGCGCCTGTTACACATTCTTCCCCCATGCCCATGATATAACACTTTGTAATGAAGGAAATATCTTGGAAAATGAGATTCATTCAATATGTGTGAGCAAATAATTTCTTAATTGTTTATGATCCCATATACAAAATAGATGTTATTTGACAGGCTGGAATAAAATGTATTTATCCAAAGGAAATATTAAGAAGTTAATGCTAACATGATTTTTGTGACAGGATTAATACATTTAAATCGAAGCTAGACTTATGTGGTAATAAGAACTGTGCAGTTTAAATGCATAAATAGTTCATTGTTAAATATAACTGAAAAGTATAGTAATATAGCTATAAAAGAGTAATATTATATAATTACTCAAATTATGAAGTACATTGTAGTTCATAAAAGCTAATTATTTTGTATTCTTTGGTGAGTGTAGACAATTGGATAACTCTGGACTAGGAATATTTTATGGTCAATTACCTTTTTTACAAGTTTGCTTCCCTAAGATACCACTTGCTCTTGTCTTATGCTTTGACCTGTGTACTGAACTAGGAATAAGATACGTAATTAGAAAAATTTCATGCTAGAATTATGAGCTGTGATCCAAGCCTGATATATCCAATAGAACCTTCCTAGTATGGAATTAAGTAATCTAGGGTTAATAGAAATATAACCCTGCAAGATAGCTTGCCTCTCCAGGGCAAGAAATGTCCAGTTTAGGATGTTCCATAAGATTTTCTGGAATGGTAAAGAGTCACACAATGTTTGCTACCATTTATGAATCCCAATTATTCATGCGTATTTTTAAACATTGAGATTTGATTTTCATAACTTCCGTCTTTAACCTAAATAAGCAAAATAAATGAGAAAGATTCCAATGGAGTGATACAATTTACTTGGCATATGAAACGTAATAGCTGCTATAGAATACTTTACACATGCTAAACACATTATATACATCAACGCATTCAGTGTTCACAATAATTTTCTAAGATAACTTCCGTTATTGTCTGCATTTTTCAGATAAAAAGAACTGAGCTATTCTGTGCTTAGGTAAGTTCCTTCAGGCCACCCAAATATTACATTACCAGGTAGAGAAAGCCCTTGTGGACTCTTTGCAATCCAGAAACAGCCACATTTTGTAATCCCTAGGGCAAGTTACTGGAATTCTAGTGCATTCATTCCAGTCTGCTACTTCTGGTGCAATCCACGATGAGAATAAAGACACGCAGGCCTATTTGTAGCTGTGGGGAGCCAAGGAGGTCCTAAGTCCAGCTCAGACAATGGCTAATCAGAACAAAGGCCTTGACCCAGAGCTGAAACCAGATTTTGTTAATTCATGAAGAGAGAAGTGGCTCAGGGATGAGTGGCTATGAAAATGGCAGGAAGTAGACGAGGACCTTGAGCTGGGCTAAGTGCAAGACTTGAAATCCCTGCAATATGCAGAGAGCTATGCAGTAAAAGTAATCTGCATAACACTGTTGGAAGCAGTATGCAATGTGTCAGAATTCATGTGGTGCTTCAGTTTCGATGTGCAATTATTTATACCCTGAGAAGTCATGGCCTCTTATTTTGATGCTCAATCTGAGCCAACAGCATGATGACATGTGGCCTGGCTCACACAGGCAATCTGGGAAATGTAACTGGGGTTTCACTGACCTGTCATTTTGTTTGAAAGACTACATATCAGCACCTTGGCTAGAACCATTTGCACTGCTTAAAGCCAGCTGAAGAGATAAAGAAATGTCCTAGCCAGTTCTGTGCTTATCAATACATGGAGGTAAGGCCAAATGATCCTCTTTCAAGGGGAGCCATCCATATGGTCCTCCATAGCTGGGATTAAAATCTTCACTCAGGTACAAATAGAAATAGTACTGCACTAAAGCCTGCCTTCTTACCAGAAGACGTAGTACCACTCTCAACCTGCTTTCCTAACTACTATGCTATAGTGGCTTTTCATCTATGGTACAAAATGAGGCATCATCAAAACTATTTGGGATGGCAGAAGTGATTATGTGATTGCATAACAGGATGTTCCTTTGGGTTATGTTCCTGAGACAGACAGAATTAAACAAATATTTTCCAAAGGAAAAAGTTTTCAGAATTCATATAGCTAAAAGGAAAACCAAACATCTAGTACTGTAGGCAATATGGCAATGTGCCATTCTAAAATTCTGAGGTCTTTGATAAAATCAAAGAAATGTTACAAAGAATTAAGAATGTGTGCTGCTAGCAAGACCTTATGTGAAAATCATACATAACGTTGTATTACACTGTGTACTTTAATCCACAGGTAACCCGATGCCATGAAAAGATGTTGAATGATAAAAACATATCACTTCATTTGCAGAAGTTGGATTGAGCATTGTATATTTAGCATTTTCTAAAAGAAGTAACAATCATTGGTATTGAGGGGAAAAGTTAAGAAGAGTTTTAAAAGGTTAAGGTAGGGCCAGTGATACGGCTCAGTGGCACAAGAGCCTGCCTAGCAAGTGCAAGGTCCTGAGTTCAATACCCAGTACCAATGAATAAATAAATATATAAATCAATAAATTGAGGTATAGCAAAAATATGTATATGAATAAGAAAGAACAATAATCAATAAAGAAAATCCAAACACCAAAATGTTGTTGAACATTCCCATTAAAAATTCCTTATTCCAATAAGTGTTGTTTGAAAGTTATTTTTTTTTTAATATGGAGGAGTATGGTATTGTGTTTTTACTGATAATTACATATCCACCCATAAAGTGCATATATATTTAATTACAAAGTAGAAACTAATAATTGGGGAAAATCCATACATTTATAACTTGTGTATAAATATATGATCAATAACAGAAGACTGTCAGACATTATATACATCAACACATTCAGTGTTCACAATAAGCTCTGAGAGTCAGTCAGATGACTGAGCACAAGGTCCCAAGAGGAG
Organism: Hydrochoerus hydrochaeris; assembly: GCA_004027455.1. NCBI lineage: Eukaryota > Metazoa > Chordata > Mammalia > Rodentia > Hydrochaeridae > Hydrochoerus > Hydrochoerus hydrochaeris. The sequence continues at coordinate 64,082 of PVLA01003279.1, read as the reverse complement.
ACCTAGCTGCACAGTTTAATCCTCCATCCCTGGGTAAATAAAGCCCCTTAGTGATATTATTGACATCACCACGGTGTTAATGAAGCTTAATGGTGAGGATGGTAGACGGAGGTGTAAATCTAATGAACAGTCTTGCCTGATATTTAGCACAGAAGGGAGGCACTGAAGGTGACATACAGGGCAAAAGAGGAAATGAGTGAAAGGAAGCGATATTATTTTTGTGTTTTCATAGTTGTTCTGAAGTTTTAGTTTATACTAAAATCACAGGGAAGGTTTGATAAACCATAGAACTCTAAGACCTTTTACTCAGCATCTGATCTAGAGGGTGTAACAGGCGTTCAAATTTATTTGCATTTACAAGTGATACTCATGAGCTAGAGGCCACGTTACAAACCCTTCGAAAACTGTTTTTCTTTATGAACTAGATAGGACACCGTGTCGCTCAGATTCCCTAGAAGGGCACTTTTATACTTTTGAGTGGACAACACAAAATTTTCTTTTCTGATCACTTCACTCCAGATACTACTGTGCTGAGAACCAAATCAACAAAGTGTGTGAAAAAAAGAAATTCATACAACTTCTTCAAATCCATTCCCTATATACTATCAAAGGCAAGTTGAGAAATTTGAGTAAAGAAAAGAATAAAAATAACATGTAAGAGAAACAATATAATGATGCATCTCTTCTCTCTTTATAAGTGATAATTAGTTGTCCCACGCTGGTCATATTTTAAAGTCATGAAGATACGGTTTAGTAAGCTGCTTGAATTTTGATTATGGTTTTGTTTGTTTGCTACAACCACAAAGATCATCTGGTTGAAAATACTTTAGGAGAAAGTGGATGGTAATGATTTAAAGTCAATTTAATAACCTCATTTTTTTTTCAGAAGGAAGTGATAGAGATGATTTAAAGTCAATTATCATGAAGATTGGGACTGGGAAACTTGACCACTTTCCCTAAAACAGCATCATACTTACAGTACTGGAGAGTAACATTAACCAGAGCCACAATGTAATCACTTGGGGACTCAGCTATGCCTAGGCTCCTGTATAGGACTTTAGTCTGTCTGAGACAGAGAAGATACTATTTTCAGTAAGGAAAGTTAATCCAGATAGGTACTTAGTCTTGGACTTCTGTGATATTCTGCATTTATTAGAATCACAAAATAGCTTCAGAAAGTGCTTATGGGATTTTTTTGTGTGTAGTTTCTGAGTCTGGAAATTTAAAGTGAAATAAAAGTACTTAAAGTGAGTTTTCACTAACGGATGGTTAGGCACACCAGACCATGTAAGCTTGGTGTCCATGCAATGGTCAGTGACTATAAGGTGGAAAAGGGGACTCTGTCTACACCAGCGGGGAGCGCTGCATGAAGAGACCCTGTGCATGTTAGCCACAGACAGAAGAGACCAGCAGCAGCACGGCCTGCAGCTTGCACAGGGTAAAAGCACTGATGCAGACTAGGAGTGCTATTCCCCTATTGGTATTCCTCTGACAGACAGGAGGTTAAACGTCTCTCTGTTTGTGTAGTATTCACAGAAGAATAGCCTGTGTTATGTTTTCTACTCATCCGCAGCAGAATACTTATGGGCTTAAAAACAAGACGCACATTTGTTTTATGTATGGGTTTCTCCTAACACTGATAACACTGTGCTCTAATTGTTGATTTTCACCACCTGACAGTGAACTCCTAAAGGACAGGGCTCAGTTTTACATGTTTTTTATCTCTTGACACATGACACAGAGGCAGTGCTGAAATATATATTTGCATTAATAGGGAGAAACTAAAACGTGGTTTATAATTCTGCTTTCTCTAATGTCTCAGAATGATTATATTCCTTTGTTAACTGACTACATAAACTGTGGGAATCCCATGAAGTATTCATAGAGTCTTGTAATTATGGGATTCAGGTCTGTACCTCTATCCAAATTGCAAACTTTATTAGAACTTTATATTTGCTTCACTCCTACAGCATTGATGGCTACATCACAAGGTCTTCTTAGGGAGTACACAAAATTTAAGACCTTAGCTATCTCATTATTTCCCAAAAGTAAGGAAATTCATGCAGAAAGGTCACTCATTATAGATAATAAAAAAAATCCGTGAATAATACAGTCAGGTGTCCTTTTTAATTCCTTTTTTATTTCATTTATGAAAAAAACTAATGATTTACTTTTATGATTAAAATATATAATCTACAACACAAATAAAAATAAATGATTATTGCTTCAAGCTATGAACAGTTACTTTGAAAAAAAGCAAGACAGCATGGCAGCCATTGCTGATTTAATATCATCTTGCTTTGAAGTCCTAACATGCTTTTGTTCTTCTATTACCATTGGTTCTATCATGCTGTGTCTTATTGGATTTTAATATGTATGATAGTATAAGCAAAATTTTTTATGGAAAGTGAGATATTATAGTAGCCATTGCTCATTTTCTGTTATTTGGTCCAGAATACCTTGTAATACTTTCATTCTCTTGAATGGTTTTATTCTATTTTGTTATGTTTGATATTATTGTGTATGTAGCTATGCTCAACTATTTCAAAGAAAGACATTATGGTAGCTACTGTTAATTTCCAGTTGTCTTGTTGTGAAGTGCTGTGTTGCTTTCTTGTTCTGTTCTGATCTGCTTTGTTCTATTCTCTTTTGTTTTATTCTCTGTTAAAAAAAAAGTGCCATACTCCTGAGAAGATTTAACTGCTAGAGCACAAAACCATTCACTTCAAATCAATTACTCTTTGATAACTATTCTCAATGGAGAAGACAACTGTGAAATGAAAACATTATGAGATTTATTGTTATCATGTAAGGAAAAATTTGTGTGTTGTGGGGTGAGAAATCTATTATGATTATCTTTAACCAGGTTTCTCCAAATAATGGGAATTAAAAAAGTTATTTTTATAAAACTTTTAGATATTTATTATTTTATCACTTTTGGCAGTATCATAGTGGTTATTTGGAAATTCTTCTTTAACAGTATTTCTCAACTATTATATACAAATAAGCAACAGAAAACCAGATGGAGGTGCTTGTTGAAATATTTTTATATTGAGTCCCATTTCAAAGACCCCCTCCCCCTCCTGGACTGGGGCTATACATTCTAACAGTTAATTATGCCCAGGAAAAAACTGAAAATCCAACCATTATTGTCTAATCATGTGCTAATTACTCAATATAGTGGCAAAGATCAATGAGGTCTACAAAGATGAGAAATGAACTAGGCCTGGGAATTGGATAGAAATTTCAGAGCGTTTTAATAATTAAGCATGCACACAGTAAAGACAGTGATAGATACAGCAAATGCATGCAGAAATGAATAAATACATAAATGTAATAGAAGTCTTCCCAAATTATTCTTTATATAATTACATAAATATAAATGTGGCATCAGTAGCAGAAATTAAATAGTTGTCTGGTATTTAATTGAAAATTTGAAAATGATCCATGTGACAAAGGTGACAGACATCTACTGCATAAATCCATGATGCGTGGAATCCTGTCTTTCTTACGTGGCGGCACATTGTTTGGATTACATGATGGCAGAAAGGCGGCATTCTCAGCAGGTGACAAAATGAGTGATTCTAAAATGATTGGAATAAGAGCAACTGAGCTTAAATCTAAACAGAAAAATTTCCAACTTACCCACTGTGTGTGGAAAAGCAGTAGCAATGAACATTTGTAACATTTTATGAACTTGAAAGATTTTTCACTTGCTTAATAATTGTATTCTCAAAAAAAAGTTGTTTTATGTCTATTTCTCTTCTTTTCACTCCTCTTACTCCATTTCTACTTCTTTTGTTCTTTCTCTTCCTTCTTTTTTTATTGGATCTTGGATTTGATCATGAGTTGTCCTTTCCTCTTGATTATATCTATTTTTTTGCATTATGACTTCTGCAGTTTGAATAGAGAACTAACTACAGCCTTGTCACAAATGAGTCAATTTGTAAATCAGGTATTTATTGACTTTCTATATAACCAGCTTTCAAGACCAAATGATTTTAAAACTTGCTTCTTCTAGATCCAATAAGAACTCTTATTGTCAATGATTTGATCCCAAATGCACTTTCTACTATTTTTGGCCTTTGAGAAACTAGGAATAAGAATTAACAAAGTGAACATTATGAAAGATAATGATGTTTTTTGTGGGGGGGGTGGATAAAATATGCAGTGAACTTTCTCTTTCTTCACTACTTAGAGAAAATCTCATATCTTGATCCCAAAAATCTTATTTTTTTTTAAACCCATGCTCTGGTCAATTCTGTTTTAAGTTGGAATCTTGACTGACTTTTTCTTAGCTGCTTCCTGGCTCTGTATACTCTTAAGATTAATTGCTACTGATATTTTCCTTCCTGTACATTTCATAAAAGCGAATAAAATTGCTTACTACCACAGGGGGGTTGGTGCTAATTCAATCAACTCTTCAGCCATGGAGTGAACAATGTGCATTATGTCTAATGAATTGATCTACTGGAGTACAAACTGAGAAGGAGCCAAAAATAGATTGTCATGATTTTAGAAGTACTCTAAAAAAACAATAGATAATGACTGGATAGCAAAAAAGGAAGAGTTTCTAAGACAAAGGAAACTCTGTAAGTAAATATGTGGAACTAAGACATTGTTCTTGAGGAAATGAAGTATTTCACAGGAATGTCCAATTGTAAGCAAGTCTAATGGGTAGCCATTTGGGGAACACAAAACTGAGTTTTGTGTTAGACACTGAAAAATTGACAGTTACTCCAATGAGTCCCCACCTTCAGAACTAATGGTCATCATTTATATGGCCTCAAAATAGGGAGAAATAGATCAAATTATCAAAGGAAGAATTCTTTGAACAGTTATATTCATAAGATTTGATGTTTAAGTATTAGATAGATAAAAACAATGGATTTCTCCAACTGGAAATGTTAAGATAAGAGTTCCTTGCTTGGGTCAATGATTTCCTTTTCTCATCTATATAGTTCTTAGACTGGAAGAGTTTACAGAAAATTTTCATTGAACTGTTGTTCACAGTCAGGTATATGCAGTGCACAGAGGTTGTATTAGGATCCATTTCGAAACACCCAACTTCCAGTAACACACAACTCTGGTACACACAAATTAGGACACTATGGTATAGAGGGGTTTGTACCATACTCCACAACAAGTATCACAGAGTATGTCAGATAATCTAATCTTAGCTTAGAATGCGTTAACACTTTTATTCAAATAAGTAATGAATAACTTGAGGACCTGAGTGTAGTTGTGGCAGACAGAGCAGGAGAGAGAGAGAGAGAGAGAGAGAGAGAGAGAGAGAGAGGCAGGAAGGGAAGGGAAGGGAAGGGAAGGGAAGAGAGGAGAGAAGGGAGAGGGGAGGGGAGGGGAAGACAGGAGAGATGAGAGAGAGATTTCAGGACAACAAAATCTCTACCTTTCTTGTCCTCTGGCAGACTTAACAAAATTGAACAAGTTATGGAACAAGGTATAAGCAGAGTGGAAATTGCCTTTGGAAACACTGATCAGAGTAGGGTGATTCCAGGACTTTAGAGAAAATAACTGAAACTAGAATAAAAGATGTATAAGAAGTTTTAAAGGACAAAATGAACTTAGTTAGAAAGACCACAATTCAATTCAATTTCTCAAAAGAAGTCATTTACGGGTTCAACAAAATTCACCGTTGTAACGTAACTTTGTATACCCAGGTTGCACATTAGAGTCAGCTGAATACTTAGACAAGAGACATTTCAGCGAGGTATCATGTAGGTAGATTGTTCCTAGAGGGAGAATTTTGAAACAAGTGATTCAGAGCTCCACCTTGAACTCAACTAGAATTGGGTATTGTGGAAAAAATGCAGAGGTATGGAAACACTTACGGCAACTGTCACTTGATTAATGACATCAAAGTTACTGACAATTAAGCTTTGGAAATTGAGAACAAAACCTAAAAGAATCTTTTGTAAAAGTGGAAAGTGGACAGATTTGTAATAATATAATAAAATTAAAATATAAATAAGACATTTTGAAAATGATGGCAGTAAGTATTGATTTATTAGATAGTATTAGATGCTGTGTGTTAACTATCATTCTACTTTAGGAAAAGAGTTTAAAACACCTGGGTGACATCATCTCTGTTTCTGAGCTGTTACATTTGTAAGGGGGGAAGGAAGGTATTAGTTACAGGAGTTGTTTAAGCAAGATAATGAGACGCTGGAGTAAAAGATGAGCTCTCAAAGTGAGAAAGAGTGTTTCCTCTAATATTTAAAGAGTAAGCTTTTAAGAGCGTCTCCATGCTGAAGATTTAGCTCAGTGATATAAGTGTCTACCTGGCAAGTGCAAGGTTGTGAGTTCAATCCCCAGTACCAAAAAAAAAAAAGTGTCTCCTATAGTATTAAAGTAAAATGTGGCAGTAAGCAAAAGGGTATTTAAAAGACATAAAGAAGCAAAAGACATACTGAAACAAGGGCATGGCGATATTGCAAACAGGAGCAGATAGACAATGTATTTTGTTAGGATTGGGGAAAAGAGAAGAGTTAGCTCATTCTAGCAAGTTTTAGCAACTGAAATGATTTTCTTAGATCTCAGATGCAGGAAAGGGCCAAAGAGACTAAAATAATCTCTTAAGCATTTTTAATGCATGGACAATATACTTATAAATGTTCTAAAAGATGCAACAGGTATGAAATCTCTGGCCAAGTAAATTTGGATTCAGTTTTCTTAGACTGTATCAAGCACACTAGAAATTTTTTTTAAGAAATATGCAACTGAAGTCCCTAAATTGTTTTGTTTTGTCACTTGAAGTATCCTAGATGGTCATTAAAGGAAACAGCAATTTAAAAAATCTAATTCTTAAAATGCTGATATAATTTTCATTTTAAAGACCTGGAATCTTCTTAAATGATGTGAACACAGCTTTATCAATATTTAGGCATATGGCTGATTTTGTATTCTTTGTACCAATGAGTTGTCTAGTGATATGGCATTATATTTACCCTTTATGACTATGTTGGAGATATCTCAGCACGATTCTATTTCAAATGCTTTCCTAGGTTAAAATCAGGTGTCACACAGACTTTTTATAAAATTGGCCAGACAATCTGATCAATATACTTCCGTACTATGTACATCTACCTTTTACTCATTTAAGACAAATAGTTACTATAAATGAGAAACATGGTGGATTAGATTTCCACTATCTCTAGAGACTATTCCGAGTAATTTGTATCCTATGAATTTTACCTCATAAATTCAGATAAATGCCAACTTTTAAAATTTTCCTAAGAGAGTTAAATGTGGGATATATTTGAGACTCTTTAAAGAAACTCCATTCTACCAAGTAGATTCATAATATGTTTGAAAATGTATCAATTTTCTGTGTTTGTGTCAAATAATACAGATATTAACAGTTTATTACATGTGACTTAAAACTAGGACACAGAATTAGGTACTCTTAAATTTCACAATTTTCTTAATATCTTAGAGGTTATTTGTGTATTAACTAATTAGCTTTATTATGCATTTTAACAGTTTTAATGCCTTTCTGTTTTTAAACTCATTCTCAGTAACTGCATTGCTATGCTAATTTCAAAGCAATCATAGATGTATTTAAAGACACTTAAGAGCATTCCCCTTTTTTCTTTCTTTGAAATTTATTTTTTAGAACAAATAGCAACATGTCATGTGGCTATAAAGAAAACAAGAAAGACAAAAGGAGTATTTCACACAGCTTTTCAGGGCAGTTTGGGAAGTCACCAGTTCACCATATAAATAATGGTTTCTGAGATTTGATCCTTAGAGTTTCATAAAAATAAATTGCTTTTCAATAGTTAGTGCTAAAGCATTCATTAAGAGAATGAATTCTAGACAGAAGACTTGAGTTCAGTGTTACACAGCAATATTTTTAAAGGTACATGAAACAAATGGCAAACATTTAATGACCTGATTTGATTTTGTATAATCTTTCAAGAGTCTTAGCAAAAAAAAGCCCTTATTATGCTTAGGACTTTTAAGTGTGCTTTTGAGGCATAAATATGTTTTTTTCTCCAGTTTTACCTTTCCCTGACTGAGCTAACAATACCTGTATAATTTCAAGCTACTTGGCTTCAGGGAAAAGGGCTATGTAACATTAAGATTAGCTCCAAGGTGAAAGCAGTATTTATTAGGGTCATAAATGCTAAAATGACCCATGGCTACTATTTAATCACAAGATTAAAGGTGTTGACCAAAAAGTGGTTATTATGCTCTTTAAAAAGATGGTTTCTACTTATTGCAATAAGTAATGACTAGCATTACATATAATATGTAGTAATTACATGTAATGATTATGTTTTAATGTGATCTTTTGAGGTCAAAATAATTTGAAATCTTTCTTCTCCTTTTTAAAGTATGGGTTATGGGTTTGGTGGTTGGTGGGGGGTGATTTTGAAAATGGTCAGTTACCAGCTAAACAGGAACAGACCTTCATACTTGCTACTGATGGACCGCTGAATGTATCCTTTATCAGTGCACTCTGGAGTAACACAAAATTTCCAAAATGGGCTATCAGTAACTCTGCTGACCTCACTATGATATTATAAGGACTTCTTTAGCACAATTTGAGGGATAGTGGGGTGCTGTTGTATTCTGAATGTGAACATTCAAAAGAGGCTAAAGCACTTACATTATCCCTTTAATCTGAAAATACTTTTAAAAAAACTAGAAAATAATTTCCCTATTTTTCTATAGAGATCTATCTAGTTGTTCACAAAGCACTGGCTTTCTCATGATGCCACACTCAACCTTCAATGAATTAAGTACAGAGACCAAATCCTTGCTTTCTAATCTCTCATTACAACTAAAAGATCTGCAGTTGTTCTATCTCGGGCATCGCCACCATCGATTCCTCCCATTGCCTTGCTTTCTTTACAAAAATTCTCTGTGACTGGTAATGCAAAGCAAAAAGGGAAGTGAAAGGGGAGAAAGGGCAGCATAAATTTTATCCATCTGGCTGTGTTTTTAGAAAAATCACAGATCAATCCATTGGGACATGCAGAATTCGGACATTTGACTTCAAAGTATGAAATCTATATTATCTAATTGTTTTGTTCCCCCATATTTGAAGGTATTTGGGATAAAAAGTGACATATGAAAATATATTGAAGTCAGTTCATCATGATAACTACATCACTGATGGTCCTCATAAGAAAAGTGATTTTTTTTGTACTATGATCAGAATATCTTGGCATGATCATTTCATTTCCTGGTAGAAAAGGTAAGGTGAAGTCCTTGTATATGGTGTCAGGCATTTCAATTTTCTAAGTTATGTTTTGAGGCACTTGAGCTCATTATCTTAGATTAATTGGAGAATACAGTATGTATAATAAGATCTAAGGGTACACACTCTATGAGATGGAATTTTTAAATTTTCATTTAAACAAAATTAATGTGACCTTACTTCCTTTTCCTGATTATGCTATAAATCTCCCCACGTGGGTTGAAAACATGCAAAAATTTTTACTTCAGGAATAGGAGAACAAAATAGGAGCTAAAACAGGTGCTGAAGGGTGGAGTAAAGAAAATGATTAGAACTTAAGGCCCTACTAACATTTTGTGTGTGTGTACTGGGAGTGAAACTCGGGACCTTGGGCTTGTCAGGTGCTTTAGCCACTGAGTTGTATCCCCAGCCCGTACTGGTAGCATTTTAATGTGATTGCCTTTGGGAGAAGAGGAACTTGCTACATTAAAAGAGAGAGTTAAAAGAGAGAGAATTCTCTTTTAACTTCATGGTGATAAAATCATAATTATAAATGATAAAAATGGTGTTAGATTCATGTTCCATAAAAATAACCCATTTTTCAGCTATATTGTTGCTTTCTTTTTTCTTTTCTTTTCTTTTTTTTTTTTTTTTGGCATGACACATTACACACACATGGTTTCAAAATGGCAATTCATCATTATGGTTAATTGCTTAGGCTTGAATCCTGGCTCCATAATGCACATGTGTGTGACAATAGTAAGTTTCTTAACTAAAACAACATTGACTGCTTTGCTTCTGTGAAATAGAAAGAACTGGTATGCTAGTGCAATACATAGTATGTGATGCAAATATGAGCATGTGTGTGTATATGTGTATATATTGATCTTCTATATATATGGATTCTGCAGTTGAAGAGTCAGTGAACTTGGATTAAAAATATTTGAGAAAATGAAAGAAATTGCACCTATACTAAACATGTACAGACTTTCCTTTCTTTTTATTATGCTCTAAACAATGCAGCATAGCAACTAGGTAACAACACTTAATAGGTGTGATCAAAAGCCATGCTGAATATTTTAATTAAAAAAAATGTATTACAAAAACAAAAATTTCCCCCTCAAAATACTCTCTCTCTTTTGCTTCAGATACACATATTCCATCATTCCTGTCACTTTCTGAAGCTGTTCTGGAGATCCTCTTTGATTTTTACAAGGTTTGATCAGATATGTGTCGAATGCAGTTCATTCAGTGGAAAGGCAGGTTTGTAAAGCCAGTATGCAGTGTCCTTACCCACCTGATTCCATGGATCTGGAATCACGCAACTTCTCTCTTTGCCCGTGAGGATGAAAGTTAAATATTTTAAAAGTATTCAGGCAGGACATTGAGGTAGCTATGACATCTTAATTAAAGATACTCACAAAAGACAGCTTCCAGAGGTGCTTCCAAAGCTCACAACAATGATGGAATGTGTGTATTTGAAGCAAGAGAGAGAATTTTGAGGGGGAAATGTTTTCTGTACTATGATTTTTTTAAAGCCAGCAGCAATATTTTTAGGGAGTGGTGGTAGATAAGAGCAATATGACTTTTACTGTAATATTTTTAACTTAAACACTATATTTTTCTATCATACTTTATACATTATGTTAGTTATTATGACTAATCCAAAGATGAGTCAAAGTATAAGAAAGACACATAGATTATACGCAAATACTATGCCATTTTATCTAAGAGACTTGAGCACGGGGAGGTTTTGATATCTACTATTGTGGGAAGGGATCCTAGAACTAATTCCCTAGAAATAGGAGGGATATATATTTGCATACCTAGATTATGTATTAATTTGCAATCATTATGATTGTCCCCCACTTTCAGATGAAAGTGTTAATCTACCATAATAACCTAGAGTTCATACTAATGTTTGCAAATAATTCAACAAGGTACCTTCATATTATAAGCACTGATGTTCTCAGGGAAAATAATTTAGTTGTTTGATTCTTTGCTCATTTATTTGTTAATTAACTACAGTGAGCAACTCTTCAGTGACAAAATATCTGCACAATAAGTAGCAGGATCATAGCAATACCTATGTTAATATCACCAGAAGAAAAGAAACACACCATATAGGACCTATATCACTGTCAAAACTAGGATACCCTATCAATTAGGGGAGTTTTAAATTGCTTATAAAAATAAGTGTTATCCAGTGTTTGCTGCTGTGAAACATATTTCCATACTATTTTGAGATTGAACTTATGCCTTTTTGACCAATCAAAAGTCAATTACATCCTTTTCTAAAGAGAAACAACAAGAGCCAAAGTAGGATCAATGAAGCAGCGATCTGCAAAAGCACTTGCTTCTGGAACTGAAAAAACCCCTTAGAGCCTGGCCTTTCTCACCCCAAGGGCAGGCAGTCCACCCACCTGACACTGTTCACATTTTGACAGTAATGCATGCCCTCCAACCCAAGCAAAATGCCAAGTGTGGTGACAAATATCCTGTAAACTCTAGGGAGGGGATTTCTTGGAACTGGCCTCACACTCAACGCTTGTTTCTTGTGTACTCAGACAGGGGTAAAAATTGACACAAATTAATCAATTTTCTTTATGTGAAAGGCTATGCTAAAACAGTTCTTTGTCTCTAAAAAAGCTGATTTGAACCCAGAAAATGGAAACCCTAGAAAACCTTTAACAAAACATTTTCTTAAGTAGCACCACATGCATATGATCTGAAACTATATTGCACCTTACTACATTAGTCCCAGTACAGTGTTCATGCCAGAGGCAGAGCAGTAAAATAGAAAGAAAGTTCAGGGACCCTTTCATATTCTCCTTGCCAAATCCTGTTTTCCTGCCAATATCTTCCGTTGTTTAACTTTTTATGGCTCACCAACCAAGAAGTAGATATGCCAGGAGACAAAGGAAACTCATACATAGAATTAAAAAAATTATAAGAATAATATTTCAAATATCTATCAAGTGTTATGTACTGTGATAGTGTGCTTTCCACATCCTAAAGGTGTATTCATTTAAGTCATTTAATGGGGCTATGTACTTCTATCACCTTCATTTTATTGCTATGGAAACTAAAACCTACAAGAGTGATGAAACTCTTTTTAGAATGGAGAGTTCATAGGTAGCATAGACCTAAATACTTGAAGATTGACATTAGGTTGTGGTCTCTCCATCACTACTCACACAATGCAATTGATTAAGTATTGTACCCAATCAGACTTAGAATGTTCTAGAGAAGTCCAGAACATTCTAACATTAGTCTGATCATAATGTTCTAGACTAGTGCCAATCACTTGTCCATTAGCAGCAGTGATCCAAAACTCTGATTGCTCACATAAAGGCCAGTCATTTCTCATGATACCACATTTTGCAGTAAATCTAAAATACATCCAAATTGATCTATGATGTCATTCAACACACACCATAAACAATGCATTCATGAAGTATAAAATGAATGCAGGAGGCACATGCTCTGAGTGGAGAAAACCTAAGGCAAAAAAAAAACTATGGTGGTGGATTTTCAAAACACTGAGGGGCCTGCACGAGTGCTTTAGTATTCCTTGTAGCAGAACCAGAATGCATAAAATCACTGCTTTACAAAAGAACATAGGTTTTTCCAGAGTCAATGAGAATAGAAGGCTGCTTGAGAAATATTAAGCACGAGTTGGCAGGGTACAGCATATTTCGAAAGGCTCTTAGATGCTATTCTTACTGGGTAATGTTTACTTAACATCTAAATGTGCTTAAACACCATCTTATGATTAAGGTACATTTCTAAACTGGAAAACTGGATCCAGCATCCAGGTTAAAGCTGCTGCTACATATTATACTCATATCTGAGGATGCATGAACAAGGGATTGTTTGTTTGTTTTTGAGCATCTTAAGTAATTGCTATGTGCCCAGTTTATAATACAGAACGTTTTGCCTCAGGGTGTTTTTGTTCACACTAGATACTGAATAAGTCTTCTCCCAGGATGTACTGATGGACTGCATTTGTCCTTCTACAATAAAGTTTTCTATATTTGTTCTGATTGAATTCTGCCAATATTCAGTAAGACAATTATTTCAACTTGCCCAAAGCCATCTGGAAATACATTTACCTACAGCCTTTCTGTTACAATTCAAACAACATTGCTGTGACTGCATAATCATAGATAAAATAAGGGATCAAATCACTCTCCTTTTTTTTTTTTCCATGTTTGTTGTCAAAATTTAAACCAAGGTTTGTAATTTAATTCTGTGATTCTAGAAAGCATGATTATCTGATACTATTCATTTGCTTTTAAATAAAATCACACCGATGAATATGTATTGGGAATTAGTTACTTCCAACTTTACTCAGCATTGGTAGAACTCAATTGCCAACAATTAAGCCAGAAATAGAGACAGAAAGCATTTAAAAAGACATAGAAGGTTGTAAATAAAATGGAAAGGAGGGACATAATTGTCATCTGAATAGTAAGTTTTCTGATACAGTGACAACTATGTGGAACTAAAGAGATAAAAATTACCCTACTGAGACACACACTTTCAGAATTAGAAGATACACCCTAACTGGATACTTCTTCTGAGCTGGGTCACAGACTCAGGTTTGGACTTATAAAGATGAACATTAGCCATGTCTACTGCCTGGGAGATGCTTTTGTTTAGGTCCCCTGAATTGTATTTTGCTCCTATTATTAAAGATCTTCAAAATCCACTCTCATTTACTGGCTTTATTGTTTGATGGGAAAAGAAAACTTGGCACCTGATTTTGCTCTGCTTGACTTCCTAAATTACTTGGCACTGAACGAGACTCTTCTGCCAAAAAGTGAATGGCTCAATATTTGAAACTAGGCACATCAGCATAATCCAGAATGAATATTAAATCAATTCACATAAAGTGAGTCACTTGTACCTGGGAGGAAATCACTTATTATAAAAGATAATGGACTCAGGGGTGGAGAGAGAGAAAAAGAGAGAGAGAAAGAGAGAGTCAGAGACAATCAGACACAGACAGAAAGACAGAGACAGAGACAGAGACAGAGACAGACCAAGAGGCAAAATCCTAAGCAGCCTTAGTCAGGTGAAATTTTACAGTAGATGTTATTGATAACTCCTAAAGGATCATATTGCCCTAACAAGTATATTTAGAATAAAGTCTGTATCACTGAAGACTTGAAAAAAATATGTGTGACTATCTGGCCCAATATTTCTATTTTATAATATAATTAGATTGATGAGAGTCTAACTCTTATTTTATGCCTGTAGAAAAAGCAGAAATAGCACTTCTGTTTTAACTCATCAATTACTCATGTATTCTTCATATTCATTCATCTACTCTCCATTCATCCACTCAGTGAAATGTTCTTTTACTGAACATGTACAAGGCATCAGTAACCCAGGATTACTGGAGATAATGCAAGCACACTCTGGTCTTTTCTGGGAACACAGAAACTAGTAGCAGAGAGTTATATGTAAATAATAATTTGTAATACGGGGGCATCAGCAGATCTGTCTTCTTTATGCTTTACAGCATTTCAGGTAAGAAAGTGAACGTTTTTGTTGTCTAACAGTGTGACAAGCTACCTTCCACCTCACCAGTTCTCAATTTGCACATAAATACCTTCCAGAGGCTTCTGCTCAGGTACCATCTGAAAATCCCTGCCTAGTTACAGAAAGATAGCAAGGCATTGTTACATTTCACCCTCATGGATTACAGTGTGTAATATACAATAAACTTCAATCAAATAGCTACAGGAAATAGTTTATAATAATTATTTCATATTATTATGCTGGTTTATGTAAGGTATTTTTTTCTTAAAATTAAATTTTAAAGTTATTTGCTATATTCTTACTTAAAATAGTACACCAACAATTCATAAAACATGATTCTCAAAGATTTAAATGCAATGTCCTAGATAATTTCATTCCCATACTACTTGGATACATAGGATAGTCTCATAATATAGATTCCAGAAGTAGAGTCTATATAACTTTGACCACATATAATGCCATGAAGAAAATCTTTCTGATTTTGGCTTTTTTTTAAAAAAAAAAGTAAACTTTTTTCATTAAGTGCAGAGTTCAAAGATTTTTAAAGCACTCACACATTCCCGTTAGAATGGCATAAACCATAAATAGGTGGCGAACCTATGGCACGCGTGTCACAACAGGTTATTTGGTAACATCAAAAGCTCTAAAGGGTTTGCCCTCACTGGCACAGACCATTACTAACACTTAGGATTGTTAGCATGTTCTTTTTTCCTCTTTTTAGTCAGTGTGCAGTGGTTTGTGATTTGGTTTTAATTTGCATCAATAAATTTAATTTTCTTCCATATGAGTAACTCTTGCTCCCTGAAATGCAGTATTAATAAGGAAAGGAAGCAACAAGCAACAATCTGGAAGAAAATATTTGCAAGTCGCATATCTGAAAAGAGTTCCCATCCCAGTTACAATATAGAAAAGTTTTCTGTCAACAACCAAAACCTGCTTTATGCTCTCTTTTGTAGTCAAATCTCCTCCACCAGTAGTTCCTGATAACCCTTTACCTATTCTCGGTCAATATAATTTTGTCTTTTCCAGAATGTTGCATAAATAGAGCCAAGCAGTAGGTAACAGAGTTCTTTTTTTCAGAATGACTTGCATAGTCATCAATGAAAGTTATGCTATATACAAGTAGTTTGTTCCTTTTTATGGTAGTTACTACAGTTTTTTTATTGACTTTTGTGTGAGTACATTTGAATAGTTTCTTGTTTTCAATTATGAGTAAAGTTGTTAATAACCATTCCCCAGTGTTCTGGTGCATGTGTTTGTGTGGATGGATGCAAACATTTTTACTTCTCTATGATAAATACTTAGTAATCAGTATATGAGACATAAGTACAGATTTAATTTCTTAAGAGACTGCTACTTTTCAGAGTGGTTGTTTTATTTTGTATTCTCACTTTGTATGGTTCATATCATTGTGGTATCATATAGCACATTGCTGTTGTCAATTTTTTCTTCTAAGTATAGTTGCATAATTTTATCTCATTTTGGTTTTAATTTGCATCGATACATTTAATTTTCATCCATATTTTAAAAAAAACTTTGTTCTGTGAAATCCACTGATGAGGGAAAGAAAAGCTACAGGTTAGGAGAAAATATTTGCAAATAAAATATAAGATAAAGATTTTTAAATAGAGTATTTAAAGGATTCTTGAATTTCATAAAAATAACTCAATTTAAAACAAGTAAATTGAACAAAATATATTAATGGTGATACACAAATGGAAAATAAGTTCATAAGAATATATTCAACTTCATTGGTTACTAGAGAACTAGTGGAGGATCAAAATGAGACGCTATGACATAACCATTCAAGTGGTAAACATTAAATTAAAAACTTCAAACTTGAAATATCAAGTTCTAGTGAAGATACTGAGGCTTTAAGTTTTGATTGTTTGTTTCAATTATTACCATTCATGTTGCCTGGTGTTTTGCTTTTCATTGTATCACTGTGGTTATATTTTTTAAAAAGTAATAAAATTAAAACTACAGTTATATGTGTTTATATTAGATTTGCATCTCTTTACTTTCTATAATGCAGTATTTTAGAAGGCAATGTGAACATGTCTCATTTTATTTCTATTAATTTGTTCAATTCCATTAGAGTATTTGATAAATAGATATACTCATATGATATATTTCATGCTTGGGATTTCACACTTTCACTGACAAGGAAAATCAACAATGTCAGATTCCAAACTCTGTCCATACTTCATACTAGAGATACAATCTTTCACTATCTATCTATCTATCTATCTATCTATCTATCTATCTATCTATTTCACATAGAAAGTAGAAATTGAAAGAAAATAAATACCTAATATGTATTTTAAATAAATACAACCTTGATTTGAATTGAAGCTTACTCTCAAGTTACTATTGACCTAATAAATAATATTAACTATGCAAGAGATGGAGAGGAAAATTTGTAGTGAATGTGTTCTAAAGTCCTGAAGAAGAAATGTGCTTTGTAATATTGTAGCAAAATTATGCATAACTTATAAGCCTGAAATGGAGAATATGAAAGTATTTTAGAAGACTAAGCCAAGGCAAGAACAGGAAAGGAACAAAAATACAGAACAAATAGGACAAATTGGAAACAAATGTTAAAATGATAACTCTAATTATAAAAAAAATTAGTAACAGTACGACAGAACACCTGATTAAATAGTCCAGTTAAAGAACAAAAGTGAAAATTAACTACAGTTATGATAATATGCTAATGACATGAAGAATGTATTAAAGAAATTGATATGAGTTAGAATGGAAAATGGCTTATCATATAAACATCAGCCAAGAAAAAAACCCACCTACCTAATTAGTATCAGATAAGGTAGACTTCCAGACAACAAATAAATGAAATTATAACAATTTGTAATATAAAAATGTTTGGATTTCTCAATATCTAGTGATTTTACTTTTTAAACAGTAGAAATATAAAAATTTATCTATCTCCCAAGTAGGTACATATATGTACTATATGCATAGTGTACAGCTACATATATCTATGGTAGATATATGTGTATATATATATATGTAGGTATGTGTACATACCTACATATATATATATATATACACATATAATACCTATACACAAAATTTTATAGAATTGAAAAGAAAATTACATAAATAAGAGATAACCTGAACATTTTTATGTAACTCTCTTAGTATCTCTTAGAAATAAAATAAATGGACAAAAATGTTATTTTAAATGGCTTAATAAATGCAATTAAAACTGATCTAATTGATATGGACACATCCATTGGCAACAGTAATGGAAACAGTTGCTTCAAGAATACAAACAGCATTTCTAAAAATTGTCCATATGTTGGATCATAAACCAAGTTCCAATAAATTCAAAGGCCTGATACAATGCAATGTTCTTCTCTGGTTATAGTGAAATTAAGTTATAAACAAATCACAAGAAGACACTAGTAAAGGTCCATATGTTTGAAAATTAAGATGTACACATTTAAGTATTTGCTTCAATTTTCCCTGAAGTATTCACACATTTAATATACATGATAAGGTTTAAAGCTTAAACCCAGATCACTGGCCTTGAGGAGACATAGTATAAATAGAATAACAATTCATGGAAGGAGTTGAATTTAGCTAAAAATTTAAAGCACAAAAATAACTACCTATCCAAAATGTGACTACTGTAGGTACACTGTCAGCATCAACATATGTCAGAGTAAAATTAAGGCAATATGAATATCCATTCATAAAATCATCATGAAAATTAAAACCAATAATGTTTATTAAAGAGTTTTTGTCACAATTCACCAACATATATATATATATATATATATATATATATATATATATATATATCACACACACATATTTAGACTCATATTAATAATATCATTATTCTGGCACCATGATCTTAATTCTGTCTTTTGTGAAGAATGAGATCTCATTTCTGTTAAAATATTGCAGTCAAATGGTCCAAATATCCATTTTACCCAATATCAGAAGATCATTTGCTTAATTCACGATACTTTCACATTTCTTATAAAAACAATGCACCCAGAATATCTCAAGATGCATTATTTTCCCCAAGGATTAGTTTATTTGCTCCTGTATTGTCTTGAACTCTTCTTTCATCACATAGGTTCGGTGCAATACAAGGTTTCAATATTCCTTTCAGACTGAGTTAGTGCATTTCAGACCAAAAATATTACATCTTTCATTGTCTGCTCCTCTGGAAATTCTCAAGACCATCTGCCAACTTATGCTGTTTGTGATTCAGGCAAAGGCCGCTTTGATTACCCTATTAACTACAGGAGTCAACCTAGTAGCACAGTTTCTCTTTACCCAAGTTATCTTGCTACCCTTCCAAGGGGTTATGTCATGACTCATTTTACTGCCATTTAAACCAACAAAGAATGAACTGAGATGCAGCATACTGTTGGGATATTTGTGTACTTTTCTGAATTGATTAGCTTCCTAAAATCGTAAGTAAATGTGTTTTGATCTTGTTCAAAACACATGTAGTCAAACCTCTGAATCACAATCTTTAAACACTTGGAAATTTCATAATTATAACACCAGGCTATCTGTTAGAATATTTCAATAACTTCCCAGTTAGATTACCTCCCTCTGATCTATTCTTTTATTCTGTCTGACATAACAGTCTTTGATCTATAGATTTAAATATATATTCCTTTATAAAAAAAAAACTAATGTCTTCTACCATCCCAACCAAGTAAGAGTGACAAACTCTTGGATAATGTCTTAACTCCTATTACCACCTGCCAAAAACTCTTCAGTCAATATGCCAGAAGTACCAATTAATTTTCAAGTAAGCCATGGACTTTCACATTCAGTTTCTCATAGCTTGTTATTTGTTTTACTTAAAATGTCCTTTCTTTCTCTATTTGCCTATGTGATTCTAATTTACCTATTATAATCTCAAAATGTCATCGTCCCCATATATCTTCCTTTGACTCTTCATTTTATATTGGTACAGATACATGACTTACAACACTTTTATATGGAACTTTTACCCCCATTAATGTAGAGAAGATTCCAGGACAATGAACTAAGTCAAGTAATCTACGTAAAATTATTTATTTTAATGTTATATATCTGCTTCCATCTGAGATTTAATGTGTACAGATAATCAATTGGTCCATTGAGAGGGTCCATGATGAGACACACTGAGGGACAGACGTTCTCCAGGATGATGAGTTGGGAAGTCAGAAAACATAAATCAACTCTTAATCTCCAGATGTGTTCATATAAAAGAAGTTGTCTTTCCCAAAGCAAGTACATGGAGATTCTGATTAAAAATGAAGAATCACTCAAATGATCTCCTGAGTTCTGTCTCCAGTGAATATTTTTCAGTTCATTAAATAGAGAAGTACAATGAAGTGTGCAGAAAATAAAATACTGTAGGAACTGAGATGGTTAGCTGGCCTATTTGCTAGTTTAATGTAACTGGGGGGAAGGAATAGATTTTGTGCACTTAAATTTGGCCCCTAGAAAAGATCACTTATGCAATCAGGAAAGAGAGGCTAAAATGCATAGACACAAAACGCGCAATTCACCATTAACTTTCCTCCTGTGGTGAATTTGACATATGTTATGTAAACCTATCATGACACAATATAATTCTACATTTGTTTAGTTGACAAATAATAACTATATATATTTTTAGGTTTCCATGTGATTTCTTGATGTGTACAAAACTGGTAAAAACATACATTCAAACTTGATTTGATATATTAATCATCTTACTAATTTACTTATTTCATGATTAGAATATTTAAAATGTATTGTAAATTATACAGTGCACATTTTTATTAACTGTGGTCTCTGTGTACTATGACAAATCAGTAAGTCTTATTTGAGTTAAGCACATCCTTGATATGCGACTTTTTGTATTAAACTCAAATATATTTATGCATCATAATGAACCTGAAGCTTTAGAGACCCTAAGAGTTATTTAGGGGAAAAATCATCAACTTTCAGCTTTGACAGAAAAGGCTGAGATAAATCAACGATCCTCCTGAGAGCTAATGGAACAGTTGTTTAAAATTAAAATAAGATCAGATAAATGAAAGAATTTTTAAATAAACAGAGACAGTCTATGATCCTGAGTAGGGAGTGTCAGGATTGTTAAGATGCAAGTTCTGCCAAACTTGATCAATTGATTCAATGCAATTTGAGTCAAAATCTTAGTAAGACCCTTGAGGATTTGCAAAAGAATTATTCTATAGCTTATATGTGAAGGCAAAAGATTCAGAATAGTCAGGAAGGAGAACAAAGTTGGAGAACTGACATGATCTGATCTGAGGCTACAGTAATCAAGAGCTTGACATTGATGGGAAGAAACAGATCAGAGGAAAACAGTAGAGAGCCCAGAAATAGATCCACACAAATGCAGTCAACTAACCTTGAAGAAAGGCAATTATTTCGAGAAAAGATATGATTTTTCAAAAAATAGTATTAAAAAAACTTTACATTCATAAAGAAGAAGGAAAAAAAGCAAAGAAGGGCAGGAGGAAGAAAAGCAAGTTTTAGACATTGATATTATATGTATTTTTCACAAATTGTGAAAATTTTGTGTAAAAATTTTGTGTAAATTTCACAAAAGATTAACTCATGATGGGTCACAGACCTAAATATAAAATGCTACTTTTAAAAACATTACAAGATTCCCAAAATGGAATATAAATAAAAATCTAGATGACTTGTTTTTGACACTGGCTCTTTATTATAACAATGAATCATGATCCAGGAAAGAAAATCAAGATAATTCAGTTTTCAGTAATATGAAATTTAAATGAAAAATGTCTGCACTATAAAAGACATGAGAAGAAAACACACAAAAAAAACCACAACATGTTGGGAAAAAATTTGCAAAGTATATACCTGGTAAAACTTAATAACTAAAATATATAAAACTCTTAAAAATATCTATTAAAATCTAAACAAAATCTGGAATCCCACCAAAGAAGACAAAAATAAGCATATGAAATGTTGCCCAACACCTGTAGGAATATTAATAAGGATTTTACCAGGATGGTTATTAAATATATTTATATTTATAAGTAACTTTAAGTGAAAAGAGTGATGAGATATTATTTTATGTCTATTAGAATAGTGAAATGCAAACACAGGTACTGGTGAGGATGTAGATAAACAGGATACCTTATTTACTGCTAATAAACAATGATTAACTAGTTTGGAGGACAGTTTATCAATATCTTACAAAAGGAAATATATTCACATCATTTATGATATGGAAATCATAGTCCTTGATTATTTCCCCAACAGACTCGAAAGTTTATCTCCACACAAAAAGTGTCACAGGAATATTGTTACAAATTTAATTAATTATTTCCCAAACTCGGCATGATCCAAAATATTCTTAATTGACAGATAGAGGACAAACTCTATTACATTGCACAGTAGAATATTATACAGTAATGAAAAGAAAGGAACCATCAAACCACAAGAATCCTCAGGTGTATATCACCAAGAGAGAGAAGTCTACCAGTTAAACTTAATCACTGTATTATTTCATGAACATGGAAGAAAGTTCAAAATGATAGAGAAGATGAAAAGATTAGTGATTGCCAGACACTAGTAGGAAGGGGAAAATGAATAGACAGAATACAAACTTGAGGGAGGCAAAAAGTTTTGTATGATACTGTCATGGTGCACACATATCAGTACTTACTTATCAACACCCATAATTGTTTAACACAAAGAATGAACCCTACTATAAACCATGGGCTTCATTATATTATATCAATGTTATTGGCTCCATAATTTTAACAAATGTTTCACATTGAAGCAGTGTTAGTGATAGGAGAAACTAAGATGAGAGGAATAAGGGAGCTCTGCTTTGTTAATCACATGCAATCCACAAACAGAATCTTGAATCACCCAACAGAGGGTTGAAATGGGCAGGACTGGAGTAGGACAGAGTTTGCGACCCTTTCAAGGAAGGACTTGGAAGTAAACCCTCAAGTTGTCAATTGGGATGTGGCCATGGGATGTGCTAGTAAGATTCTCTGTATGATGTCTCCTTTAGTGTGCTGGTTACAAAGAACGCCATTTCATGAAATCCACTGACCTCTGCATTGATTTCTGAACTTTTATGTAAGGTGTTATATGTCTCAGCAAAAAAATTCATAAATACTCAGATATACAACACATAAGGCCTTTTAGTATGTTGACTTTAAAGTATGTTAGCTCTAAGGGGATAAAAACAGTTGCAGAATTGGTATGAAGTTTTATAGGTACCCATGATACTTGATTGAAAATTGGTCTAATCTATATAAGACAAAATGTATATGGCAGAAAAATGTATCTGTGGTAAATCTGGATATTAAATAAACTAACAGCTCCTTTTAACTGTTTCTTGGGTTTTTGAACACTTCAAGTAGTTTGTAACTTTAGTTACAAAACCAGTCAAAGGGACAGAAAGCTTGTAGGAATATCTTTCATGTCACGTGCTTCCTAAAACTACATTCCTTAACCTGAGCTTCAGAATTCTTGGGTTCCTTCCTGCCAGGTTCTCTTATTTAAAACTGTACATCCACTTTACTACATTTTACAGTTATGAAAATTATACAAATAAGTATTTTGTATAGTTTCTGCTCTTTATTCCTATTTAGAAAAGGAGGGGGATAAAACACAGGCAAGTATTTGGAGCAGCAAACCTTTAAGGTTGGAGTCATATTCATATCCAGACTTATCCTCATTATCACAATTGTCCTTAGGATAATTGTGTAGGGAGGAGAGGAGGTGTTTGCAGGGAGCTGAAAGTGGGATGGGGTAGTTATTCCCTGGGGAGAAAGCAGTACATTAGATGCCAGCGACATCAAAGACAAACTGACCTTCTCCGAGGGAATGAGTTCTGTCTGGGAGAAAGGGTGTTATACAAATGCAGATGAGCAAATTACAAAATTGGTTGCTACTAACATTGTTTTCTTTCATATTTTCTTGCTGAGAGCACCCTTAATGCAGGTACATTATTGGGTGAGAAATGAAGGGTTAGAAATAAGACCCTTTCCCCCAGGGAAGGGGGCATACTCTGCAAGCATAAAACCTCCAAATTTCCTCCTCCATGTCTTTATTCCACCTCTCTGTACTCACATCTGTTCTTCTTTAAAAAGTCACCTTTGTAGAACTGATTATTCGATTCTTCCAGCTATGCTGATGTTGGCGTGGAGAGCAAACAAAGATATTTCAAAAAAGCAGAGAGTTGTGCTGATAGCCAGGTGCCTTGGGATTTATTGCATTATCCTGATCATCTTTGTTATGGACAGTGAAGTCAAAATCCTTTCACTTTTAATCCAGAAAACATTATAAAAATCATGCAGGCTGAAGATATACACAATAGACTTCATTACAGTTTGCTTGTCGTATGGAGTTTTATTACCTGATGTATTGCAATGGGAATTTTGCCCACAATCCTAAATAGCCCCACTGGTAATTTCTGGTTACATCTTTACTTTTGAGTATTGCTTCCTTTAGCATCAAATCTGCATAACAATGGTTTGGATCCATTTTGCCTTCTTGTCTGAAGTGGAGCATGAGAGGGCTGTACATTCATAGCTACTTCCCACATGCAGGTCCATCTTTCCGGAAAGGGCAGGGAACTAAGTTTAATTTAGCTTCCTTGTTTCCCTACAAATTGAAAAATATTAATTTTTCAAATATGCAACCTTGAATTTATTAATTCATATATTCAATAAATATTTATCAAGCATATTCTATATTTCATGAATTCTAAGAACTAAGCATAATACCTCAGTGAATAAAGTGGGCAAATCTTTTGTCCTTGTGGATTTCACAAACAGCACACAGAGAATAACTGCATATATAACTACAAACTGTAACATTCTGCTTATGAAATATTATTAGATGAAATGAGGCAAATGTAAATTTTAGCCCACCTCTGTCAATAGTGAATATTTCTACAAAATAATGTAAAAAGAACCCTACTTGAATAAACTATGTGTAAAATTGTTTTCGCGTGTCCAGTAATGGAGGTTACTATGATGATTTTACGAAAAAAATAAAATGAAATACCTGAGTTGGGGGTGTCACCCTTCACTGGGGAACATTAATTTTTAGCAAAAGCACATATAATGCCAATTTTAAAAATCCTTAAGTACAATAAATAAAGTTAAAATAGGACAAAGAATAGTGATTTATGTGAGGGGCGACTTTTATATAAAGAGATCAAAGAAGGCCTATTGAAGGAGGTATTGTTTGCACAGAAATTAAAAAACAAAAGTAAACAAGTCGGTAGATTTCAGAGCAAGTGCATTCTGTGCAATGAAAGAGCAAATGTCTTGACTTTGTGGGACTGAACTCATAGTGTGAGGAAAACTTTTCCAAGATCAGTGTGGCTAAAATTAAGTCAGCAAAAAGGACAGAGAGCAGACAAGTTTAGAAGGGCAGACATAAATTAAACAATACAAGGGGTTCAAAACCCATAGTAGATGCTCCATTTTTTACTCTAAGTGCAGTAGAAAACTTATAAAATTGCATCTGTGTAGAAGTGATACTTTCTTCTTGTAAACCCAATTCTTGCCCTTGTTTCTCCATGGCACAGCCGTGAAAGTAGAAAAACAAGAAACCTTCTTAGAAACCCAGGCGAGGGAAAGCACAGGTGAGGAACGCGGTCAGAATCCTGATACATTCTGCAGGAAAGTGCGTGGGAATTGCTGATAGATGCGGAGGTGGGAAGGGAAACAATGAATCTTTAGTTTTAACTTGAAAAATTAAGTTGCTGAAGTAAGAGACACAGGACTTTTTGTGCACGTGCTTCAGAGGGAATCAGGGTGTGTTTTTGCTTTTGTTTTTTTGCACTCACGCCCATGAATCCAAGAGAAGTGCACAATTCTGTTTGCTGATTGCCTCTTAACTTGTACCACTCCTTGCTGTCTGGTGCTCTTGCTACAAAAAAATCCTGTCACACATCGTCACATTAATGTCTGATCTTCTCAAATTATTTTACTTCTCTTTCCTTTTCAAACTGCCAAGACCACTTTCCTACTACTTAACTTCACTGATTTTTTTGCTTGTAATTTTTTAAAAAATGAAAAACAAAGCCATTTTTTTAAATTGCCTAACAAAGTAATGCTTCCTTCTAATGCTTTTGTAACTTCAACTGTAGTCAAGAAAATGTCACTTATTTATCTATTCGTATCAGGGATCGAACTCACAACTTTATGCTTGCCTGGCAGGCACTTATGCCACTGAGCTAAATTCTAAAACATAACTTAGACAAATAAAAGACAACGCTGCTTCCTGTTCCCTGACGGTTTCCTCCTTGCTTCCAAGTTAGAGTCTCTTGCTTTCTCTCTTGTCATCTGACAATTTATTGTTTATGTAGCATTACAATACTGTTTCTATATATAAATCTAATTTCATGTAATTCTCAAGATTCTTGGTTATCTTCCAATTATATTTTAACTTACAGAATAAAATAATTACTTGTCGCAAATTTCCTATGACATAACATCACTCGCAGCAGTGTCTAATGCTTACTTTACTTTAGTGTCCTGGATGTGAAGATACCAATTCTAAGTTTCCACTGAGACTGTATAAACCATATTTCTGCTTTACTAGTTGCTGCCCATAGGTTTTGACAACATGAAGTGAAAGAAAGTGGAGAACTGACAGTGGGAGAAACACAAGATTTTTGTTTTTATTTATAATGTGTATGAATGTACCTTGATAACTCTTCTCAGCAGTAGCAATTAGTTCTTGTTTCCAGAAGCACTCTTGTTATGCCCTTCACCCCAGAGATTCCATTTTCAGCCATCTTGTGCTTCCTGCAAAAATTTTAGTCTCAGTAACACAGACCTTTTTTCCAGACCATGAATCTGTATAAACTAGACTCTTAGTTATTACTGCCCTGTAAGTAGAAGCCACCTGCAATAACTCTCTCCTTGTTAGGACAGGAATTATGCTTATGATATTTTTAGCCTTTCAACACATGATTAATTTAAAAAGCAATTTATAATATTTAAGAAAAAAACCTAGAATACTTTCTGTTTTCCTGATTGGATCCTATTAGATAAATACGGCTCAATGATCTCCTTTCTTTTTTGATGCATGAGCCAACCACATTACTTCACTGGTAAGTTTTGCCCCAGGAGTTTGTATGCTGGTTCTTCATAGAATTTAGGTCCCCACTGGACTATTATTCCCAAGGGAGGTTTTCTCTGATGAGACAGCTTGACCATCTTTCACAACTCACAATCTGTCTAAATTATATTATTTCCTTTATTGATCTTATAAATTCCTAAAATGCAAGTCCTTTATGTACATGTTTGTCTTTTCCTCAATAAAATGTAAGCAGCATGAGAGCATTTTCACTTCTTAATATTATGCTTAGCACTTAGTAATCAACACACATTTGTTTAGTGAGAGAACAAATTTTGAACTACGTGTTGTAGCAAACAGCAATGGTTTCTAGAAGACTGATTGTTTCTTTGTTAAGCAAGAAGTGCCTAAATTGGATTTTGAAAATAAATAAAATTAATTTTATTATAAACAGGATTAGATAACAAAGAGAATTAGGCCAAAAATAGCCTATGTATTTATCAAATGTAATTAACAGGGTCTGATCATTTTAAGTGACAGAGAAAACAGTTGGATATTTTCATCTGACAAATACTTGAAGACTGCTAACTGTTAGCAGCTAGTCTGTGCAGTTATTTACAAAATACGTATTTTAAATTTGAAAATGTAATTTTCTTTTATATTATATTTTCTTTTATATTATATATTATTTTAATTTGAAAATACATTTTCTTTGAAAATAATTTCCTTCACTCTGCCTAGGTTTTATTTCTACTCACTCATTGTGTCCATATTTTTCTTTAAATCTTAGAAAGTATTTAAAACAGTTGAGATAAAATCATGGCCTCTGAATTCTATTGTCCCTATTATCTCTGTCTAAATTTACACTGAGTTTTCCCCCTCCTGTATATGTATGAATCTTCTTGAGCTTTTCAAACTTACTATAAATTTTTGTTCAGGTGGATTTATAGCATATTTAATCTGAAGATTTTCATATTCATATTTAGTCTGAAGCCTAAAAATGAATGCATTTATTTTTTAGTAGCCAGAGGATAAGACTACAAACACAATAGAAATTGGAAACAAATTTAAAAGATTTTGAAAAATTTTTGATATGTAATGTATATTATGCTACTTGAAATCATCAGAAAAATAATTGCCAACACTTGAATATCATTTGCACTGAGGAAGCAAGAAGAAAAGAGTCACACTTCTATTCAGTTTGCCAATACCCAAACTGTCAAAAGCAGTGTGTTTACAGTATCTTTGTTTGCCAGGGCAGAGAAATGTGTGCTACCTAATAAATTAAACTCTTTGTTTCACTGACAAAAAAGGCAGTCTCTGCCGTTGTTCTGCGAACAGATTCAGCACAAAAGTTAGGGCAGGGCTGGGAAGAGCCACTCCCTACCAAGCAAGCTGGAACCCAGGATGACATGATTCCTTAGTCACATATATCTAACCTTCTCTCTAATTCAAGAGAGAGGATAAAGCCACCAGGTTTACACAGTTGCCTGAAACAAGAAAGTGAAATGACTGAAAAAATACAGGAAAGATAAAATGTTCAGTGTTGAGTACCAGGCAGTACAAGACAGTAATTTCTGAGATAGGCAGAATAAACCAAGCCTAGTTATTGCCCCAAATTCTGCCAGAGAAAGTCTGCAAGTTCAGAAAGAAGGAATAGCTGATAATGAATAAATTAGGTAAATAAGGTGGAAGTCTGAAGAAGCTAAGGCAGCTAGAATTTTCAGGAAGGAATGTTAGAGAAGAGACTGCAGCCAGGAGAGCTCTGAATATTTGTCTCTGCAAACCCTTGACTAAGTCCTGTGGGTGAGGAAAGCAAGACAGAAGGGACCACTGGAGGCACAAGGAACAATCTCAAAATCTCCATGCATAGTCAGTGACCATTAAAAACCTTCCCCACATCCGTAAATAAGAAATTCATAGTCTAAAACACTAGTTTTACATTGCATCAGAAATAATAAAATCCCTTTGTGGGTTTTACTAAGTAAGAATATTTGACCCTCTCTTAATTCTTATACTCATTTCCCTATAACCAATTTAATATTAAAAATCCTGGTCTCAGACGACATAAGAAATTTGTCATTAGAAACTTATCAGGAATTATTTTTAACTCGCAATTTTGAAGTCCAGTGTCTAGTGGCCAGAGGTCCACATTTTTAACACTTTTTTTTCCAAGACAGAATATCAAAAATACAGTCCTTCTTTCCTCTTTTTGTTTTAAATTTTTATTTCAAATTTGAGTTAAATTTTTGCATATTATTTTAAAAAACTGAATAACATTCAGACAAGTGAATTTCATACACTTTAAATAAAACTGTCTCTTATAATTCAGAGGAAATGTGAGTGTATTGAATATATAATTGCAGACAGAGAGTCACAAATGATCAATGAGATGTATTTAATTGGAATTATAGTGCTTTCTATTACCAACCAGTTATTGTGTCTGTAATTTTCCTAAAAGTAATATATATATATATATATATATATATATATATATATATGTATGGGCTTTTTGGTATTCAAGCTGTAGAGAGAAAAGATAATCATACAAGATAATAGCTTGGAGTCAATAAGCCTAAAGAAATTCTGTTTTCTACATGATATGAATGCAACTGAACAACCAAGTGTCTTGCACGTTGAACTAGTCAATTGTCCCACTAATGCACTATTTGAAGTAATATAATTTTACTCAAAAAGTCACTCCCATAAATTTAGGAAAATGTTATTGATTTCTCTCACCTAGAAAACAGTATTTACCTGAATACTCTAAAGGATAGAAAACGAAAATCTAATCTACTTAAAATGCCCTTGTACTGTTTTTGAATCACAACTCTCATGTTGCTTTTACAAATAAAAACACATTTGTCTTCATTTATTCACCAATAAATATCTCCTTCCTTCTATGTTTTGGGCATAATACAAAATACTAGGAAGCACTAAATGAAAAAAACAGTGTTATTTTTTGGTTTTGAAGTTTTTACAGTATTTTCGAGGAAGCAGACAATCTCATCACAAGAGATGAGATAAAATGCATTTAGATGAACATCCCGAGTTCAAATATGCCATAGCGGATGCAGTTCCACCGTCCCTAAGGCACAGTGCTGAGTGCTTTTCCATCCTCCTTGTGTTCCTGGGAAGATGGGCTGTAGAGAATCATCAGTGTTTGAGAGATTTTAATAAAATGATCATTTACAATGCTGTGGGTGAGATTTAGGAAAAAACAAAAAGGAATAGTGCAATACCTTAGCACTTCCTTTACTTGGTCACCCTTATGATACCAACACCTAGAGAACAAGGAAGTATTACTGGGCCCGTCTAGAGAACCTCAGCAAGAAGGAGCCTGGGAAAACAAACATGGTGACCTTCATTGTCTCTGCCCTTCCATCTCCTGTAGTTACTCTACTGATGATTATTTTCTGGAGAGCGATGTAAGATTCCCAGGTCAAGGCCAAAGACTTGGCATGAAGAATAAGACAGTACTCATGGTGAAGGGTAGAGGTGGTAGATGGAGGATGCAGCAGATTCTGGGCTAAGTCATGGGTAAGAAAACTACTCAGATCTGAGAAGTCAAGCAAGCTGAAGTCCAATGTGTGCATAATCTAATACCAAGGCAAGAAAGAATAGGAAAGGAAAAGGAAAACATTGATTCTGATTAAAAGATCGTATTGTTCTCCAGGATCAAGTTCTAAATCACTGGATTTAACTTTATTTTTATCAAAAGAAGGGATAGAAAACCAGTGTGTGGGAATGCTGAGGATGAGACATATTCCAGACTCTTGAAAACGAGGCAGAGATGATAAGACAATGTTTTGGAAATACCCTTTGCTCCTGTTGTCTGGGCTGGAGAACTGAGATAAACACAAGGTCATTCATGGGAGATGAGAAAAGTCACAGGGAAGTAAATGTCAGGGATAAAGAGATAATCACATGTACTGTACTCACACACAAATGTTTCTAACACAGTGATGGCCATGACATTTTAGAGCTTTCACAACTGGAAGGTAGTACATTTTATTTAAATGTTATAAAGGTGATCAAAAGCCCTTCAACATGGACAGGACATTCACAAAAATGTCAGATGAGTAGAGGAACAAATAGTCACCTTTTCCCAAGCACTCTTATTTGTCTTTTGTGTAATGTGTTGCCTTACAATTTGGCCTTTGCATTCTGGGTGCCATGAAGTGACTGAAAAGTTACTGCAAGAACAATCCCATCTCACACATTAAAGATTTCAACAAAAAGAACTGGGAGAAACCTGTGATCCCATAATAAAGTATGGAATGCAGTGATATACAAAAGCTTTTCTAAACATAAGCAAACATATGCAAATTAGTGACTGATGACAGCTATTAACAAAGTGACCTTGACACGTACTGTGACCCTAATCCACTTTAGTGAATGTTGTGCTTCTCTGTGGTGGAGGGAAGCATCCTACCCCAGGCAATGTTCAGATCCTCACCTTTATTGAAGTAATCTAACTCTCACTTTGCTTGGGACTAGGGTCACCTGGGTCTGGGTGATGAATACTTGTATGAGTGTTTTCCTTGTAATTGTAGAATATTCTCCGGCTCTGTTTGAATCCTAGGAATTTTCCTACTTTGAATACTTTTTAACAATGCATATTTTCCCCCAAAATGCTTTCGGAAGCTGAGTATCTCTAACATACCACGTGTGTAAATATTTTTAAGATCGTGTCCTGGTCTACTTAATACGTAGCCTATTCATTATTCAAGAATCAGATAGCAATACTGTTAGTCGTATTTCCTCTTTATAACCTGTTTTGTGCCTCTATGTTCAAGGTGGGTGACCTGACACATGTCATCTTACTGCTAAAAGTTTCCAGATACATAAAATGGGACAATAATTTTATCTAGCTTTTATGTTGGCATGCAGGTAATATTAGAACAAGGCATAATAAAAGTGTATTGTAACTCATATAAAATAAACTAAATGTTAACTTCTCTTGTATATATTAGTAGTAAGTAATACCTTTGGTACATCTAACACATTAATTATTTTTGATATTTTTAAATTTTTTTTAAATTTTAAGAGAATAAAACAAAAAAAATAAAAAAATAAGGCAAATCAAAGAAAAACAGTAAAAGCTATAAAGGAATTCAACACAAGATAACAGGAAATCAACAATGGCTGCCATAAAACTTCCTGTTATCTTCAAAATAGTACTCCATTACCATCAGCCGTATTAAAATCAAACCAACCAAAACAGAAGAAAACCAATCAAAACAAAACAGTGAAAGTGATACAGGATTTCAAAACAAGATAACAGGAAATCAGCAATGGCTACCATAATGCTTCTTGCTATCTTCAAAATAGCTACCTATTGCATTAGACCCAGTAAAATCAAATAAAACAGAACAGAATGATATTTTAATGTTTATTTGTACTTTGAATAGATAGGGAACATCAGAAATAATATTCTGAGCAGCAAGTGTGTGTCAAGCATATAAACAAAGATAATTTCATCAAAGTCTTGAATTTCTGATCCAACTAAAGCTCTATCTATGGATATGTTATATTTCTAAGCACTTAATATTCTGGTAATGTTTTAAAGATTTCAAGTTCATTATTATCAAATTTAATTTGAACAATAAACTGTAAAGCAGGCACTTTATTTGGTACCATTATGTATTTTAGGGTGTTGAATGGAAAATAAATAACTAGACTGAATTTAGAGAGCTAATTTGAAATAAAAATACCATTTCAATCATGACATGTTGGCTCCAGTTATCAACGTCAGTATGTGTGTCTTTTTTTAAGTGATATGAGTATGCATAAATTATTTTGTAGGGTAGGGAGACCTCTTAGAATGTCTTCTATTTTACTGAAGGAAAGATATCTAGAAAATATAGTATAGTGCCTTGTCTCATTTACCTCACCTGATCTTTATGTTTCCATAAATAATGCAGAAGAATTTTACCTAGAATTTAATTATTTCCTATCACTGAGTTAACCATATCAACTGAAGTTTCTCAAAAGTACTTCACTGAGTAATAAACCAGTGATCTCTCTCTGCAATTTCATTGCAATATTTATTAAACTATGCATTTTACAAATTCATTTAGATAAGACTTTTTTCTCTTGTAAATGTAAGGTCTAGAATAACAAGTTTGTTTTTGAGAACCACTAGATTATATCTAGTCTGTCGGTCAAAATTATTTTATTTGCTTTTTAAGCAGAAGTAATGAATTAATCTAGTATGAGAAGGAATATTGGACATAGAGTCAAAAATTCACAATTGAGGGCTGGGGATTTAGCTCAGCGGTGCAAGCGCCTGCCTGGCAAGTGCAAGGTTGTGAGTTCAATCCCTGGTACAAAAAAAAAAATTTTCAGAATTGACATCTGCCTGAAATAACATTGGGCAAGATACTTCAATCTTCAACTTAGTGTATCCAACCATGAGGTAAGGAGTTCTGACAATATGTGTTAAAGACATTTCATATTCTACTGCACATCTTTTTAGAGTATCCATATGACTTCATCATCTTATCTCCTAAAACACTAATAAAAGATAATTGGTACTGTGAAGGATTTTTTTTTTTTGGAGTAGAGGGACTACAGCAATAGTAGTGTTGTCAACTAAAATACCTGACTCTATGTCATTACTTGTTTGTAAGTTTAGAAGGAATACATTAAGGAAATAATGGGTGATGCTGGAGTTAGAAGTACAGTGAGAATTTTGAACACTAAACT
Organism: Hydrochoerus hydrochaeris; assembly: GCA_004027455.1. Lineage (NCBI taxonomy): Eukaryota > Metazoa > Chordata > Mammalia > Rodentia > Hydrochaeridae > Hydrochoerus > Hydrochoerus hydrochaeris. The sequence goes on along the minus strand of PVLA01003279.1, from coordinate 30,535 downwards.
GAGTTGCTTCAAAAAGTTGGTAATGGGAAAGACAGGGTATTTATCTAGATGCATCAATAGATGACAAGAGAATGTAAGGCAGCAATCTCTAGAGATGACTGTTGCTTATTAATGAGAAATAAGGATAAAATCCTGACAATTAAGTTACTCATCTTCACCAAAATTCTTACTGAATGTGGCACTTCAGGCATATCCATGAGCCTGAAGACAATCCATTAGCCACACAATGGAATGGGCCAGAGTAAAATGGAATACAATTTGACAGTGTAAAAACACAGAAGAAAATACAGTAATTGTCCATGTCAAATTCTGACTATGAAATTGGCAGGCAAAACCCAGAAGTACTATAATCTTACACTTTCCATTAATTTTAATTTCTTTTTAAAAGATACCCAAAATTCCAACATAATATGTTGCATGCTTGCATAAGCATAAATCTTGTAGAGAGATTTTTATAAGGATGATTATATATCAGGCTTTATTCATGACACAATAATGCATATTTAGAAAAAAAAATGTATCTGCTCAAGTATCTATAGCAACCCACAGAGGAGTTTTTCATTTGAGGATTTTTGACAGCTGAAGGAAGCATTGGTAGTAATGGAACTGATACTACAGACAGGGACTCCATGCCCTATTGTATGCACAAATTCAGGTAAAGACAAATGTAAAGTGTTGAAAAATAGTTTTGCCCTTCTTAAGCAATCTGGGAAATCATGGTAAGTGGGGCAAAAACATATTTTCCATTGGTCAGGTCTGAATTCTTCTTTTTAAATTTTATTTGATTAGTGCATGTTTGCAACAATGAAATTTATCCTGATTTTAGGGAGTAGGTTCAAGTACGTAATGAATTTCCATCCTGTTTTATCCCCCTTTCGCTCCTCACTCACTCAGCTCCCTGCATCCCTAAATCCCTTTTTCCATTTTCATTATTATCATTGTTATTTTTAGTTTATGTTTATGGCATATGTCTACAATCTTTGTGGGTATTTGATTCTTGTACATGACACATCTTAAATCTATTTATATCTACTTTCTTACAGCCTTACCTTTCTTTCCACTTACGAAAGACCAATCTCCTTTCTTCCTTCTACAAATCCTTTAACTCGCTCTTTTTCTTCATCTGAATCAAATGAGAGATACCGCATGGTATTTAAGCTCATGTGTCTGACTCACAACCTTCTGTATATGAAGTCTCTCTCTCTTTTTTTTTTTTTTTTTTTTTTATGGTACCAGGGATTGAACTCATGACCTCGCACTTGCCGGGCATGTGCTTAGGCCACTGAGCTAAATTCCCAGCCCTTACTATTAAGTCTCTTGTGCAACATCCATACCTTTCATATTTATATGCTACTTAAGGGCCTGAGCTCAGTGTCTGCTTGGCCACACACTCAGTGTCACACCATGAGTACTGCCTTTATTAATTACATCTGTATGAAGTTTTGTGTGACACTTACTTACTTCAGACCACATCTTGTTTACTTTCTCCACATTACCATCCTGCTTTCTGATCTCAGTCCACCAGCTAAGAAAATTTTCTGTAAAACAAGAGGGTTATTTGAAAGGTGATTATTAAACAGCTTAGCTAACATCAAGACCCATGTACAGACTTAAATCAAATACATGCCAAAGATTTTGTTTTATTTCACTAACATAGTACAATAGGTTCAGGGGAAATTCATACACATACACATGCATCATTACTACTAAACTGAATGTAAAGGTAGGAGTTCGTATTTGCAGGGAAATGAATGTGCAGGGTGGTCAGTATGTACAGGGATGTATTTGTACCTCAATTAAACAAAATCTATTTGCACGCCTAAGAATAAGGCTCATTTTCAGTGCTATTTCTTTTCTACAACCGAGTTGCCAAAATAGCTCAAAGATGGTTCAGATGGCTCAGCAATGAGTGATGTAAAGACATCTAGTTATATTCATTTCCATCTTTCTCACTGATTTTTATTATGCATCATTGCCATGACTTTTCTTATTTTGCACCATCAAAATGTCCTTCAGGTAGCAGCAGTGCTGAGTGTGGTGGTGCATGCCAGCAATCCCAGCACTCAGTTAAGGCAAGAGGAGCTTTGTAAGCTTGAGGTCGGGGTGGGCTACTTTGTGAGTTCAAAACCAGTCCGAACTACATTGTGGGGCTCTGTCTCAAAAAGAAAAATTAAAAACCAAAAGCCAGGACAAAACAAAAACAGAGAAGTTCTTTGCTTAATTATTTCAAACACACTACAGTCTACGTTATGATATTTATACTTTAGGGTCATATTTCATTATTTTATGGGCATATGTTCCATTTGCTGCCTTGGTTACAACCACTGCAAAGTAGTGAACATGCCATTTATTACCATTTTATATACACTCTGGAAATCACAACATCCTTACCTTGTCTTGTCACATCAGGACTCCATTAAGTACCAACAAGACTGGAGCAAATGTCTTAACTGATATTGTTCATGCTTACTATTTTATTAATTATTCTCACTTTTTTTCCCATGCTATTATCTCTTTTCTTCCTCCCTAAACCTGAGCTCCTGGTCATTGGTGACATGTGTCTGTGTTGTCACAATTTCATCATAGTGTTGCCAACCTGAGTAATATTTCCATAGCTTGATCTATCAGTAAGGAAGCACTCTTAGAAAACCTTTACTGTGTTCAGTATTTGGTGGCTATATCTGTCTATCATAAGCATTTCTGGAAATTAGTATTTCTTGTTTATTTAGGTACAGGTAAGTGTTTCTTTTCTATGCAGAAATACCAGCATTTGCTTTCTCTTTAAATAAAAAGATTACAGATAAGTACTGAATAACTATCTCTACAACTCCCACCAGGATAAAGAAACCAGGAGGCCAGAACTAATAAATAACTTATCATGTTAGCTTTTGGCATGGTCTCCATAATCCCAGGCAATTTTCTCTGCTTGCCAGATGGAAATAATTCAACAATGTGTTAATGAGATAAACACCAGGGGGGGAAAAACAATTTTTTAAAAAATGGAAAATGAAGGAAGAAAACAAAAATTAGAATAGTCATGCCTGCCTTAGAAATGGGGTAACAAGTCCTTTTATTCCCTTCCATGACATCTGACACATGCAGCAACCGTTGCCAGCTAGCGTGAAGAGAGATTTAATAGATCGACACATCACAGAAAGTCATAGGCAAAGCCAGCTTTCAATTGAGAAGTGTCCCTGGTGGTGGGTTTCTTATTTGGAAAACCTACTTCGCCCAGATCAGGTGATTCACAGTTTACTTGGTCATTGGTTTGAATACGTAGTTAGATTGCTATGAAAACCATGTTTAGGTTTGAATACCCTTTTCCCAGCAGCTGGAACATAAAGTGTTTTACTAAAGAATGTATACTCAATTGAAACGCTCTGCATGTTCATATCAACACCCTCGTTAAAGAGGATTTCTCCAATCCCCTCACTCCTGGAAATGGAAAGGAAGGTGATCACAGTGTGTACGGCAACCACAGTAGGTAATGATGAACAGCCGAAAGGCAAATCACTCTTTGCTTTCCAAGCTATTGGAATAAATTTTAAAACACCTCCCTCATCTGCAAAAACTGAGGTGATCTTAAGAAGTATCGTGATAAAAGAGTAGCATAAATTATCACGTTTTAAAGCAAAAAGAAAGCAAGATTGGGCTGCTTCCCTAAAGCTGGGATTTGGTCAAGTCTAGAGGGTTAGTGGGAAGAAAACAAACCTTAATTGCCTCATTGGAATACGCATTTGAATCTGGCATATTAAGAAGATTAAGGAAAGCCTTCCTTACCAGAGCCACGGAAGGAGAAAGAAACGTGGAGAGAGAAGGGAACAAAGGATTTTACCTGCCATAGGAAAAGTCACAAGAGAGAAGCTAAGGAGAAGATGGGGACCTCAACTCACCGTGGACTAGGCTGTAGGTTTGCTAATCGCATCACGCAACACTGTTTTTTCAGGCATTGGGAAGGTTTATCAGGCGGAGCTGAAAAGTTCACACTCAGGTAGAATAGAACATGAACCTTCAAGAGAGAAGCCTGTTGAGGTCTGCAGTTGGGTGTTTTAGGAGGTCTCCAGGGTGTTTTCAAGACGGTTGGTAGCACAGATGCTCGTCTCTGTCAGTCGGGTTACTCAGCGGGTGGGCCGTGTTAGAATGCAAAGCATTGGCATGTGTTTGAATTTAGAGATAAGCTGACCACTTCATAAGGGTGTGGTGCTCTGTGGGAGGAAAAGAACAGGCTGAGTTTTCAGGCTTATTGTAGCTTTTTACCTCTTAGGAATTTATTTTTTTAAGAATTGGCTGGAAACAAACAAGGCCTTTTAACATTGGGTTACTCTGTATCCTGAAGCTGTACAATTTAAACAATTTTCCTCCTTCCTTCCTTTCTTCCTTCCTTCTTTTTCTCTTTCTTCTGTCCTACCTCATATATGTTGCTAGAACTTTAACTAGATTTGTTTTCTGTTACTCTATACTCAAGCGGAAAGGTGAGTTATGCTGGTTGTGATTTGGCTTCTCCTTTTCTCTTTGCAGTATGAAATGTTTAGTGCAGTCCAATAGAATCATCAGGTGCATTATGATTATAGAATACTGCAGAAATTACTGAAATGCAATTGTGTATGAATTCATGTCCTGGATGGAGAAATATTTTAGTATAGTCATGTTGAGGGAGGAAGAGGGGAAGTTGAAAAAGCTGGAGAAGATAAAACTTATCCATGTCCAGTGAAGTTCAGCAATATGAAGAACAATGCAATATTAACAAGATAGTGATTTTATTCAAATAAGTTACCAACAAGAGTGTGCGTTTGAATTAAATTAAACAATACAAAGTTCATTGAAAGTTTCTTTTGACATACAGATTTGCATGGTTGGACTGTGGTGCCTGGGGAATTGATACTAATTATATCTTGCTAATAGGGGCACCGTCATTAAATAAAACACCACACCAGGAGTCCCCGAACAGTTAAAAACAAAGGAAGGATTTGACATTTTCCTCTTGAAATTTAATTTTCATTTGCTTTCTATTTTCTTTAGTGTTTCACTAGGGCAAATGAAAATCAGTTTGCATCAGTACCTGTAACCCAGTGGTTGAATTCCCAGTAACCATAGATCAGAAAGACAAGAGAGAGTCCTTAGATAGGGTTCCCTCCTGTGAGTTTTTATTAACTTACAGGAGTAGCTGGTTTTGAATGTATCCCATTCAGCATACAGCCCTGTCACCCATGGCCCTTGCGAGGTATTTTCTCAATTTTGGCTTGAATGTATCTGAACTGACAGCGGGTTTTAGCTCAGCAAATGAGTCTGCAGGATATCCTGGCCAGGACGAAACTGGACAATTACTGGAGAGGTCTGGTTCCCCACTGGAAATCCGAGTCCCACACTTAGCCACATGTAGCCTTTAGGATAGAGAACAGGAGGAGAAAATAACTTTGCTTTTTGCAAGATGCATTACAGAATAACACTTTGAGAATCATGTTTGTAAAGTATGCCTGTATGTGATTCTAAAACTTCATTTTTTATTTCTCTTTTCATTTGTTTTCTGTGTTCTACAAGTTTACTGTTTTCACTTATCATTAAAACTGACACAACATTTTATTTAACTTCAATTTGATTTTATGTCATAACATTAAAATAGTCTTCTGTGAAATCACCATTATTTTTAATCTTTTACTGCTAATAATAAGATGTTCTATATGAACACTTTTTCGATTATAAAGTCTACTTATTTTCTTAGGTTAAAACCAAAGGACCTCATAAACTAGAAAACAATGATAAACTGCTTTCTAAGAAATGTGTGCTGGTTACCAGTAATGGGTGATCTTACCACTTTTGACAAATTTTCCTGCATCTGGACCTTCCCATGGACCCCTTCAAGCAACATTATTTCCTGATTATTAGTCATTCAGTTGTTCAGCCTAAGAGGAAATTGATCAATACATTCAGCACATAGTAGAAACCCAAATTCTATTTTTAAATAGATATAATTTATATCCTAATGGTAGCGCATAAAGTGTTACCTAACTGTAATACCACTTACTATAATTTTAGTTTTATTTTTTTAAAAAATCACTTCCTATCACTGATGCTAACATTTATGCAAATCAGATCTCAGGAACAGGATCTTCCAATCTGTAGGTGGAAAAAACATAGTGCACATGCTACCATATTTGACACTGTTCAAGAGGAACCAGCCTAGAGAATTCTGGAACACAGAAACAGCATCAAGAAAAGACAAAGGGGAGAGTAATATGTCTGTTGCTCATTTTCAACAGCACATGCAACAGTGAAGGAAGCTGAAAGATAATCAAAATGAGAGAAGGGACCTAATCAATTTACATATGCAATGTAGTTTACATACTTGTTTTTGAAAAAAACTGTAAACTTTAAGATTGACAGCACGAAGTGCTCAGGTATATATACTTTTAAAGTACCTATATTTCCTAGGTCATATCTAGAAAAATGAAAGTAGCAAAAAATATCATTCAGATCATATCTGTGTAGACAAAGCCTCTGGCTTAAGGGTCTCCTCTCTGATTTGTTGTTCATGTGTCTGTTTTGGCAACAGATTGAGGCATTTAGCACTTGGGTGTTTTTCACCTGCTTGTGGTTAGTCACAAATGTGGTCTCTCTCACAAGCCATAAAAGCTGGGATGTGTATAATAAAGTCACACATAAAGTCCTAATCCATTGATAAAGGGGAAAAGTAGAACATGTTTCTATTTATTTTCATTGTGGCAATACTAGTTATCTTTCAGTAACTATTATGCTATTATAAACATCTAAGTACATTATAGGTAATATTTAGATAGAGGTAACGTATTTGTGGCTCTGTACTTTGTGGTTTTCAGTAACCCCCAAAAATAAGAATTTTTTCCCCCATTGATCAAAAGTTTGGGAGGGGAGGTAATTTTCCATCACCTGAAGGTGTTTAAAGTCAATAGGTAACGTTTCTGGTCAGGCAGGTAATTATAACCAGCTCTAGTTGGGCTCTCCACACTGCAGGTTGCTGATCTTGCAGTACAAAAAATATTTTCAGCTGTGGACAATTAACAAACTCAGTCAACCAGGCAAAAGTGCAGCCCTCTTCTGCACAATTCAGCTGCCAGCACTACTTTGACAGCTATATAATTACATGGACCATAAATTACGCTTGGTAATCACCTTGTTTATAATTTCATTCCCTGTAAATTAGTAGTATAATGAAATGAGGTTTCATAACCACCAGATGCATAGCGAGCTGCTCACTGGAGACTCTAGCAATGGCTCATAGGCAGCCCCTTCCCAAGAAATGAGATTGGTGGTGGGCTGCTGTTTGCTGGTCAAGCCCTGGGCAAGTGACCTAATGCTCCAGGCTTCCTGCTGCCAACGACATTCAAACACTTCCAGGTTGGAAGCAGAATGAAAGCAGCTGCAAAAAACATGGCACCCTGTTTGGGAGAAAAGTTTTGCTTTTTTTAAAAAAAAATTCATGTACAGTAAATCCATTTGTTGACATGTGCCATGTTGTCTATTGCATGCACATAAATCACTTGAGTCAATGTTAAAAGTGCTTGTAATGGGAAATGGTTCCATAACAACAGATATTTACTCATTGTAGGTAGGTAGGTGGTCTATTTTTACCATGTGGTGATATAGTAATTGAGCAAAAAGTGAATAATGTACATAATCAAATTTCCTAATACTTTTCTCTACATGAATAAGTGATTTTTGGAATATCCTTTGTAATTACATTCAGGGCCATGAAAGAAAAACCATAAGAATGGAAATAATAAAAATGTTTCCTAATAAAGTAACGATAAATCATAGTTTCTTGAGTCAGTAACACACAATTGGGAATTAGACTTTTTTAAGGAAAAAAAAGAACACGTTAACAGTTTATAATTTCTGCTGTCTTATATCCAAAGCCTAGACAAGTTATTTGCAAGAGATTTATTGGAACTTGAGCCTTTATTCCAACAAGAACTGTGCTGCAAGGAAAAATACAAATTATCTGCCACTGCTTCTAACAGAGCTAGGAGGGGAAATGCATGAATCTAGAAGCTTTAATTACCTACAGAAATGTGAGTTGGGTATGCAGTGCCTATTTTAATTACCATCTGATTAAAATTAATCCTAGCTAGGAAAGGAGAAAGTAGACTAAGGAAACTGTTATCTGAAGGTTAATGTTTCAGCTGCCACCATATGCAGACAAGCAAAGAAGAGAAGATTTAGATGAAGGAATTAATGTGAGTGATTATATGAAGTGTAAAATATGTTTTAAAATATTTGTGTTCAACATATTTCTTTTATTTTTCTTTTTGTTTTTGGTACTAGGGATTGAACTTGCAACCTCACACTTGCCAAGCAGGCATTTATGCCACTGAGCTAAATCTCCAGCTTACATATTTCAATGTGCTCTGAACTTCGAGAAATGGCCCATCTTTTTCCAAAGGCATCTGGGTATGTTACAGTTGCCCTCAGGTAGACACATTCCAGGTAAAAGAAAATTATTCCAAGATGCAAAGCATTTTGACCTGTCATTAGACTGTAAGTAAACAGCAGCTAATTTATTTTATAGTCATTCTATAAAGTGATACAAGTTGCAAAGTTTTTGAGATGGTGTACAATAAGATCCTCATGAGCTAGAAATCAGCCAATCAAAACTTTGAAAATCATGATAAATACCAGAAAAGCCAAAGTGTGTGTGTGTGTGTGTATGTGTATTTATACTATTTGTCTTGATGGCAACATCAAGCAAGCCTGGCAATATTAACAACAGATTAAATTTTTTCTTCTCTACATTGGAAGGTTAAAAACTATCCCACACATGCACAAGTAATTTACAACTGCCTTTCTATCAATACAATTTAAAGTTTGGGTTGGTTTTACATTTGATATCATGAATTATAGTGAAATAATTATCTTCATTCACTAATAACTTTGTGGGTGAAAATTTAGCATTTTTAAGAATTAGGGTATTGATTAAGAATTCAATAATTCAGCCAGCTAACAAAGAGCTCGAAGTAGAGCTTTGGTTGTCATTGTAGTAATTTAGCTTATTACACCAAAATAAGAAACATACAAAGCAATACAACTTCTTTCACTGCCATAATGTAGCCAACATCATAAATTGTTATGAAGTTAGTGACTGAAAGATTGAGGAAAAAAATAAAATTCTCAAACTCACCTTAGTATCCACTTAAAGAAAATAAAAATAAAACAGCAAAAGAAAGTATTACCCCCTCAACCTTTGTGGAAGGCCCTGATTCCTTGTCAGAAACCTTGAAAGTGTTAGTATCAAAAGAAAAAGCAGAGAGAAAATGGAAGTGGTGAATCAGAGTCCACTGAAATACATTCTCCTATCTATCTCCTTTCTTCCATCTGCAACTCCCATCAGGCATGATTAGCATTGTGTGCAGAACATGAAGAAAAGAATTAAGAGGCATTATGCTAATTTTGGAGTTTTCTAGATGAATAGTCATGGAAGGGCTGGTGGTGACTTGGGGATAACTGGAAAGGGAGAGGAATAACAAAGGAGGAAGAGGAGCAGCGAAACAATTGGTCATCTGATAACTCATTAATAGAATTATCACTTGGCCTCATTCTGAGAGAGAGCAGGTGACAGTAATACTAGTTATTCTAACAAATAATTGAGAACTATTTTTAGAGTTCAAAATTATATAAACATGGGCCTGGGACATAGCTCAGAGGCAAGGCACCTGCCTCATAAGTGCAAGTTCCTGATCCCTCAGTGGAAAACACTGTGTCTCCCAGTAACATCATCTACTCATTGTAAATAGGCTTCATTGTAAATACTAATTGAATTAGCTTCACATGGCACCCATGCTTTGCCATTCCCACTGCTCTGGATTGGAAGGAAATAGGAATGGATGCCAGGTGGACTCAGCTGTGGGAATCATAGTAAACTGGGGCAACAACACAGCCCCACAGCTCCCATCCTTGCTACCCACATTACCTTATGAGACTGTGTCAAGGTTTATGTCAGTGGCCCCCAGTCCTCATGCAATTATGGACTCGACCAAATCTAGCATTTGTGATTGGTTTGTCGTCTAGCGCTTGGATGGGTGGTATGAGTGCTACACCCGCCTAGGGGTGGAACCAGCATGCAATGTAAAGGTGGGAAGAAGGTGTGTGTGTGTCTCTCTCTTGCTGGTTTCTGCCTTGACATTTGCATGAATGGTGGCCCCGCCATGCCACCCTGCCTTGGAGCCGACTGAGTATGGACTGAAACCTGCAAAATTGTAAGAAATAAACCTTTCCTTCTTTCACGTTGGGCGTCAGGTATTTTGTCTCAGCAACAAGAGTGAAAAGAGATTAAGACAGACTGCAACAAAGCAGTATGAAAATTCTAAAGCGAAAAAAGTTCACCATCTACAGAACTTTTCCATGCACTATCCTACTCAGAAGATAGATTTGGTAACTAGCATGGAATACCAAGCAACCTGTACGTTTCTATCAGTTGCTCTGAAAGGAAAGTTCAAACATAGAGGTCATCTAAAAATAACACATTCACAACATAATTGGCCAAACTTAAAGTTCAGATGAAGCCACTTAATAAACAAACAATCCAGAAAGACAAGTTAAAAATATAAAAGCATTAAGGCAAATGTTGATGGCAGAGCAGGGAGGGGGAGGAGTAAAAATGATTAAGGTGTGTTATGTATATATATCAGTTCTCCAAAGTGAATGTAATGGCTGTGTGTCTCAAACATGCACTAATAAAAAAACCCAAAATATAAAAAGGAAAGAAAGGAGAATAAAAGAGAATAATTATTGGGAAAAATTATTCCATGAAATAGAAGAAAAAAATTCAGTAATAACTTTATAATCTTTTCAAGTAATTTGGAAAAGACTACACAATGCTATATGAAACTACCATTAACACTGAAATGTTAACATCATGCTAAAAGAATAATTGCTAATATAAATGCTGACAACCATGTTAGCTAAAAACTGTCTCAGAACAACTTAAGACTTTAGCAATAGAACAGAAATCATATGTTAGAGTGCTATGTTAGTGATGTAGAGGACAAGAATTTAAAGTGAGACATGGTGTAAAATCTAAAGGATGACATGGCTTGGAAATGGTGATAAAGTAAGATAAGAAAAACCCAACTTCATATTTCAGCACCCAAATCAAAATGTGGAGAAAAAAATGGAATAACAATGAATAAAAACCTGGCAAGGAAAAGAAGAGGTGAAAATATTCCTCTAAGTAAGAACATAACTATTTATGATCATTTTTGTACACTATGAAATTTTAATACAGGATCACTAAAGGAATTTAGACTACAGAAAGAAGAAGTAACTGAAAATGAAACTCAAGTTTTTTACAGGTCACAAAACTTGCTTAGCATGTGGGTCCTCCAAAGGAAGAACTGGTAGAGTTAAATAATGAAGAGATACCTGTGGATTTCTGAAGGGACTTACACTTACTACCAAGAATGGACAAGAATATAAAATGCCACTCAAATTCAGGTGAAAACATGTAGAATATGGCCACTTAACACGAACTTTAGTCAACCTAAGGATAAAACAACATAAAGAAAGATATAGGAAATTATTTCCTTAGTGTCTGTGGTGAAAAGCAACCTATTTCAGTGAAAAATAAGTTCTAAATAATAATGAAAATGTGATTAAAGCAAGTCATTAGTTATAATTGGATCTTAGTGTTTCAATTAGGAAATGGAAGAAAATAGGTGCATGTTTTGGGGAGAAATGTCATAATTTTCTCAGTCTTCATGCTGTAAGCCAAAAACTCAGTCTAAAATTTGCTAACTGAAGAGACAAAGGATTTGTTTCATTATGTAAAGTAACACCAATATAGCTCCCAAAATATCAAATATAGATAAATGAACTTACTAAAATAAATAAAATATAGATAAATTAATCTACTAAAATGATTAATAGAGAAATAATTCAGTGCATAAGATAGAAAAAATTTAAATCACATATATATTTGATATTAATATAAGATTGTTTCAGGAAATACAAAGAGAGTGTTAGCACGAAGAGTCTTCTTAATCCAATCCTCATAAATATAACATTTGAAGAAATAACATGTCAAGACACTAGAAATAACTGAAACTTTTGGGACAATAGCTATTAACAGAAGCAGAAGTTGCCATTTGTATTTTATGCCACACATAAATGTGAAATGCAACTGTACTGAAAACACATTGCTTTCAAAAAAGCAATAAATTTTCTTTACAATTGAAAGAATAATAATCATAAAGAAATCTGAAAAATAGAAGTAAATTGAGAATCTGAGATTAATATGCATGGCTATGTAAAACCAGAAAAATGTTCAGTTGAAAACATATTTTAAAATTTATACTAGGACAAAATGCTTTAAAATTATATATCAAACAATGTCATATTTATAAAAATATGTAATTGTTGAAGACATGCAATTTTTATGAAACTTTTATAATAAAGGTCAACATGTAATATATTGACTGTAATATAGAGTACTCTTAGCACTCTACCAGAATAACTGATTTATACTGGAACTGTCTCAGAAAAAATTTTAAAAGATAGGATCAAACCATTTATAAGACACTGGCTCAAAAATTATTCGGCAACTCCATTACAGTAGATATGAGGTTATTAAACTGGAAAGCTGACTCAGGTTAAGAGCACATGATTCTAAGATGAAAATCATATGTTTTAAGAATTGTTCATAAGCAGAAGATATTCAGTTATTATTATGGGTTATAAGATAATGAGCTGGAATACTTCACAGAGAAATAGAGACAAGTTACTAAATGTATCATGAACCATGGGGCAAACCATATTCGAACTCCTACTTCACATTGTATTTTTGCTTTAAGAATACTTAAAAATATCATCATATTGCTCTGAGAGTTTCACTACATTTCTTAGCTTCATGCTGAGACATACATTATCTTTGAAATCTAGTTTCCTCAAAGCAACATGAGGTTGTTAAATTGAATGAAGCTTCCATTCACTCTTACCTCTGATTTTCTGTAATGTCTCTACACCAAATCAGAGTCTGGATCAGGAACTCTGGATATATTACAAATACAGTAAGTGGTGGATTGTGAAACTTCATTGCACCCTCCACAAACAAATGTTTGCCTCTCTCTTTACCAATGGTATCTCCAATCTAATCACAAAGGATTTAATGTGTCATATCTTTGCAGTTCATTTCCATTTCTAGAAGAAAGATTGGATGAGAGTACATACATGAAGTTAATTTCTTTCATTCATTTTTTATTGGCAAAAATGTTATTCATGTAAATATCTAATAATAAGAGAAGTGTTGAAAAAGCAATTGTGACTGTTAGTTCTGACTATCAATTTGACTGCAGTAAGACACACCTAGCAAGATAATAAAGAACATTTAAGTCTGGTGTGGTTGAGGGAGTGACTGTATCTGGTTCCTGGTGCCTTTCCTCTTCAGTTTTCTTCTTCTATGTTCTTCTTCCTGACCACCATAAACCAACACTCCCTTCAGCCATGATGGTCATGGCTTGGAGCCAGCTGACCATGGACTAAACCCCTGAAACCATGAAACAATAAACCGTTTCTTTCTTTAAATTGCATAGGTCAGGAATTTTCCCAACAGTGGAAAAGCAGAGCAATACACCAATTCACTGAAAATTATACTGCTTTTTAATTGAAATCAACAACTACTGTACTTAAGTACTTTCCAGAATCTGCAACTAAAATGACAGTTATGGATGCAATGTGTCAATAATTTGTGAAAGTATTGAGATAACATTAGTAAATAGATAGAAAAGTTGTATCCACAACATGATTTAAAACATGAAAACATTGCGTATGTAAGTGGGTAAAAATTAATAGGTATCTATGAAAATTGAAAAACATTTATTTTTATGATAAGGCATTTCAAGTTACACTTTTAAATTTTTAAGTAGATATTTGTTGAATTTCTGGTTATTGTATTGGACACTGATGACATAAAAATGAATAGGATTATTCTACTAATGTGTTAAATGTGTAGTGAGACTAAAAGGATAAATAGCTTTGTCAAATAATCATGCATAATAATGCATATGTGTAAGGTATGCCTTTAGTAGTTTTAGAGTTTGCCTACGTATGCTCAAATGGCAACTATACTTTTCAGTGAATTTTATCTTTATTATAGGGATGTTTCAGGTACAGGAAGGAGGTTTTATACAGTTCCAGAAACCAGTAATTGCAAGTATCTCTGTGCAAAGCCATGACATAGCAGGGCTTGCCTAGAAAATTGTAAGAAGTCCATTGTGACAGGAGCTTAACAGGCACTGAGGGAGGTGACAAGAAATTAAAATCATAAATCTGTTGAGGTTAGAGGGTAAAAGCTTTAAATACAAACAGGATTTCACTCTTCATTGAGTGGAAAATAAAGAATCATTACAAATGGTGAATAAAGATTATCTCTACAAGTGCAAACATATTTTAAAATTAAACTCTCCATTAGGAGGGAGAATGAAAGTCATTTGCTTATTTTTATTTCCTCCTGAAGCATGCTTAAAATAAAAGCAATCAGAAATTTTACATATCTACAGAAACTCTATGAAAGAGAGAAGAGGTAAAACTAAACATGAGAGAACAAGTGTAGTTTTTGCTGACATTTTATTTTGTAATAATTTTAAACTCGTGTGCAGTTTTATGGGATTATTTGCAGATTCGTTATACAACATGTGCCTTAAATGATAACATCTAGACTTGAAAAAAAATCACAACCAGGATTTGACATCAATCAACACCTAGCACCTTTCACCCCCAGGAGGATCCTGTATGTTGCTGTTTATAATCACACACACTCTGCCCTCTCTGGACTTTTCATTAACACCTGACAGCCGGTAAGCTGTTCATTTCTATTTTTTTGTTGTCGAAAGGATGCTACATAACTGGAATCTTATAGATCACAATCTTTTGAGATTGACTCTGTTTCCACCATGCATAACTTTCTAGGTACTCATTCAGGCTGTATGTGTCAAAGGTTTGTCAGATGTTATTGCTCACCATTATCCCACAGTATGAACACTCCACTCCAGTTAACCACTCACCTGTGGAAGAACATCTGGTTGTGAGTAGTTATTGGTTATTATAAATAAAGCAGCTGCATGCATGTATTTGAATGTATTGGTGTAGAACTAAACCTAATGGAGTGAATTTCTCTGGGATAGATCTATACAAGTGCAAATCCTTGGCCTATCATAGTTGCATGTTTAATTTTTAAACAAGCTTTCAAAAATTTGCCGAAATTTTCTCTGGAATGGCTGCACGATTTGACTTGTCAACATCACTATGCAGTAGTTCTAATTTCTCCATATTTCCAACAACATTTCTTGTCATCACTATCTTTAATTTTATCTCTTTTGATATATTTATAATGTTATCTTACTATGGTTTAAATTTACCTTCCATAATGATCAATCATGTTGAAACCCTCTCCGTGTGTTTCACTCCTACTGCATTTCCACCCAAATGAGATGACCGTTCATGTCTTTTGCCTGTGGTGCAATTGGATTGAAGTTTTTCAGCAAGATTGTCAAATTTGTACATATGGGATTGTCTGCAGTATTTTCTTAATTACTCCTTTGATGTCTTAGCACCTTCCTCTTATTTTATTTTATTTTATTTTATTTTATTTTATTTTATTTTATTTTATTTTATTTTATTTTATTTTATTTTATTTTATTTTTGGTACCAGGGATCGAACTCACAGCCTAGCTCTTGCCAGGCAGGTGCTCATATTGCTGAGCTAAATCCCTGGCCATCTTCCTCTTTTATAATCAATAATCATCATAAGCATTTGTATCCTTTCTGAGAAACCTACCAGTTTTTTGAAAATTTATTTATTTTCATCTCTAAGTTAATTTTCTCATTTCCCTAGTTTTCAGTGTCACCTCTTTATTATTTCCTTCTGTCTCTTTTTTCTGGGTCCCTTTTACTCTTCTTTATACAGGTTCTTCAAGGTGAGACTTTAAGTTTTTGAGACTTTCTGTTTCTGTGATATACGCACCTCATGCCATAAATTTCCCTCTCTGAACTGCCTTAGCTGTGTCCTGTCCATTTTGATCAGTTGTGTTTTACTTGAGTTTGACACATAGGTTATTTCCCTGAAGAACTGTTGTGACTCTTGAATTATTTATAAAAGTATTGTGTTGTTTCCAAGTGCTGGAAGATACACTTCACATTTTTCCCTGTTATTGGTGACTCCATTATGATTAAGGAATATATTTCTGTACAGTTTTATTTTAAATCTGTTAACATTCAATTCCTAGCCCAGCATATGGCCTATTGTAATACACATTCCATGAGAAATACAAAATATATGTTATGCTGTGAAGTAAAATGTTCTCTACATCCCAATAATCTTATTAGATGATAGTATTTTTGTACATGTGCTCTTATATCATTGTTGATTTTTCTAAGTGTTCTGTGAGTTGCTCAGAGGGATTGTTAAGGCCTGTAACTGTACTATAATTGTGAAGTTGTCCAAATTCGCCTTTCAGTTCTATGATTTTTGTTTCACATAGTTTGCAGTTTTGGTGTTTCATGTACACTTTTCATATAATATCTCTTTCTGCCTCTGATAACTTTCTTCACTTTGACATCAGTTTTACCTGTTATTTATATAACCGCTCATGCTATCTTGTCATTGATATTTCCTTAATGTAATTTTTATTTCTTTTAGGACTTTTATTTGGCATAATTATTATATTTCAAATGAGTATTTTACAGATAGCACAGGGATGACTTAAATTTTTGGATTCACTCTGTCATCTATTTATTTTTTATTTTTTATGTTTTTGGAGACAGGTCTCACTGTGTAATCCAGGCTGACCTTGAACTTACTATGTACCAGAAGCTTCCCTCAAAGCTGCAGTGATGTTTCTGCCTCAGCCTCCTAAGTGCTGTGCCTACAGGCATGCACCACCACACCCAGTCAATTATCTTTAACTGAAATATTTAGAACATTGTCAGTTAATGGAACCATTGATTTGTGCAAACCTAAGTTTGCCAGCTAGATTATTTTTATTATTTTTTAGTTTCTATTTTATTTCTTATTCTGACTTGAGCCATTTTTAGTATTCTAATTTAATTTACTGTTGCCTATTAATTGTATCTCTTTGTACATCTTTGATAATTGTTGACCTAGGACCTATTTCATACCTAACTTACCATACTATTCTTGTGCTGATTTTTTATCATTTCAAATGAAGTACAAAAGTTTTTCACCTTTATGTCCTTTTATCTTTTGTGCATAAAATAATTGTCATGTATTTCCTTTACATGAATTTAAAAACTTTGAATACAATTTATAAAACAAAGACAAAGAAAATCCGTTTTGTATTTACAACATTTTCTGTTACTGTGTTCTTTTTTTACCTAGGTGTTTTACTTCCTTCTTTTATTGTTTTCATTTAACTTAGAGAATATTCCTTGCCTATTGTTTTAGTATAGGCCTACTGGCAACAAATCCTTTTGGTTTTCCTTTATCTGAGAACATCTCAAATTCCTATTGATTCCTAATAGAAAATAAACATTTTCTTTTGACAGACAATCCTTTTTTAAGCACTTGGAAGATTCACTATTGACTTTGGAGTTTTTGATAAGAAATTTCCTCTCATTTCTTTTTCCCCCATAAATGAGATTTACCCAGGTCTGCATGTACATGCTTAATTTTGGGAAATTCATTTATAATTTTTAATTATGACGTATTTCTTTTAGGTTTATCACATTTTGGGATTAGCTTAGACTTTTGAAATTGTGTGTTTCAATACTTGGAATGAATTTGATGACTTTAGTACTATTTGAGGACTTTTCAAAACCTCACTTTATTTCTTTTCTTATTCTAGTACTCTAAATACAGCACAATTGGATTGCTACTGGTTTCAAAAGTGACATTTTTTTTAGTCTTACTTCATTTTGAGATTTTTCAGTGCTTTCTATTGTTCTGCATTCCAGTTAACTGAGTTTTCCTTCTCCTTACTCTCATTCCTATCCATTGAAGGTTTTTATTTCAGTTTTTGTGCTTCCAATTACACATTTCTATCTCTTTGCTAAGTCTTTTTTTCTTTATTTATTCAAGTGTGTTCGTGAAAGCACCCTGAAGAATGTTTATTATGGATCTTTGAACATCTTTCCTTGTAAGTCAAGCATCTCCCTGTCTTGATATCGACATATATTTCTTCCATTTTTATTCAGTTTGAGATTGCCCTAATTCTTGGCATGATAATTCAGAAAGTGAGCATTGTTCTAATATGTAAAAAGACTCTGGATCTTCCTTACATCTTTGTTAGCTAGCTGTTCTGACACCTCAGTTGGGTAAAAAGAGATTTTCCTGTCTTGTTCCTGCCCAGAAGAGGTTGAAGTCTGCATTACTTACTGGGTAGCTGTTGACACTAGAAGTGAGATACTCCTTGTTACTGCTCAGCAGTAGTGGGAGATTGGCTCTTTTCATGAATTCTGGATACTGTGGTGAGTATTGCCTCAGTATTTACCTTCTAGGATGTTTTTATTTTATTTTATTTTTTTACATAAAAAGTACATAGTGTTTAGCTGTTCTTCATAAAAGGAATAAGAAATGTATATACACTCATCTATCTGGATGTGAATCTCAGAGCATTTCTTGAAATATTGAAAGTGGGTGAAAGAATGGTAATTCACTTAGGTTAGTAGAGAAAGCTGAGAGTCAACTATCTGTAGAGTTTGCTAACAAAAAGTAAATAGATTTGTGTAATGAATCCCTGGCAAGATTTAAAAGTTGGATGCTTCACATAACACATGAGACAAAATGACTATGTGTGAGTCAGTTGAATGTTTGCTATAAGACAACTCCAAATCTTAGTGGCTTAAAACAAAACTCAATTATTGTTCCCATATCTCCAAGGATGATCAGTTTGGCTGGTCTTGTCTAGTTTTGCTGGGAAGCTGTTTATCACTGCTAGTCTTCATATGATCTATGTCATGCTTTAGGTCATGGGATCATGGTTGGATTAGCTCCGTGCCCTCTGCATCTTTCTTCAGGAGCCAGGCTATGGCCAGGCCAAGCTTTGCCCAAGGCAGAGCTGCAGGAACAAGCTGAGACATGTAAGAATGGCTAAAATGGATTCTCATATCCCTGGTTTTTGGAGTTAGGAATGTGTCCTTGTTAAGGCTCGTTCTCTCCATGTCATGTTATGTGTTGCTCATTCTACTGCTTATGACTCTGTCCTCAAGGGATATCGTGCGTACTCTTTGGTCCTCCTTACCAACTTTGGATTACTCCAGTGGAAATGGAAGCTTAGCAGCTTTACCAAACTGTTGTACCCATGAAATATTAGCAAGAGTTCTTTTCATGTCAGAAACAATCTAGTCTTTTTATTTCAGGCTGGTTGTACTTACCTTTTCTAACAGAGCTCTGTCAAAAAAAGGTAGATTTTTTTTTTCATGAAAGTGCTTTTATTATATGTCAGAAGTCAAGGCATTAATCTGCATAGATTTAATTCCTAGATTTGGGGTATATGACCCTTCTATTGAGCAACAATATTACATTTCTTAGCAATTTTTTTATCAGTGAAAAAGAGCTATTAAAGTCACCTTAAATGTGTGTGTGTGTGTGTGTGTGTGTTCCTCCAGAACCATATTATCAGGTCCTGACCTAGATCCCCAATCTCCCAAATGAGTGTATAGAGGCTTAAAAAAAATGAGACAAGTGGTATGCTTTTAGGGCTCCAGTAGGGTCAAAACCCTTTAGCTGAGCTCAAGACTCTGAGGGCTAAGACAAAGACTTCTCTGGACCACCTATATTTACTAGGTCCAAAGCAAAGGGTGGGGAAACTGAGGAAAGCATGGGAAATGAGCTGGACCTTGGGAGTCACTTCAAAGATTTCTCCAAGTAGTAAATTATGCCAATTTAGAAGAACCATCTTATCTCCAAGATGACATTTATGGTAGGAGTGTTACTGCAGGAATGAGATTCCTTCAGCTGCAGTCTCTATTTACTTAATTAGTGTTGGAGCCAAGATGTCCTCAGCTGTGGCCTTATCATGCCCTTTGAGGTGTCTCTGGCCTCACAGGTCACTACAGGCCTCAGCCAGGACCAGTGATTCATAGAGGTTCACTTACTATGAATCGGCTCCCATTGCCAGGCAAGGGGCTGAGGCCTAGGACAGACTCACAGATAAATGGAGAAAGCCAATTAGTTAATTTTAAATCCTGCTCAGAGCCGCTTTATAGTGGTCTCCAACACTGTATCTTTCTGGAAGTCCTGTGAATTGGTTTATATGTCCAGGTCATATTTAAATTTGAAATAACTTACTACATTACAATGCAGTAAGTACAACTCGAGAAAAAAGTTCTTGTTTTGTTTTCACAAATTTCTTTAACATGGATGGTTCTCTTATAATTTCATCTTTTGAGACACTTTAATAGGTGTATAATCCTTTTAGCATTCTTCCTGGAAATCATCTTGCCACAAATCATAATGTCAGTAGGTATTAGTACATTTGGAACAGCAAATATGTATCAGGGGTGGATTTACCAAATTTTTGCAATTAACTAATATGAATTGGAATTTCCTTCTTCTGTATAATGATTGATATCCCCTTCTACTGTCTGGTTCCAATGTGAAATATTTTAAGATATCTCATTATAGGAAAAATTCTTACAACAATTTCTGTGTTAATTGGCTATTCAATAGCTTAAAATAACCAACACTTTTTATTGTTTATAAATTTAATGACTCTTCCTGGGTTTAGCTGATATAGGTTTGGTTGGTTAGGGCAATATATTTTACTCTTTAAGTGAAAGGAATTGGCACTTCTGTAGAGTTATTTAGTGTGGCATGATTTGCAAACATTTAAAATTATAAATTTGTGCAACTAAATTTTAGTAAATTTTAAATAAAATCACATTATAAACCATTCTTATACTTCCTAATTGAACAAAACAAACAAAACATTAAAAAGAGTACTGTATATACGATAAATGTATGGTATATAGAAAAAAACTTTTTGCTATGATACTAATTTATAAACTAAGAGATTATAAGCATATATAATTCATAAAAGGTAAACATCATTGATTCAACATTAAGATAGATATATCCAGAAAGCATTAGTTATTTGTTTTTGGGTGATAAAATATGAAGTGATTTTGTTTCATTTTATATTATGTATTTACAACATCATCTTTAATGAATTTTAATCAGAAAGCATGAGCTTTGTAAGGTTAATAAAATGTATTAACATTATTTTATCCTTAAATGTTTATCAATGCAATATTGCTTTTAATCTACCACTTTTTAAAAAAATTCCAGCTTTTTACATGCCAAACAGAAATGAACAAAAGCATTAAACTGGAAGGTGTGGAGCTGTGACGCTCAATTTAGACACCAAGGAAGAGAATTCATTTTGTAATTAAGTAATAATAGAGGCAGATTAATGACTACCTCAGAAGAAAGTTCAATGCAGTGGGCCATTAACCTTAGCATAGCAATTAATCCCCAAGGAAATATTTTATGCATCAGAGGTCATTTCTATGATTAGAAATTAGAAGAAGTAAAATCACATCAAAATATTCACTGTCAAAAATTAAGCATTCCATTATTCGTTCTGTGACGGTTTGTTTTATGTATCCATTTCACTAGGCTTTTGGGTGCTCAATATTTGGTTAAGATTTTTCCTAATTGCTTCTACGAGGCTATTCTTCACTCAGCTGACATTAAAAGAACTAGAGCAGGTTTCTCGTCCTCGTGTAGATTGGCGCCATCCGATCCGTTGAAGGCCGGAATGGAGTGTGACACTCAGCCTCTTCAGAGTCACAGTCAGTCTCTCCCGATTAGTGGAAGCCTTGCTGCTGTGCGAGTCTGAGCCTGGCAGCACTCCGACTGGCAGCAGAAACCTGACCTCCACCGGCAACCACTGTTGCTGGCTTGGAGCCCTCTACAGTTGCCCATATGTGGTGGAATTCTCAGGCCCTCTGATCACGTAAGCTAAATGCTTGAGTAAATAATTCCCTTTCCTTCTAAATTTCTTTCTCTAGCATATGCTTCAATACAACATATATATATATATATATATATATATATATATATATATAGTATTTGTATGTAAATGTATACATATGACAATTATATATGTACAGATATAGGTATATAAGTATATATAATATATATAAATTCCATTCATCTTGTTTCTCTGCAAAGCCTTGATTAATATGACAAGTCTGTCTGTCTATCTATCTATCTATATAGTCCATATATGTTACACATGTTACCCATAATGTCCTCTCTAGTCACTTTGGATTATATAGAAAAATATGAATGTCATCAGTGACAATGCTGAAAAGGTATTTTCCTATCTAAAACGTATTCAGGTTTTAGTGAAAAACTTTATACAACCTCAGCTTTTAACACATTTGTATCTTTTCTAACGGTGAAACCAAAGCATAGAGCAGACTATTGAGTACAAAAGCTCCTTGTATGCTTGGCTTTATACGCTTTTGTTTTGTTTACAGAAGGCATTCAGCTGACATAAGCAGAATACTTTCTGTACTGTTAAATTTCCGTAAAATGCAATATTAATAAAGCAGTTTGATCTCATTTCCTAACAGTTAAAAAATAATCTACTAACTAATTTCTTAAACTCATGAGTTTCATGCAGTATGTCTTCAGGTTTTAGTTGAAAATCTTTTTCAAAGAAGGAATAAAATAATGTTTATTCTGAATTACAATTTGACAGGTGCTTTCAATATATTGCTAAAATTAGTTCTCAAGAAAAATAAGTAAAATATAATAGACATTTGACAGAAGAGGTCTGGAGTGTGTGCTCACCTTTTTCATGCACACACAGGGTTCTGACTCCAGTTTTGCCGCCTTCAAAGTTCATGACTTTTCTGTAGTTCTATCACAGTGCTTCTGAAAATTTCCTGTTCACATTAACATAGGGCAAGAATCTTGAAACAAAGATGCTTTTACAAAGGACTGAGATCTTAAATTGGAAGGGTTTGGAGAACCGGAACATTTTTTTCCCAGTAAAGTAATATCAAGCAATATGACAAAAATGTCCATAGACATATTTTGGGAGGAAATTGGTATTACTAGCTTAAATTTTATGTACTGAAAATATATTCATTGTATAATACAAAATAAATATGATATGTTTCTTGGGATGATTTCTAATGAAAGCGACAAGTTAGAAAATAATAGGTATACTTATTTCCAGGAATATAAGTTACAGATTATCTTTGCATAGTTGAACTTTCAAAAGTCCTCATTTTTTCTCATTTTTTAACAAACTTCCTCATATTTTTTTTGCAAGGGGTATATAATTATAATTATATAACATAATTGTTTCAAATGAGGCCTATATAAGCTGACTTTAAACTTTTAAATAAAACATTTAGGGAGAAAGCTTAATATTTGTTTCAAGATCACCATAAAAGCTGTTCTCTCTTTAATCCAGAATGCACTCATTTCCTGAGAGCCAGAAATACTTATGATAGTTTTACTAATAATTTCTGTTAGCTCATTGAAAAGAAAGATTTTTACCTCTATTGGTCGATCAGTTTTTCATGCCTGTACTTTGTACTATAAGCAACTACTTTGACGATAACAATACATGTAATGTATTAACCATTGTTACTCTCCTAGTATCTTGTTTTGAAATTTTGTATCATTGTATTTATCAGGTTTTTTTCTGTTTAAAAGTTTTTAAAAAACTAAAGAAAGGCATAAAATTCTATTTAAAAAGGTTTAAAAGAAAACAAAAAATAGGTAGTTGAAGAACATCACTACCTATCAAGATTTAAGAACTCTTAGTAGCTATGTAGGGAAGATGGGGAAGTGATTCCATGGGAGCAATATATTTTATATTTAATCATATATGTGACAAAATAGCAACAAATAGTCAGTTTAACATCTAAAATATTGACAACCATTTGTCTTCTCTGCTTATTTTTTATATCTCCTAATCTCTCAGGGTCAGGCCCTTTTTGAACTTGTACATGAAAAGCAGTGTGATCTTCATAGGTGTATAGCAAAGCTGCTTGGCACAGGGGTGATGGTGACCAATCAAAAAGAAAACCAAAGATGAAAGGAGCATTTTTCATGGAAGACGACTGCTTATTGTTTGACTCTCATTTATTGATCAAATAGATATTTGGAAAGATACTGTTTGATAAATGGAAAATGCATATAATTGGAATTTATATAACTTATCTTTTGCTTTATCCATATATATTATTCTTGCCTCAATGTATTTTATTTTTATTTTTTAACATATTGTGATCTGTATGTCAAGAACCTGGAAACTATAATCAATATCTAGTAAAAATAAGATTATTTTGGAAAAAGAAGTGGACTTTTAAATGCATTTACTGTACATGAGAAAATAGTATTCATCTGGTAACTTAAACTAGTATAGAATTATTTTTCCCTTAGCATTGTACCCTCAAAATGTTATTTCACAGGCCACATTTACAAGTGTCTGCATTCAATAGCTGAGAGCTTTTGTATCTTCAAAATGTCATGCCTTCTTGCGTCTTTGCTATAGGCACAATATAACTCTTATCGTGATGGTAGGTTCTTCATCAAATAATGTGGATATTTGTCAGCTGACTCAATTTTTGAGTATATACTTAGCCTAAATAATAATTAACTATTAATTCAAAATCAGGTCATTATATTATATTTTCCTAATAACCTTGAGAAATATCATGAACTCTATTTTGTTGATACAGTAACAGAGATAAAGTGACCTAAAAACAAGTGAATAAAGATACATTTTCAGAAAGATTTCATACAGAATACTTGTTTGTAAATTAAAATACATGCCCCACCTACAATGACACAGCTATAAAAATCACCATGTTTTAAAAAAACAGGCACAGCCGAACTTTACTTACTTATCAGTGTATGAAAGAACCATAGATGACTGAATTCTTGTTACAGTATTTGTGAGATATAAAGTTCTTTTTCTTTTTTCTTCCTTGCTTTTTAAATCTCTCTCTCTCTCTCTCTCTCTCTCTCTCTCTCTCTCTCTCTCTCTCTGCCATATCACACTTGTGCAAAAATTAATGCTTCTCTAATTTCATAAAAATCTTTATATCATTGCTTTGATAGAGACTAAATAAAATCCTCTTTTGCGTTCCACTACGGCAAATTGGTAATCAAGATTCTACCTTCTTTTGGGAAGAGCAGTGGTACACAAATGACCCTTAATCAGCATCTCCAGAGAAAAGCAAGCACACTGATAAAAGTAGGCAGAGACTTCTTCCCTGCTAAGCCTGAAGAAAATTTGCCTCACGACTTTGAATTTCAAAGTTAGCAAAGTTATATCTTATTTAATTCCCAATTTATTAAGTTGTAGGTAGCTGAGAGGCACATATTATGGATAATAAATCCAGTAATGAGTGGCTGCTGAGAGGGGATAGTGCAATGAACATCAGGCCCAGATTAATATGTTATTTTTTAGGAGAAAAGTCCAAACTGCTGTTCACGGAGAGTGTCAGTTCAGATCATCTGCTCATCAAGACAGATGAGACTTGGAGACTTAGCATGGATTTTCATCAGCTTGATATCTTTCTGAATATAGTAGGGGAGGTTACAGTCTAAGATTACCTAGTAAAAAGCAAAAACATAACCTCGTTTTGCTGTGAAGAACCCTTCAATCTGTAAGTCATATCGTTAATGAAGTCATAAAATCACAAAGACTGTTGGATTATAAAAGAAACAAAACAAAATAAAAGCAGTGATCTTTGTTTTGGAGCTCAAGTATGTGGGAAAGAAGATTCAGCAAACACAAGAGGATGTAAAAACAGAAGCTAGGGAAGTTCAGAAACCTTCTTGCTGGTTCCATTTTGCCATCTGAAGTTAACCAATTATACAGTGACAAATGGCAATGCTGTTCTATGTGACCTGGGTTCAAGGATAGACAGAGCCTGTTCTATTGGGTAATACTCAAGCCTTACAAAAAAGATAATGCAAAAACCAACATGGATGCAGGAAGCTGAGCTGAGTATGACAGCCTAATGAAAAGTGGAGTAATCACAATGAAAACGCTGGCCTTGCAGTGGGGGCAATATTTTTGTCCCCATTTTTATCCGCCCAACTTCTAGTCAGAGATCACCACAGGAGTAGGACCAATAGGATAGAGAGAGACATGGGACGACATTTATTACGGGATCTGACTGAAACACTTATAGAGGCTGAGAAGCCCATGGTATGCTGTGCGTGAGTTGGAGAACCAGGTAAACAGATGGTTTCAATTCAGGCTGTGTTTAATGCCTTGCAAACCTTGAACGCTCTGCTGTCAGTCCCAGCTCAAAGCTAAAGCTGGAAGTGAAAGAGGCTACCCCACTTGCATGATTCTCAGAGTCTGAGAGTCAGAGAAGCTGAGTTCTAACAACTAAATGAAAGGGAAGGATTTCCCAGCAGTAAAAATAGGGACCGTGTCCTTCTTTGCCTGTTTGTTCTGAGTTCTCACTAGACAGCGTGAGGACTGTGATTGCCCACGTTGTAAGGGTGGTCTTTACTCAGTCTACTGACTCAAATGCTAAGTTTGTCAACCAAATTCTTTCCAAAAATTCCTTCTTTAGAAATTTCTTTTTACTATAAATAAAGGACTGATGAATAAGTTAAGAATCAATAAATTGTTATTCTACTCTGAATCTTAAAAAGTGGTTTGCTGTGATTGGTAGTTTTGCAGGTAAATTTGACCAGCCTACAGGCTGGCCAGCTTGCTGCTAAACATCTCTGGGGGTGTAGCATCTCTTTGGCAGGGGACACACTCCAGGCTTATCATCAGTCTTTAGTAAAATGAACCCTTTTGATACTGATTTCTGAACACCTGCAGTATCATAGGAATTATAAATTATAATATTTAACTCCTCTAAAAATTATCTGAAAATAGGAAAGCATCTAAAACAGAATGATAAATCAAACTCTTTTTGGCTGTTACTATAATTGATGGGAAGTCAAGCTAATGAATGGAGAATCACAAGATAGGGTGTAGAAAGCAACAATCAATACAAGAAGGGAAAGAACTGTATTCCAGTGTGAGTGTGTTGGTGAGGTGGGTCTTCAGGAGCAAATTTAAAAACCACATCTGATTTTGTGCTACTTCTTAATTTCCATGTGGTAAATACTTCCAACAATTCTGATTTCAGGATACTAGCGATTTGACAGCTGTTCACAAGGTTTTTTATTAGTTAATGTGCATGTGCTCTGGCCAGCCAGGAGCTACTCTTAGGATAGAGCATAGTGCTGATGATAATGTACAGTTTCCAGATGAGATGACATGACTGACATATGAAGAAAGGATACAGGTAGTAAAGCAGAGAGGAAAGAAAAATTCTGCAGCCAGAGGAATCAGCACAGAAAAATTCCTAAAAATGAGAGTAAACATACCATTTGGGCCAAATGGCAAGGACTTCATTTTGACTTGCTAATATTTTGATACATGAGCTACGTGAAAATAAAACAGAAGAAGTAAGTATGTTCCAGGCGGCAAATGTTCTTCACAGTCTCAATAAGTAATTTGAATTTTTTTCCAAAGGCCATGATAGATCATCAAGATGTTTGGGGGATGTCACATGAATGCAACTAGATGTGTACTTCAGAAAGAGTACTTCCTTTGTCCTGTGAAATATCCACTGGGAAAAGTAAGACTTATGGTAGAAAATCCAATTCTGAGAATATTAAAAATTCAGGCAGAACTGCTGGGGCTCAGAACTAGAGCTGTGGAAGTAAGTGTGCATAGATGCTGAGGTTGGAGATTTGAGAATATGTGAAGAGAGGAAGTTGAACAAGATGCAGAGGTTGTGATTGATGGCCAGGAAATGTTCTCAGCTTCTGCCTTATATAACAAAAATTGTGCTGTGATTATTCATAAGAAGAACAGACATAGAGAAGCATTTTTCCTAAAAATTTCAGTTTCCCATGTGTATAGAGATGTCTTTGAAACAGGTAGATGAGAACAGCTATTTTATACAGATATGTGGAGATCAGGATGTGACCATTAAACTGATTCTTCCTAAACAAGATGAAATTAGGATAAAGATATATACCATTATATCCTTTATATCCTCCCACAAAAGGTTGCATGACCCCATGAAATATGCAAATCAATAACCCAATAATTCATTTAGTCACAGTGTGAAAAACATTTCAGTCTGTATAACACATAAAATGTTTCTTCAACGTATAATTTAGACATGGTGGTGCAAAATCTTCTAGAAAGTCAGTAGAAGTCAAAGGGTAGAAAAAACAACTAAAAAATACTCTTCACAGAAGCATTAGTCAGTAGAAGGATATAATAAATAATCTGTTTGTTCGTGTTTCTGCTTTTTGAGATATGATCCCCATATGCAGTTCAGGGTGACCTTGACCTCATTGTCTTAAGTTACTTTTCTCATTGGACACCTAAAGTAAAGGAGAAAAAGGTTTATTTCAGCTGGCATTTTGCAGAGGTTTCAGTTCATAGTCAGTTGGTTCCAAGGCAGGCTAGTAAGATAGAGGGGCATCACAGAGGGGAAACGATTCATGGTGTGCAGGCAGAAAACAGCAAACAATCTGCTTTTCCCTTTTAACCTATCTAGGATATAACCCTATTGGGTGGTGTTGCCCACATCACTGGTAAATCCCTTTAGTCAAACTCAGAACTATGCTAATTTCAATCAGCAAGCACCCTTAATATGAGTATCACACAGCTCTGAGGCTTGGGGGGGGCATTTAAATAAAAGCCATAATGCTTGCTAGTAGCCCAGGCTAGCCTTGAACTCACAGTCTACAGGGTGCTAGGATTACAGTCGTGGACCACCAGGCCCAGCATGAATGGGCTCTTGTGCTAAGATGAATAACTTAAACAATACCCTTGATAGAACAGAGGACATGGAGATATTCAAAATCATGATCAAGTTGCAATTTCGAAAAAATAAATTTTTTTCAAAAAGAAGCCACATTGGATACTGGAAGGATTTGTCAAGATAGCATAAAAAGTTTAGTCACTTTCTTTATAAGTTGTTGTTACTATGGATCAATCCTTAGTGCATAAAATATGAATCTATTCTACCAAATTGGGCAGATCTTCAGTGAGTAAAAAGAAAAATCAGAATCCACATAACATCAACCATCAAGCAGTCAGCTTTGTCAAAGAACTAGAGGTATTAGCAGCAGAAGATGACTAAGAAGTCTTGACCAAGGTGATTCTTCATTTGTTGTAAGCAAGAATGAGGAATCAGATCAGGTGTAAGCTGCCTGGAACCTCCACTGTGGGCCTGCCCTGCCACCGGGAACTTAGCAGAGGCCTACATCAGGGGTAAGCTGCCTGGAACCACCCCAAGGGCCTGCCCTGCCACAGGGAACATCGAGGAAGCCCGCCTCAGGTGTAGGCTGCCTGGAACCTCCCCTTTGGGTGCACCCTGCCACCTGGAACATTGAGGAAGCCCGCCCAAGACTGAAAACTGCCCTGGAATGCTTCTGCTGGGCTTGCCCTCCCACCTGGAACATCAGAAGACCTTAGCAGGCTCCAGTTAGTGTGAAAAAATTTGGAACTTTGCTCCCAGGCAATGAACCTTGGACTACAGTGGATTAACTGTATCAGTGTGGTGAGTATGCCCCTAAAATAGAGGCGTACAGTGGATAAATAGGGTCAGTAGTAAAACCCCCTCCAACTAACTGTAAGACTTTGGTGAGTGTGAAAAGAGTATGTGTGATCCCCTCATACACATAGAAAACATCAGGCAGAGTGAAAATGACAAAACAAAAAAGCAAAATGCAGTCTCAAACATATAGTTCACCAGAAGCAAGTGTAGGAGACATTGAAATAGAGGACCCCAAAATTAACACACTGGGAATTTCTGAAAAGATAGTGAGTGAAATAAAAAAACAACTCCATCAGGCTATAGAGGAAATCAAATTAGAAGTACTCTCCCATGTAAAGATAGAAATAACAACTTTAGTAAAGGAATTGTTGAATGCAGCTAAAGAAGAAATAGAGAAAAAAGTACATGAGCATGGGAAACTGATTGAAACTTTGAATGAACAATGCAGAAAACAAGCAGAATTCAAGAAACAAACTCAAAGAGACATCCAAGAAACAAAAAATTCTATTGAAAGTGTGCAAAACTGCCTAAAGGAAGCTGAGGATAGGATTTTGGACATTGAGGACAGGTTCACAATTAGTGATCAGGAAAGGATAGAACTTTTAAAAATAATAAAGCAGCATGAAATGACAATCTAGAAGCTTCATGATGATGCCAAGAGTAACAATATAAGAATAATGGGCATTAGTGAAGATATAGGAGTCCAGGCAAATGACATACATAAACTATTTACAGAAATAATAGCAGAAAATTTCCCAACCATGGGGAAAGAATCTGATATGCGGATAAGTGAGGCATATAGAACACCAAACAGTCACAATCAACATAAATCCACACCCAGACACATAATAATTAAGATCTCAGACATTCAGCATAAAAACAGAATATGAAAAGCTGTCAGAGAAAAGACACAACTCACCTATCAGGGAAAGCCAATTAGAATCATGGCAGACTTTTCAGCACAAACCCTCAAGTCAAGAAG
>PVLA01003278.1:0-219164 GCA_004027455.1 Hydrochoerus hydrochaeris | reverse complement strand
GAGCGGAAATAAGAAGTGCTATAAAAGATATAACTGCATGTATATTTAAGTGTGTAAAATTGATAACCATATTTCTACATTCTTGTTGGATTGTTGAACAGATCTATATGCAGACTCACTGCTTGAATGCCCACTTTGCATGCTTTAGTTTTGTAACTTGAACAACTATTTCTAAAAGGACAATATGTAATTCATCAACCAGTGATTTCTTACTGTTTATCTTTTTTTGAAATTCTGTAATATGTCTACCCTTTTTCTATTTTTTTCTGTTTAAAGAAAAAAAAACACCTTTTTTAAAAACTGAAACAAGAGGTTCCTATGACTTAAAAGTATCAATCTAATGCTATTTTTAAAAAGGCAGTTTCCAGGTATTAACTTTAAATAGACTTTAAATTTCATGAACCCTATAGTTGGTCCTCATTAAAAATTAGAAACTATTTTGAAATAATGGGGCTTAGTAGAATAATGCATTATGCTCAGTTTTAAAAGCAATATGTTAAGCAACACAGAAACAGTAATATTTTAATTGCTAATAATAATATCAACCAGCAGAATGTTGAGATCCTTGAACCTTAGCTGTGACACTTCATGATAATTTTTCTAATAGGATGGTGATAGCGGCAGGTGTCACAGAGGACAGTCGGCTTGGTACCACGCAATGGAAGGGAGATGGGGTAGGTAGATGGATCACTGACAACCTTATAATGCAAGGGTAGGTTGGGAAGTTTGCCTCTGGAGGGCTATTTGCTAATTTCTGGAGATATTTTGGGTTGTCACAACTGAGGAAAGGATTTGAATGACATCTCATGGGTATCAACCAAGAATACTGTTAAACGTCTTATTAGGTATACTCACACTGAAGAAGTAATTAGCACAAAATGTCAGTAATGCAGACATTAGTACACATTATAAGACTGTTCAGGAAGGAAAACCAAGCCAGCATCTTATCTGTCTACTCTCAGAGTATTAGAAAACTGATGTGCATCAATCAAGCCATCCTTTGAGAGATAAAAGATGAATGTTTCCAAATATAGTAGGGCTACAAATAAAGCCAGTGGATATATAAATATTGTATATGCCAAGATTTCTTCTGGTTCATATTTTTTTTTCTAAATCCTTCACACATTATACTCTGTGATGCTTTTGCCACTTCCTTCCCTCAACCCCTCCTTCTCCTCTCCTATTGTCACCTTATTACACCACAAAAGATCTCCCTGAGATATTATACAGAATGTTTTGTGGTATAGAGATCTCAATGTATATCTGAGAGTATTGTGAGGTAGTTGTGGCTATTTTAGTCTTAGATAGGAGATAGCCTGTCTGGTGTGGGAACTATTGTATAAATCTCAAGAAGTTACAATTACCTCAAACACAGTTTGATATATTTAAATAAAAACTTAAAATAATGACAATATTAAGAACAGATTTGTTTATAAATTTACATGTCCCCCTTTTGCTTATTCTTTTATTTTTCTCTTTGTAAACATAAAATATGCCTCACCTACAGATAAGTTCATGTGAACCAAGTTTTCCAATCCATGTTATTCTGCAGATGATCATCCAGAGAAAAATGGTACAAAGATCCATTCACAGCTATGCCTTAGCGACAGGGCATCATAACTGGACTGGACTGTCATGCCTGTATGAATTCATTCCTGCACATGAGTCTTCTCTCCTGATTTCAAAAAGAACCCCACATTCCTACACAAACATCCCACCTTTTATATATCCCAGAGGTTAATATGGTTTGGATTCCAACCAAATGGTCCTAGTTTGTTGCACTATCAGTCTGCACACTAACATACATCCACTGTCATCATACCATACCTTAGGATGCACACAAACAAATGCATTATAAGTCAAATTATCTATGTATTACATATTTTATATACTTAATATGTTATATATAATTGCAGTTATATATTATTTATATAATCCACTCAGCCTACAATGCCCAGTGGACTTTTAAGGAAAGTCAAACTTCCTGGTATTATACTGAAGTGTTTTGTAACATAAGCAAGTGAGTATAATGAAGTAATAAAAAGGACTGATGGAATCTGTCTGGATTCAGATCCCAGTTTTCCCACCTGTCTAGCTTTGGGATCTAGGGCCTGAGACTTTACAAGGACAAGTTGGGGCTTCTCAGTCTGCCTAACTTTGAATTTGGAATCAAACCATGTGCCCATTATCAGATGAAAGCATAAAAATGTGATAGATACACACAATGGAATATTATTTGATCATAATGAGGAATGAAATCCTGACATTAGCAGGAAAACTGAATGGAACTGAAGAACATTGCTTTAATGGAATCATGCCAAACACTGAAAGACAAACAAGTACTGCATGTTTACTGTCACATGTGGACCTGAAATCATTTGACCTGAATGTAAAATAGTGATTGGTAGACACTGAGAGCTAGAAGTAGAGGCACTCACCCACATTCCCAGGGACTCAGAGGACTGAAATGACAGGAACATTTGAGCCTGGGAGTTCTAGGTCAGCCTGGGATATATAGCAAAAGCCTATCTCAATAAATTTTAAAAATAGAAGTTGGGAACGGTGTGTGTGAAGGAAAGAATGGATGAAGGTTGGATTTTATCAGTGCACACTGTGCAGAAATATCACAATTAACCCCATTAATATATATAACTAATATATGTTAATCAAAGGCAGTATTGTTTTAAATGTTGAAATAATAGCATCATTGAATTATGATGAGAATTTTTCAGGTAATGCACATATAGCCATGTCGGTCTTACTGAATGCACCATAAAAGTGCCATAAGTTGCTGTTGTTGTTGTTATTGTTGTTGCTGTTGTTAAAATTTTATTTATTTTTATTTTTATGTCACTGCCTGCATCTCCAGGCACTCTGAGTCAGGCTACATTGTCCAGCCTAGTCTTAAATTTGCAATGCTTCTGCCTCAGGCTCCTGAGTAGCTGGGATAATAGGAGTGCAACACCATGCTTGGCTTATATCTACTATTTTAAACTATAAATTACAGTAGGGAAAAAATGGCTTTCCTATTTTTACTGCAACCCTTGGAAAGATGTAATGTATTTATAACCAAAAGTTCCAAAACATAGTAATTGCCATTATTACATGTAAAGCATTGCAACATGCTTTCATCTATTCTGTTTTTCAGAATGACCAAACTTTATCAAGTTAATTTCACAGTCCACTATTAAATTCCAACACATAATTATTTAAACAGTGTACAAATAGAAATTTCAACATGCACAATTCTTCAGTAGGAGAAATGTAAGAAACAATAGAAAAGATTCCTATAGTTTATAATACTGTGATGCCATATGAAATAATTACTTTCCCACTCAGTTGTGCCTGTCAAACCGGTGATGTCAGAAGAGTAACAGTGTATAAAAGAAAACAATAAATAAACTAAAAAGCAATCAAAATTAAGCTATAGATATTATAATCAGGCACATAAAGATTTTTTTATTTTATTTAAAGAGGGGGGAAGCAAAACAGAAAAAAAGGGTAGAAACAATACAGAATTTCAAAAAAATTAACAGTAAGAAACCACTATTTGATAAATTACATATTGTCTTCTTGGATATAGTTGTTCAAGTTACAAAATACAAAGTGGACATTCAAACAGTGAGGCTGCAAACAGTTCTGTTCACCAATCCAACAAAAACTTAGTAACATGGTTATCAATCCTACACACTTAAGGATACCTACAGTTATCTCTTTTAGAGCACTTTATTTTCCTCCTCTTGCTTTTTTTTAAATTTTTTATTTAAAGAAAAAATTTTGAGACAGAAAGAGGATAGAGACAATACAAAATCTCAAAAACCAAACAAAACAAAAATAGTAACCAATAAAAAAATCACTAATTGATAATTATATACTTTCCTCTTAGATGCAGTTGTTCAAGTTACAAAAGTAAAGTCCACAAAGTGGACATCCAAACAGTGAGACTGCAGTTAGTTTTGCTCATCCATCCAACTAAAACTTTAGCAACATGGTTATTAATTCCACACACTCAAACATACATGCAGTTATATCCTTTAGAATACTCTCTTTTCCTTTTTTTCTTTATAATAACTGTAATCCATTCTCATAAACTACTTAGAAGTTCTACACATGTATAAGTCTTTACACATATACCTAGCTTTTCTGTATTAGAGGGAGAAATAAATCAAAACACGTCAGCAATACAAATTCCTAGAGAAACACAAAATGAAAAGAACATACAAAAACACAACACTAGGTGATCTATGGTAGTCACTATGGTGTCTCTTGTCATTTTCAATAAAATTTTCTATATCATCAAATATAATATAAACATAGCATTGCTTTACACTATTAATAAAATCTAAACATTGGAGACATTATAGAACTTCAAAGGCAGTTAACAATCAAACCAGAATGTGTACCCTATTGAGTCCTGTCATCTTCAGAGTAGTTGCCCCTACTCTCAGACTCAACACTCTCAAGCATACCAGATTCAAATAAAATCAGTCAAGATAAAACGGTGGTATAACCAATCTTCTCTGACTTATCTATGCCATGCTATTTTTCTGTTGTTATTTGTTTGCTTTTCTCCTTCATTCCACTGTCTGCCCCTTTCTTTGAGGCCCTTCTGCCATTATTCCTGGAACCCTGGTGATTTTCTTCTCTCTCTCTAGAATGTCCTTCAGTATTCTTTGCAGGGTTGGATTGGTGGTCACAAACTCCCCCAGTTCCTCTTTGTCATGGAAGTATCTTGTCTCTCCAATAACTCTGAGAGACAGTTTTGCAGGGTACATCATTCTGAGCTGGAGGTTATTTTCTTTCAGGGCTTGGAAGATTTCACTCCAAGCTCTTCGTGATTTGATGGTTTGCATTGAGAAGTCTGCTGTGATTTTGATGAGTTTTCCTTTATAGGTAATCTGTTTCTTTTCTCTGACTGCTTTTAATATTCTGTTCTTGTGATGGATTTCTGGGATCCTGATTATTATATGTCTGGGTGTAGATCTGTTTGGGTTGTAGCTGGCTGGAGTTCTATATGCCTCACTTATCTGAACTTCACTTCCATTACCTATGTTTGGGAAGTTTTCCTTAATTATTTCTGTGAATAGACTTTTTATTTCATTTGTATTTGTTGCTGCATCTTCATTCACATATTTTATTCTTAGGTTATAAATCCTCTTGTCATCTTCTAGACTTTGTATCATTGCTTCCTGGTTCCTTGTTATTTTTAAGAGATCCTTCCTCTCACAATCATACTTTGCAAATCTATCTTCAAGTTTTGAAAGTTCGTCTTTAGTTTCTGTTAAAAGGTTTTGCCAGGTTTCAATGGAGTTTTTAATTTCCTGACATTCTCTTTGGATCTGTTTTATATATTCTAGATTTTGTTTATATTCTTCATCAAAGACTTCTCTCCTTTCTCTGGGTTCCTCTATTCTTTCATTTGTGTCTACTTGAGGATTACCCAGGACTTCTTTTATTAATCTTCTTATATCTTGCTTCACCTGAGTCTGAATTTCAGATTTAAATTCAACAATGAAGTTACAGATGTATTTCTTTATTTCCAATGAAGCTGTCTCTGACATTACAGGTTTGCTGCTCTCAACCTCCTCTGCATTTACCTCTGTTGGACTCACTTTCCCTATTTCCGCAGTTGGGGACCTTTTGCTTTTTCTCTGTCTTGTCATGTTTTTGGCCCCCTTCAGACAGGTGGGTGGTGGAGGTCTCTGGGCCTTTCATTTTGCTTACAGTTTTTCTGCAGTGCACTTGCTAGGGAAGTACTGCCCCCCAGCCAGCTGTGGATCTGCAAGTTGCATGCTGAAAGCTGGCTCCTCCCCCTATGCCATTAAACCAATTTATGCTTCAACAAGTTTGTGTGTTCCCTGGGGATGTTACTGGCCCAGAAAAGCCTCATCCCTGGCTATTGGGTTTCAACCAGGGGCGTGGCCCTGCCCGAGCAGATCCCACCAATCTGCTTTGGACTAGGAGTCATCAGCAGATGCTGCCTCGGGTTTTGATTCAAGCCGGCCCTGCCCAACTCCAAAATGTCACCCAGCCAGTCCTCCCGGTTTGGGGAATCCAGTTCCTGTCACTCACCAAAGTTTGTGCAGCTTGACTGGCTGTTTCCACTCCCTGTCTCAGCACCTCCTCCAGCCAAGGTTCTGGATTTCACCAACCCCCACTCTCAGCAGGGCCACGATCTCAGCTCGATCGTGAGTCACCTGACTTTAAGACGTGCCAGTACAGTGATTGGGGCTTGCTCAGCTCCAGCCCTCTGTCCATGCTTCTTTATCTTCTTTCTTTTTTCTTTTTTTTTTCTTTTTCTTTTTCCTCAGTTTCTTCCTGAGTCATGAGAATTCCTCTCCTTTTGTCTGGCTTTCTCCATGTTGCCAGATTCCAGTGTCTGATTTTTTTTTTTCCTCAGAGAGGCTCTCTTATCATGCCTCCACTCAGTTGGCCATCTTGAAATCTGAGGCACATAAAGATTTAAAGCTTGTTCACCCCTTTCTAGTTACATTTCACATCTATGGTTTTTGTGTCTGCAAGATGAGACTGATACTATCACGAGATATTTGTGAGGACTCAATCATGTGGTGGAAAATCTTGACTCTCAACTTGATTGGATTAAAAAATAGTAAAACATTTCTGGATATGTCTGTGGGTGTTTCCAGAGAAAACTGGATCATGGGTTTCTAACTCCACCAATAGACTAATCTGTTGATGAGGTTTCAATTTGATAGTGTTATTGAGAGATGCTGGAGGGTGAAGTGGTGTGGCCTAGTTGACGGGAGGCAGTTGTAAGAGTGTGAACTTAGTGGTTACATCTGGTCTCTTTCTCTCTGGTGCTTTCTCTCTCACTCCACTTCATGATTGCATAAAGTGAGCAGCTGTCCTCTAGCACACTGCCATGATATTTTGCCTTACCTCAGATGCATAGAAATGGAACCAGTCAACCAGGAGCTGAAACCATGAAGCAAAATATACCTTTCTTCCTTTAAGTTGTTTATATAAGATGTTTTGTTATAGTCAGAGAGAGAGATGACTAATACAACCTGTTGCAGGTGTGTAGAGGCACTAGTGCAGGGCCTGGAATACAGCAATCCTTGTTACTGGTGAAAGTGAGTTTCTTGAGAGTGCCTGGCCTATGGGTTACATGACCTGGCCTAGAGTCCAAGTCACTTGTTTGTGAGGTTCACCCTGACTTTTAAAAGTAACTCTCCACTTTTTGATATTGAATTTACTTCAATAAACATGTTAGTTGCTCCTTTTTTGTAAACAGGTATGTGGCAAGTTATAGAATAGAAAATGAACTAAATAGGTGAAGACTTTTTTCATGAAAAAGCTTCAAATTTATGGAGAAGGAAAAATGTAACTAATGGACTAATACAATAAAAGCAACTAGTGTGGCTAAAAGGGAGAAAAAATTAATTGTAATTTGACAAGTAGGGCTATTTCACAAAAGGTAGCCAAGAGATGGCGTTTGACCTAAAATTGAATGATAAACAATGTTTTCCACCTTCTGTTTTTGTTTTGCTTTGTTCTGTTTTATTTTTAGGTTGAAAAAGTAGCAAGCGATTTCTAGTCTGAAGAGATAGCATGAACAAAAGCTGATAAACCAGCAATGGAGGGATGAACTAGGCAAGAATGAATGAGAGGCCAGAAAAGAACAATGGCAGAGGAAATTTCAATGCGCATGAAAGGGTCACTGAGAACAGGGTCAGAATGCAAACCAAATAACTGCTCAGTAGGCCAAGCTTCAGGGACTAGCAACACTTTGCAATGCTAACTGCATTCTTCTGGTTTTACCTAAATCTACCTTGTTCACTGTAGCCTCTTCCTCCAAAATAATTCTATCTTCTGACTAGTTGTCTTGACTATCAAAATGTTTCATAGATGAGCAACCTCAAAACTTTTAAGAATAGACTTGATTACAGCTTTCTGTTTCATTTACTTCTTTTTTTCAAATATTTTTTTCTTTTTGCAGCTCAGATCACATTAACTATTTCTGTCCCAATATTGCATTATGAATTTATTTCTACTTAGTTGCCTGCTTGCTCCATATCTTCTCACTTACCAGATTTCTCAGGAGGACTGTAAATCTTATCCAATTTCTTCCCTGATGTACTAGTTTACATTCTCCCAGTTTAATCTCATTTTGATTTGAGTCCATATTTATAACCTTTTCAAGTTCCAGATAAGTAGTTTCTCAATCATGACCCATGTTTATTATATAGCTTAATATAGCATCATTACAAGATGTATTAATATGCTGCTTATTTCTGAAGATATTAATTGAAGAGTAGGGGGAAAGTAGAAACATCAACTTGCCCCATAACATCCATGATGTCCTCTGCTCCCTTTGCAATTTGTCATTTGGTTCACTCCTTTGAAGTTTATTTTTATTATTTATCACTTATATGAGCCAAGCTTATTTGAACTGTTTTCTAAGAAAATATGGTTTATATTCATTTAAAAATAAGGTTCCAATTTTTTACTTAGAAAATCTATTAGAAAAGCAATCCTTCACAATCTTTTTTTGCATGGATGTCCTTTTTTGGTCCCTGTAGATATCTCAAATGACATGCAGCAGAATGTATCAAAAATAGTTTGCTGGACATAGTCTTGAAAACCTGCTGGGATCTGATTGATATGACTCTCTGTCTATCTTTATTGTACTTAAGTTCATTGGCCTTTGCAAGTTATGCATATGTTTTCTTACCTTATGTTAAATTTAATTAAAAAGCTTATTTTATGATTTGAAACTTTATTATTAACTAAGACTTATGAAACACCAATATTAAAAAATAACAACATAGTAGATCAAATAAAATATAATTCACAAAAGAGGAACTATAGCTGATTAAAAAGAAAAGATATCAACAACTTTAAAATTATTATATCAGATAGCTTTCAGTGATAATAATTATTATTGGAAAGAATCCATAAACGTTATTATGTTCAGACATTGATTAAAATAACAGAAATTAGAGCAATCGTTAAATAAGCAACTTGGTAATCAGCAATAACATCCATAATTCCATGTCTGGAACTCTACTCCAAGAATATAAAATAAGAAAAATATTCAAAGAATATTTAATTATATATTTTATTCATATTAACAAAAGTGATAAAACTACCTGAATATCCAACATAAAGGAACAAATATCGAACAATAAAGGAATGGTTACATAAATTATAAGGTATTTCTAAAGGAAATAGCATAAGCATTATCGAAATTGATATCAAGGAAAAGTACAAGTATGAAAATGTGTCTATTTAAAATATATCTTAGGAACATAATATATAGGTTAATGATACCAGAAAATATTAAAGAAATATGCTCATAAGTAATAAGTAAGTTTTTAGGTTTGAGGGTACTTTTGGCTAGGGGAGTTTCTCTGTATTTTCTAGGTTTCTTTAATCATATACATTTGAAATAAGAAATTTTGAATTGGTGAATACTTACTGAGCATTCACTGTATATTGGGTGCTATGCTATACCCTGAAAATATAGAAATAAAAGAGACAGACACAGCCACTATCTTCACTGAGTCCAGGATCATCAGGATATGGATACTTGAAAACCTGCTTAGTTTATCTCTCTTCTGTACTCCAAACCTAATCCATTAGGATATACTGTTAACTTTCATTGCAAAATAATATGTAAGATCCAACTATTCCCTACTATCTTAACTATGATGTGTTAGTTCAGGTCACCACCACTACCTACCTGCGTTACGACCACAGCTATGTAACAGAATAATGTGCAGATGTCTGCATCCTAATTCTCTGACCCTGTGGCTATACTACCTTACATGACAAAAGATGTGATTGAGTGAAGGATCTCAGATGGGAAGATCAATGTCAGATTATCTGGGTGGACCTACCTTAATCAGAGAACATTTCTAATAGGGAGCCAGAAGGATCAGAGTCAGAGGAAATAGAGTAATGGAATCAGAGGTTGAGTAATGGAATTTCTGGCAGGGAAGTAGGAGTGAAGTAATACCAGCTTCTAAGAACTGCATAGCACAGGGAGATAGATTCTCCTCAGAGCATCCAGAAGAAACACAGCTTTGCTGTCCTTGATTCCAGCCCAGTGAGATGACTTTTAGACTTCTAGCCTACAGAAGGCCAAGGTAATAAATCTGTGTTTTTTGTGTTAATGCACCAAGTCAGCAATAGGAAATTCATTCTAGTCTTCCAGTAGGCTTCCTTGTTCTTACCCATCCTCCTATAGAAATGTTTCCCAATCTAGTAGCCAGAGTGCCTCTACTAAAACTGAATTCATATCACTCCAGTGCTTTCCATTTCACTTAGAAGGAAAACCAAAGTTCCTATAACGACCTTAGAGTCCTGTATGATTGACTGTCTTTTCTTTTTTACTTCATCTCTTAAAACTCTTTTTTAAAAAAATGTTTGTTTAAATTGTAATGCTACACTCATCCCAGTTCATAGTTTAGGGAGGGGAACCTTTTAAAAAAATATGTAAAATCCATTTGGGTCTTTGTAGATTTGGTTTTGGTTTTTTATGATAGACAGTATTCCCTCTCAGAATCTATGACTATAAGAAACCAGTTAAAACTTTCACGTTTCAGTAACAGAAAGGTGCGTTTGCCCACTCTAGTTAGGTTTCTCCACAAGGACTGAACTATTACACCAAATCACACCAAATGTACTAAGGGAAGACACTTTAGCAGACTAACCACCCTTGACAGGAGATGCCCCCTTTTCCTTAGAACTCCCTTTCCCTTCAGATTGTAGGGCTGATCCAGGCAGTCCAAAAGAGGAAAGTGATGGAGATGGCCTCGGAGGATAAGCATCCTGTCCCATTCCCAAACCTCACAGGTTGTTGTTGTTGTTGTTGTTTATTACACCTCATGTCACATAAAGAGGATCCTCTTCTCTTTCTATTCTTCTCTGTCCATTTCAATACTCGACAGACACATCAGTAAAAAGAGATAAGACTACTGAATCGCCTTACACAGCAGCAGAGGTGAGAGGGAGTGAGGAAAAGATGAAAGATAGACCTGATAGGATATGGAGATCTTACTTCCCAGTTCCCATTCCATTTCTCCTCTTCTCACAAGGTTAAGTTGACTGAAGTGCAGATGGCGTTAGAAACGACACACGCACGCGCTCGCGCACGCACACACCTTACCCCCTGGAAATAGTGTCTAAAATTCTTGTTCTGTTCCCGATATACTGGCTTTCTTGGTATCCCTTAATATGACCAGGAATGCTCCTGCCATAGATATCTCACATGGGAAACTTTCTTGATATTTCTAGAACATCTTACCCTCAGAACAAAATTTGAGGATGACCTTTTGTTCAAACACCACACTTCAAAAAAGCTACCCAACCCTCCTACCTAGTAACACAATCTAACCCCCACACCTCCCTAGAGCACTCTGTTCCTGCTCTGTTTATCTATTTCATATAGCAACTGTATCAACTTTTAACATTTGTGTGTTTTATTTGCCAATTATTTTCTACACTTCAAAAAGGAGCACACACACATACACACACATGCATATAAATTCCTCAAGCACAGGTATGTGGTTTGTGTCACTTACTGATTTATCCTGGTGCCTGACATCATGGCTGGCACATAATAACTGTTCAATTAATAGTTTCTAAATAAATAAAAGTATTTCAAATGTTAGTTTTTTAATACACACTTATTTTTCTCAAATGGAAAATTGTAAGCAATGGAGTGATAACTTTTTTAAATAAAGAACTTACTCAAATCACAAAGAAACCACCAAATCCATAATAGGAAAATGGCAAATTTACAACTCAAAAACAAATATATTTAACAAAATACAACACAAATATATATAACAAAATATATAACAAATATTTGGGCAGTAGATTAATTTCTTAAAATGTCACTAAGGCATCTTTTAGTTTATTAATGTACACACGCAACAAAAAGTTATTAGAGGTATTTTAAAGCCTATGGTAATTTTGTAGTCCCAACAGCTATTGAGGTTCCACATGGAAATACTGAACCTCATTCTCTCCATAGAGCCTTTCTTCAGAAGTGTACAGCTAGCCAGTTTGTGCGTTGTTCTTTTTCCTTTCTTTTTCTGTTTTATGTCTTTTAGTAAGAATTCCAGCTTCTTCGGTAGGCTGAAATGGACTTTTCCCCCTTGATTTTTGCTGTCCACTTTTTAGATGTGATTTGTAGCCCTTGCCAGTAGTCCCACCTCTACGTGCTGTCTGTGAAAAAGAGAGCTCATTTCTGCTTTTCTCTTAGTTTTGTTTTTTATTTTATCTTCTTCCTTCTCATCTCTGAAGTGCCATCAATACCACCGGAAGGATAATGAGGACATATAACATAACATTATCAAAAGCTGCCTGAATCCTGTGCATTAGTGGGGGCTCTCCAGAGTTTATGACAAATCCCAGAGCAAGTGCCTGAGAGATCACTCTACACATGATTGAGTAATAAGCCTGATGACAGGGAAAGAGAACTGTTTCTCTTCATTTCAGATGATAAAAAGGATAGGCCCTTGGGCACATGAGGATGTTCTCCACTTTAGCCCTCTGATTAGAAAGCTGTTGTCTCTATTTTTCCCTTTCTGATTATTTTGTATTGAATCCATTGTAAGAGAGGTTGCTTAGTTCAGAGAAATAAACAAACCTGGACATTTAGCCTCTCCAGTCTGA
The DNA here is from genome assembly GCA_004027455.1 of Hydrochoerus hydrochaeris. NCBI lineage: Eukaryota > Metazoa > Chordata > Mammalia > Rodentia > Hydrochaeridae > Hydrochoerus > Hydrochoerus hydrochaeris. The sequence goes on along the minus strand of PVLA01003278.1, from coordinate 206,516 downwards.
TATCAAATAATCTAAATTATTGACTATTTACACCCATTGCCATCATAAGAACAAAGCAATCACAAACTTGTCTTTAGATACAGAGATTAGAGCATCTGAACCTTTAGTCAACATTTTTTTAATTGAAAAGACTCAGTTACAAGGCAATTTATAGATCAGCATTAAAGATTGAACAAAGTTTATATTCCTTGTATGTCATGGAGCAAAAAGAAAACAAAATCATCCAAATACTGGGTCAAGGGAGGGAGACACTGCAGAGGAGATACAAATTAAATACTAGGAGAAGTCAATGACTACCAAGAATATGGCAATAAAAGGAAAACAAATGAAAAGGGGTAGGTATTTCATGAGCTTGATCATAAGCTGGGAGTGGGGAAAACAGAACTAGAAAGATTCAGGGTCTGGTATGGCAGATTCGGTAATTTGAAGTGGCTATAGTATAAATCAAAATAAATATGTGCAAAGCGGGTTGGGCACATAGCCAAGATTGATGAAGCATGTTACTAAGTTAAGTATATTTTAGATATAGATATAGAAAGTGCTAGCTTTTTAAAATTTTTCATTTATTTAATAACTACATAAATGGGTTTCTTCCCTTGTTTGTATCACATCAGACACATGGAGATTGGCATATAAGGAGTCACCGGGTGCAGCTGTCCAAGGGAGAGGGGGTAGTGTGGGCTAGGTCGGGATGGTGGGGGCTGGATTCCTTCACATCCCTCAGAAGAAAGCAATACTTTGTCCTCCTATGAACAGAAAACAGGAGGGCGAGTTAGCTGAACACTGAGAGAAACCTTCTTTGTAAAGGACTGAATTCATTGGTGAGGGAGGAGCTCACATATCTAATCACTCCTTAAAAGCTCTACATTTTAATATTATCAAATTATCATATCAGCAGCATGTAAATTTTGGAGGGGACATATTCAACCCTTAGCACTTCTGATCTCCCTTGATTTGGTCGGATACAGTATTCCAGGCAGAAATGTATCTTCTCACAATTTGGGGAGCTAGGAGTCCAAGATTTCAGTTCTGATTTCTCCTGGGGTTGCTTCTCTTGGTTTGTGGATGATTGCATTCATTCTACCCCTCACATGGTCTTTCCTCCATACACACACATCCCTATGACCCACTGTCTTCTCAAGAACACCAAACATACTGAGTTAGGGTTCACAAATCTGGCTTCATTTCATATTAAGTACTTCTACAAATGTCTTCAGATGTGGTCACATTCTAAGGTACTGGCAGTTAGGACTTTGATGTATTTCACTATATAAAATTCCATTAGTGAAATGTACACATTCTTGCCATCTTCCCTTCCTCTCTCTTGCTTCTCCCCTCCTACACTATTGCTTCTGTATATCATCTCCCAAATAAGCCAAGTAAATCTATCTTTGGCTCAAGATCTATTTTTAGAGATACCAAATCAATTCTCTTAAGTTCTGATCGGCTGAATTAACAGCTCTGTGGTAGAGTTAGAAAATGGCTGGACACAGACAGGTCTTGACACCATATCATGTAATTCTCCTCTATAAGCAGTATACCATCAACAGAGCCCATCCCATCAAATCCAACTTTCTAGGCCCTTTGACCTAAAGATGGGTAGCTAAGAGAATCAGATACAAAGTAAAAGAACAGGCACAATTCTACCTTTCCATTTAAACCTTGTTAACAGAATTAAGTTACGTGGAACATATAAAGAGACAGTCAGTATCATCAAATGAGGAGAGAGTACGCATGTGTAGCTCCATGTGGCTGCGATAGTCCCTTCTGGAATGCAGTAATCTGTCTACCATGGTACCAAGTATGGAGTTGTCCAGGCATTTAAGTAAATGTCTACAAAAGAAAAAAAGTATACTTCATCAGCTCTTGGGCTCAGAACTTCTTATTTCCATTTTGGAAAAACACAAGTGTCTCAGGTGAACAGCAACAGAGGGAGCTGCCTGGAATTCACAGGGCTAAGCTGCCTCAGAGAGAAAGCCAGTGCCTTATCCCACACCCTGAGAATACTGTAGCTACTGTGCTTCTCTGCTTTGGAACTGGAACTGGAAGCAAGGGTCCATGACGTTCTTCCATCTTTGAAGCTGGACCCAACACTGGACCACCCACACCCTCTGACCTGCTGTATCTCTTAGATGAGCTGTTGCCACATTCTGCTCTGTAGAGCCAAGTCACTACTGTTCTACTCCACCTACACCTTTCAGCTCTGGTACCCTAAAAGAACTACCACATCTACCCCTGTGTTGCTGCTTGTGCCCCTCAGCACCAGAGATGGAGCTGCACAGTGTGTCCCAAGAAAGTCTTCCAAAGGCACATATTCTACACACCCCTCTCGGTTGCTCTGGGCTTGAAATGAAGCTGTGCTTTTCTTCCCTGGGCAGGGAAATAGAGCCTATGCTTCATCTACCTCTTCAAGTCACTGCTGTACTCTGGCCATCAAGGCCTGAGCTGATATTGCAAATTGCCCTGGAGGAACTGACTTTGGCTACCCAGAGCAGTCACAGCATCCGTGTCTGGCTGAAGAGACACTGATACTGCTCTGGGAATGGTTGTTTTGCTTAAGCCAAGCAGCTGTCCATTTGAGGGCTGAGCTGACATAACATGCTCTACAGCCTGGGAAAATTGAGCACTGCTGCTATGGGGACGCCTTGCCATACAGTTCAAACAACTCTAGTAGCTTCCCTTCTTGGACCTGGACTAGACCACAGAGACTGAACACCTGAGCCATTCTCCACTCAGGCAGTACAGTCATGTCTGGGATGTCTCTGGCTCTTCAGGATCAAGAAAAAATACCCATCATTTCAGAGTCCTGGCCCCACAGTGTCTTGGATGCTACAGCATCCTACTGAATCAGAGATAGGGGTACATGCTGCTGGATGCCCAGAGACTATTTAACAGCATTGTCTAGCAAATATAACCATTGCCATACTAATTAGCACACTAAGTCTTATCTGCGAGTGAAAGTCTTTTTCCTATGAAACTCATTCTGTGAAGCTTGGAAGAAGTAATTGTTTCACTGTTGGTACATCTAGTAATCAACATAGGGACACAAGAAATGTAAAAAGGAAGGGAAACATATTACCAAAAGAACACAATAACTCTCTTGTAACTGACTGTAGAGAAATGGACATTTATGTATTGCCTAAAAAGGAATTAAAAACTATGATCTTTAGGAAACTCAGTGGTCTCTAAGGAAATGCAAGTAGATAATCCAACAGAAAGGAAAATATTCATTATTTGATGAGAATTAAACTAACAGGTAGATATCATTAAGGATTTTAAAAAATCTTGGAATGAAGAACTTGAAGAATTGATTAAGGACCAGGGAGGGATGTAGCTCAGTGTTACAGCACCTGTCTGGCAAGTATGAGGTCCAGACTTTGATATCTGCAACCAGGAAAAAAAAGAATTGAATAAAAATATAATAAAGAACATTGGAAGCAGACTAGAACAACTGGAAAAACTATTTGAACTTGAAAATAGATTGTTTTAAATTGTCCACACCAAAGGAGGAAAAAGAATGAAAGTAGCCTACAGTATTTTGAGATAAATGAAATATTCAGATTATGGAAAATTCAGAAAAAACTAAGATAGGAAACAGACAGTTTCCTATTTAGTTTCCTATTTAGTGAAATAATTCCTGGAAAATTCCCTAGAATTAGAATAAATATGAATATCCATATATAAGAATTTTAAAATTTTCCAAACAAATTGAATTTAAAGAGGTATTCATCAGGAACATTATAATTAAATTGTTAAAAATTAAAACCAAAGAAAAAAGAGCATCAATTCATTCATAAAGAAATCCCCATTAAATTGTCTATGCAGTAGCCCCAAAGGCCAAACTATGAGATAATATATTCAAAATGATGAAAGATACTTCAGGTGTCTTCCAAAAATACTACACCAAGAAAGGCTAACCTTCAAATTTGAAAGGAAAAAAAATGTTCTTGTAGACCAGTGTCATGAGTAACGCTTAATGGATTCATACCTATAGGAGAAAACAGATGACAACTAGCATCATGAAGACACAAAGTATAACAGTCACTGATTAACAGACTATATACATAAAATATAAAGAGGAAAAGCCCCAAATTTTTTCACTGCAGAACACTGCCAAAACACGAAGATATACAATAAGAGAAGTAGAAAGAAGGAAGTGGGTGTACGTAGTTCAGTCCAAACTTGTGTAATATATGTGAAGCCCTGGAATTTGTTTTTGGCATCACAAACAAGGAGATGAAGAAAAATTCATAGGACATACAAAAATGGTAGAAGTAAGTCCTTATTTACAAAAACTTTGAATATGTGGCTTAAATTCTACAACTAATAGATACACACTCCCTAAAGAGATTATACCAGAAAACCACACTGTATAATGCTTAAGAGATCCTTCACCAATAAAGACACAGATAGACTGAAGGTGAACAAACTGCAAAAGATATCTCAAATAAATAGAAAACCAAAGTCAGCAAGAATAGCTATATTGATATGAAATAATACTTAAGTAAAATCTACAATGATGAAGAAAATATTAGGTAATAATACATTAGTTCAGTGAGAAAATCCAACAATTTAATTATATGTACACAACACATGGGCACCAAAATACACAAAACACATGTTAGTAGATCTCAGGACAGAGGTAAGAGTATAAAGCATTACTAGTTGGGAACTTCAAAATCCCACTTTCATCAATAGACAGATCATCTTATCATTTTAAAAAATTGGGATTTATACTACCTTAAAGATCAACTGGACCTAACAAACAATTTGTTATTCATTGTTTTTTGGTTGGTACATATTTGTAGTACATAATATTTACATTTCTTGTGTGAAGTTATGCATATGCATAACATATCTTCTTTTTCCACTCCTTTCCCTCTTTTTCCCTCCATCTCTCCATCTCTTGATCCCCTCCCATTTGAGATACTTATCTCTGTATTTTTACAGCAGGACAGTTTATAATAGGTGAATCTTGGAAGCAGCATATAGGCCCAGCAGCAGATGAGTGGATAAAGAAAATGTGGTATTTTCAGATAATAGAGTACTACTCTGCCATAAAGAAAGATAAACTTGAGTCTTTTGTGGGAAACGCATGAATCTTTAGTTTATAATATCAAGTGAAATAAGTCAGACCCACAAGCTTGAATATTATGTAGTTTCCCTTTAATAAGAAACTCAAATTATAAATAAAAAGCAAAATAAAAATACATAATAGCAAATAGGGACATAAGTCTTTCTCAACACTTTAAGCTATTGTTAGTCATTATTACTATTTTATGGATATGACAACAGATCATTTTCAATTTGGCAGTTACTACAATTCTACCGTTTAGAAACAAGGTAGAATCAAGGAAGTTTGATATATAGTAAAAAGAACACAGAATAAGAAAAAGGGATTTGCACTCATAAATTGTGCCATCTGTTAACTATGTATCTTTCATTATGTCTCTTTTCCCCTTAGATCATTCTTCAGTAAAATATGAGGATTGGAATAGATTATACTCAAAGGGTCAAAAAGACTACATTTTACCCCCAACCCTGTGCTAAAGACTGAACTCAGGGACTCACACACACTAGGCAAGCACCCTCCCAATAAATTATAGCACAAACATGACAGTAAAATTCTGTGAATCTTCTGAAGTCCTGATACAGGGAAGGTGAAAGGGAATCTCCAGTTTCAAAGTCATGGCACTGGCTTTCTGTAATTTTGAGGGAGAGCTCACAAAAAGTAAAGACAGTTGTGGGCAGATGTCGGAGAGCACTGAAACCAATTTGTTTTTCTTTAAAGTCAGTTTGAGCCTCGGGGTAAGAGCAGGAGCAACAAAATCCTGGCTGTCTCCTGGAGAGAGGAATATGCTTACTAACTTCTTGGGACAATTCATACAGGATGCATTGACAAGCCCCTATAAAATGCAGAGGCAGGATTAGCTGACACACACGCTAGTGTTGATGGACAACACGTTGATGGACAACACTACCCTGTTTCCTTCTTCTCACCCACTAACTGTGCTCCTCCTGCAGGAGTCCTGGAACTGAGACTGGCAGGGCAAAGCCAGGCATTTCATGTGACCTGGGAGTTAGACAGGTGTTACTAAGAGCTCAGGGATAATTCAATAGCTCAAACAAAGAGAATCAAACAGCTACCTAGAAACAGTGCTGGAAGGGAAAATGAGAGAGAGAGGACAAGGTGGGTAAGACTCACAGAGCCCTTCTGTGTGAGATACGGAGGATGGAACTCAGTCAAATGAAACCCATTCAACTCCGAAACAGATGAACTGCACATTTGCTTAAGAATTAACTGTCCCTCCTGTTTTCCTGAAAAGACTACAGTAGATCATACTTATTACAGGGGGCTAGTTCACAGTTAGCAGTATCTGATCTTAGACTTGCTCCATTAGATAATCCAAGACAATGGCTTTGATTTCAGATTTTGAAAACTGAAAGAGTTACAGAAATACATACTGTCTTTCACATTGTTCCTTTCAGTCTTTGGAAGTTACTACTTCATCTTCCCTGGCCTCTTCCAATAGTACATGCTGCTAACCCAGGAGTCACACGACTATGAAACATGACTGTGTGGGAGTCATCTAGAAACACAAAGGAAACCACAAGTCCAAGTCACCCAGGAAATAGCCATATAGCTACCAACAGTAAAACAGCGCTCTCATCTCAGCAGAACAGGAGGCTCACTGAGTGCTGAAGGGGGAGGAAGAAGAGAAAAATCTGTTGTTGGAAACTTGCCCCATCTTCATTTGATTTTAAGTCCTTGATTTGAAGTCTCTCTCTCTCTCTGTCTCATTCTCTTTGTCTTTTTCTCTATGTGTCTGTCTCTCTCTGTCTCTGTCTCTGTCTCTCTCTCTCTCTCTCTCTCTCTCTTGCATGTGCTCTTTCTCATCTCCTTTACTCCCTCATTTTTTTCTTTTTCTTTTAAGTTTTGGGTTTCCTCCTATCCTCCTTAAAGAAATACTTAGCTTCTATTTGTAATAAGCCCCAGGAAGCTCACTGGGTCTTTTCCTGAACATTGCCTGTAATTTAGGGTGAATTATGTTTCAATTACCTCTATATTATAGCTTAGCAGTAAGGGCAGGCATTCTGTCATGTCAGGGATAGAGGCAAGAGAAAATATGGACCCCCCTATTACAGGTGGTGATGGAGCAGTTTTAATAACATCGGGGGAATGGAACACGAATGCTTTGCCGGTGCACCATTACCGCACATTATCAGTATCGGGTGCCGATGCGTAGGGGGAGGCCAAAGGAAGGAAGGGGCACAGGCATGCAGAGTCCTGGAGTTTGTCTCCAAGAGGCAAATGTGCTATTAAAACCTTGGAAGTGTTTAATTTTCTTTGTAAATAATAACCTTACCAAAGACATAAACTACTAACTTTTTAATAAAGAAATCTAATTTCCAGTGAGTTCTCCCTTTCCTATGAGAAAGATAACTTTTGCAAGTGCTTTCTTTCTCCCTCTGATACCCTCTCTTTCATTTTCTCCACTGCTTTATTTTCTTGACACAAATAGCAGTCATTGCTCAGAGAAAGTACATTATTAGGCTGCTTTGTAATTCAAACCATCTCTTATTCAGGTTACCCGTTAGGTACTAACAGAAGAAAATATATACTGGCTAAATGGCCTTATTATGAATGTTGCCGGTTGTGAACGGAAGGATGGCTGTCCCCACACAAACCTTTCTGAACCCTTACTCCATTTATCTCTTACAGTGGAATTCAGCCAATGCTAATTTCCACTTTTTATGTTTTCCAAACGGGGAAAGCATACTTTTGTTTTGGCACGATGGGTTCTTTTAAAAAGAGGAAACAGCAAAAATGAGCAGCCGCTCATACTCTGTGCTTTGAAGACTGCTGGTGTGCAGGTGTGCAGCCCTGAGAGACCCACCAAGAAAGACGAGGATGAGGCAGCTTGGTGCATCCAACTGCTGTTTATCTCTGTTCAGTTAAAACAAATACAGTCAGTCAGAAGTGCCTCTTATTTAATCAAGGAGGAGCAGGCTTAGTAACTAAAATAAATAGAGTACATACATGCTTGGCCTAACTGTCTTCTAAATGAAATAACAAAGTAAGCCTAGGATAAAAAGGAACCACATTAAACAGCAGCATGAACAGGAAATATATTGTGAACTACAATGAATTTTAAACCAACTTTGGTACAGGAAGGCATATATAAAAGATAGATAATTATGCATATGTGTTTCATGGTTTCTTTTCCTGTTTATGGATGCAATTTTAACTCCAGAAAATTCAAAAATTTTATACATAGAAAGGATTTCTGTTATTATTTTAGATATTTCAATCTGTGTATAATTCCATCTAATATCTTAGAATCATTTATGTATTCACTCACTCATTCATTCTTTCAACAGTTATTCATTGGGTGTCTACTGTGCCATGAGAATGCCCATTTGCTACAAAATGAAGACAACTGGTAAAAGATATAGGCACTGTCATACTATTCTCTTGGAGTTTTCAGTCTATTGGGAGAACCAGTGAACAAAATCTTGTAGTTTATGATATAAGGCAGGAAACTGTTATATGTTGTGTCCAAATATTAACAGTAGAGGACCAACATTAGGGAGTCTTCAGAGAAACCAGGCTTCTATTGAATCGGTGACTCTCACCCTGATTTCCTCACTTCAGCGTGTGGTGTGAATGTTCTTATGTCACTAACATTCTTAAAAAACTTGTTTGGTGACTTGATAGTTTGGTTTGTTTAAATAAATCTTAATTTATCAATATGTGACACATGACACGTTTAATTGTTCTTTATGGTAGGGTCCCAAAATTGTTTACCATTGTTCACATTTATGAATTGCATAACAAGAACTACTTAGTGCAAAAATATTACTTACTGGATTCTCTGATTAAAGAAAATAGATTCCAATAAGTGGAAGCAGTAGATAAAAGTTGAATATTTTAAGGGTTTTTAGTATAAACTGATAAATTACTTACCCTCCAAAATCTACTAACATCAAGGAAAAAGGAATTTTTAGTCTATCTGGTGAAGTACAAGCCTAATGAAATAAACTAACAATTGATGAACAGGAGAAAAGTCACAGAAATTTATTTCTGTGCACATACACATGGGAGCATGCTAAAGGTGAAACTCGAAGGGTCAAATGGTTGATGTTTACATAACCTCCCATAGAGGAGAGGGAAATAGAAGACGATGTATACTTTTATAATGGTAAGTAATTTTTATAAGAAATGAATGGGCACAAAGACTACACAATCCTGGGATAAACGTCCTCTGAGCTCCAGGGAACTAGGGATCCAATATGAGAAAGTAGGAACTCTACTTCTCTTATGAAGATAAAGTCTTAGATGGAAGTCCTCAGAAAAGAGATGTATAAGTATTTGGAAAAACAGAAGGAGACATTGTAGTTTTCTATTCTATGAGTTACTCTTCCCTAGTTAATCAGGTTTTAGAGAGGGAGTCCAAGACAATTACATTGTTTCCTAACGAACTTCCTTCACTCCAGTAGAGGATTTCAGATAGCTTCTCTCTGCACTTCACAGGGAGTAGCATACAAACAAAGGAAAGTTAGAAGACTAAAGATTTGGCAGGTTTTGTTTTTTCAGTGTTTTTTGTTGTCAGTGTGCTCTTGTTGTTGCTGTGCTTTTTTTTTAATGTTAGCTTTGGCCCTGGCTACTGTACGTAAGAACTATATACTGGTCTCCATTGCCAGTCCAGAGAGATCTTGATCCTAACACAACTTCTAAAATCTTCCAATTTCCTGTCTTTGAAGTGCTTAGCACTAGCAAACTGTGCAGGTGCACACCTCTCTGGAGGCTGCAAATTCTAAACTACCCTGTTAGGACATGGAAAGACTTTATCTCAAAAAGAAAAGAAAAGAAAAGGAAAAACAAAAAGAGAACCATGTGGGCCAGGAGGAGAACCAAGAAGCCAATTAACCAACCCCTTCCTGTGAACCGGCTTGTACACAGACAGGCTGGGAGACAAAAAGATGTGAGTCCCTCCTGCCCCACCCCACTCCCAATAAGCAACTGGGTGGTTCAGAGGTACAGAGGCTGAGAGGATAGCCACTGGCCTAAAAATACAACTTAATGCTTGTATCATTTGATTGACTTTGCAGGCCTAAAACCGGTAGTTTGAGCATCTATTTAGAGGATAAAATATGTAATATAGCAATATGGGGGATTTTCTTCTGTCTTATTTTTGAAACCCAATATTGTTTTCACTGTTTTGTTTGGTTCCATTTTATTGTTTTTTTTTTATTCCTTTTAAAATTAAAAAAGAAAGAAAAATAAGGAAAGAAAGAAAGGGTGAGAAGAAAGAAAGAAAGAAAGAAAGAAAGAAAGAAAGAAAGAGAAAGCGAGAAAGGGAGAGAGAGAGAAATAGAGAGAAATAGAGAAGAAAGAAAGAAAGAAAGAAAGAAAGAAAGAAAGAAAGAAGAAAGAAAGAAAGAAAGAAAGAAAGAAAGAAAGAAAGAAAGAAAGAAAGAAAGAAAAGGAAAAAAGTCTGAAAGGCCCTGGGCTTACACCCCAGACCTGAGAGGAAAAAAGAAAGAAAGCGTGCATTGATTTTGCCCCCAGAGCCTGTTAGCAGTGCTTTACATGTTTGCATGTGTTAACTCATTTTATTCTCACTGAAAAGTATGGGTATCAGTAATCCTAGCTTTAATACAATTCAAAGACACAAAGGGGCTAAGTAGTTTATTCATCTTTACACAAATAATAAATAACAGTCCAAGACTGGAGTGATGCAGCACACCTCCAAACCTAACACTGTCACCCATATTTCCACGAATAATTTTGAAATCAAATGATCTTATCCTTCTGTTCAGATTTGCAAGTGTGCTTAGCAGTAGAGTTAAACACTATCACTTTCTCATTTTTGGACAGTTTGAGCCCCAGATCTCTTACTTTTCTCATGCACTGATAATTAGTGAGGCTTTTATTTGTTTCTAAAAAATTTTCACATTAAGAATATAACATTGTCTGCTATTATAAATACAGAATATTTTTATCTTCATATTTGTCTCAGTTGAATTTCTAGCATTTGCATATAAATAGAAGCAGTAGTTTTGTTCATTTTTTTGCCCATTTATCAAAATCTATTGATTTTTTTGTTTCTTTTTCATGTTTTTTATCTCAGAAAATAGTTTTTACCTGATATCTGTTAAATACTTATTTTATTCTTTTTGTAGTTATTATTATATTTCTATATTTTGTCCTCTAAATGTATCTGAAATTTATTTTGGTAGAAATAAGAGAAAAAGTTAATTTTCCCAAGTTAAAATAACAACTCCTGAATCCACATACGGCTTCCTCACTGCACTATTTTATGGTGGACTCATTGTCAAATGTCACGTATTTAAATATGTCCCCTGCAGGAGGGAGGATGAGGCAATTTGAGTTTCAGACCAGCCTGGCCTTTGAAGTGAGACTTGATCTCAAAAACATAAAAGTATTTCAATATCTAATATACATTTTGGATTTTATTACTCTTTCAGGCTCTTATTATTATTTTTTATGCTATAGAGACAATATATTTATAAATGTGAGTCTGATTTATTTCACTTATAAAGATAGTCTCAAGTTTCATCCACCAGTGTGATTTCTTACTGTTTTTTTTTAATTGGTTATTTCTTACTGTTATTTTTTTAAATTTCTGTATTATTTCTACCCTTTTCTCTGTTTTGCATTTTTTTTCTCTAAATAAAATTTTAAAACACGTAAAAGTATTTAAATATATTAGGATCTATTCCAAGGTAACGAGTTCTATTGCTTTATCTATAGATACGTGCACCAAATGACGTAAATTTGCTTTAGCCTCCCCTCCTTCCAAATTTTCTTACTAGTTTTTTACTAGTTCTTCCAAATTTTCTTCTGACCAGTTTGTCTGCTAGAAAGAATTATTTTGTCAAGGTTTTCTTGAAAAAGAAAGAAAATGTAGTTACAGATGATTCTCATTACCTCGACTTTGAAATATGCAAATTTGCCGGTTTCTTAAAATGTATTCATAACCTCAAAGTCAATAATTTATTGGTCATGTGCAGGTATGAGCAGAACACTAAAACCCACAAGTCAGGTAGGACATATTGAAAAAAGGTGTCACAATGTCCTCTTGTCTCAAATTTCATACTTTATACAAGTATCCTTTCTGAGATCTATATAGTATTATGTTTTACATGTTTTTATCCTTTTTGTTGATTATGCTATTTAAAACAACCCTGGGTTCAGATGCTAAAATTCTACCTAATGTTACATAGACAGAACATCTCAAGATCCCTAATATTGTCATCAGTGTTCCTGGTTATCCTTTTTAACTGAATTATTTTGAAAACAAATAATGTCCCTTTATTTAAATCTCCATGTGTATTTAATGGTAGAGTCAAACATTGTCACCTTTGTTATTTTTAGTCAATTTATGGATCTCTCATCTCTCGATTCTCTCTGCATAAAGGTTGCAGTGTGCATTATAGAGAAGAGAAGGCTGAGGCACAAGATATAGTGACAACGGCTACGAGTTTAATACTAACAAATCAGCAATATGTGCTAAATAAGGGTTCTTTAAATAGAAATACCCACACAATAGTTAGGTACAGTTCTGATATATTCATTAAAACAAGTGAATCAGAGATTCCCAGCAATGTGATGTTGTATATGCCCTAGGAGTACTGATTCAGTATGGATTAAGCTAGTGTTCACAGCAATTCTATAGAACTGAGCAACCACAAATAAAGAAATCACTTGTATCTTGATAAATACTGCTTTATATCAGTGTGTTAAGAAAGATTCCTAAAAATAAACACCTTTAATCTCAAAATGTTTCATACTTTTAAAAAAAGTGTTGCACTCATTTTATTATGCTCATTTCCAATTGTTTTCAGTGCTGGGAATCAAAAAATTGTGAATGAAATTACTTTTCCTTTGGTGACTGATTGCTGTTTTATGGAAGACCTACTGGTTTCCATAAAATTATTTTGTCTCCAGCTACTTTGTAAATATCTTAATTATTTCTTATAAAATTTTAAGACTTTTTCCCCTCAGAATAAAGCCAAATTATTTTTAAAATGCTAATTTTAATTCCTATTTGGATAGTTTTGCCTCTATTTTCTTCCCACTTTATTCATGTGATTGTGTGTGTGTGTGTGTATGTGTGTGTGTTAGTTTTTGAGACACAGCCTCACTAAGCAGCCCAGGCTGACCTTGAATTCACTGTGTAACCCAAATTGGCCTGCAGGATTCCTCTGATCTCAGCTATCATGCACTCATGTCCAGCCTCATTTTGTTTTATTGGAAAGAATTTTTAGAACAAACAACTTTATTTTTTTGGACTAAAGAAGGAAGTTTCTTCTAGAAGGCTATTTCTTATCCTTAAGTACAATGGTATACCTTTATAATGTTTGTTAAAGGTTCTCATGGAATGAGTGTTGACTGTAATCAGAAACCTATTTAATATTTCATGAGACAATCATTTTTCCTTTAGTCACTTGATTAATGAAGTTCTTAATATTAATACATTATATTGTACCGACAAATGTTACATTGTATTTTGTTTATTATATTTAGAGTATATTTGGATTTAGTTTACTCATAGGATTTTTATGATTTGCCTTTGTGTAAGGACTTTGAGATTTTATTTAGATAAAGACAAAATATAAATAACTGTATGATTTATGTATTTCTTATTTTAGTTCAGCTGCAATTTGTCAAGTTTTCTATCTGAATCTGACAATTTTATTACAAGTCAGTAACTTTACACTTTATTTTTTTATTTTAAAAACAAAACAATAAAATGATAGAAATCATACAGAATTTCAAAAAAAAACAGGAAATTAACACTAGTTAATATATTTTATATTTTATCTTAGAATTAATTGTTTAGGTCATAAGATTTAGGCATAAAAATCAAACAAAGCACAAACTGTTATTTTTGATGAACTTATAGAGATTACTAGTATAGTTATCTATATACACACACACATATTTATATGTATACATATACTCTGTTCCATTCTTCCTTTTCTCCTTTGCCCTATCCCAGTTGCCCTTTCATTTTGAGCACTTTTCTTCCCTTTTACTTCCACAATATCAATTGTACATTTTGGATGTTATTACTCTTAGTTTTTTGTTGTTATTTTTACACTAGGGAGATGTGATTTATGTCATTTCTGAGTATGGTCACAAGTTCATACATTTACATACAAAAGAATTAAGTCTATCCTTCTTTATAGCTGAGTAATACTTCATTATATAAAAATATCACATCTTTTTTATTCATTCCACAGTTGATGGTCATTTGGATTATTTCCAAGATTTATCTATTATAAATTGTGCTTCTATAAACATGGGTGGGTATATATTGCTGTGGTATGATATATTCATTTTTCTGGGAATGGGTTGAATGGGACCTCCAATCCTAGTTTTTTGAGGGATCTCCACACTGATTTCCACAGTGATTGTACTGGCCTACACTCCCACCAACAGTGAAGAAGGATTTTTTTTTCTCCACAGCCCCACAAACATATGTTATTGGTTGATTTCTAGATGGCAGCAATTCTTTCTGGAGTGAGATGTAATCTCAGCATTGTTTTAATTTGCATCTATCAAATGACTAGTGATGCTGAATACTTTTTCATGTATTTATTTGCCATTCGTATTTCTTCATTTGAGAAGTGCCTGTTCATTTCAGATGCTCATCTGAATTGGTTCTTTGAATTTGGTTTGCCTGATGTTTTTGAATTCTTTGTATGTTCTAGATAAAAGTCCTTTGTCTGAGGGACAGTTGGATAAAAATTTTTCCCATTCTGTGGGCTTCCTATTCACTCTATTGGTGATTTCTTTTGACATACAAAAACCTTTTAGTAAGATGAGATCCCAGTTGTTGATTCTCTGAAGTGCTTCCCATGTGGTTTGCATTTTGTTAATGAACTTTTTGCTACCTCTATGTCTTTGAGATTTCCACCTACCTTGTCTTCCAGTAGATTTAGTGTTTCTGTTTTAATATTTAGATCTTTGATCCATTTGGACTTTAGTTTAATGCATAGTGATAGGCATGGGTCTAGTTTCAGCCTTCAGCATGTGGAAAGCCAATTTTTCCAGCACCATTTATTAAAGAGCCCATCTTTCTTCCAGAGCACATGTTTAGCCCCTTTGTCAAAGATAAGGTGGATGAGTGTATTTGTAGGTCTGTCTGCATCTTCTAATCTTTTAAGCTGATCCTTAGGTCTGTTTTGGGGTTTTTTTTTTGTCTGTTTGTTTGTGGTGTGTGTGTGTGTGTGTGTGTGTGTGTGTGTGTGTGTGTGTGTGACTAACATGTTAATTTTATCACAGTGGTTTTGTAGTACAATTTCAAGTCAAGGATTGTGATGTATCCTGTCTTTCCCTTGTTTCCCAGGATTGTCTTTTCTATTACAGGTCTCTTCTTCCAAATGAATTTTAGGAATGTTTTCTCTAGTTTTGTGAGGTATTGCTAATGGTATTTTGGTTGGGGTTGCATTAAATATGTATAAAAGTTTTGGGAGTATGGCCATTTTCACAATTTTGGTTCTTTCTATCCAAGAGCAAGCAATATCTTTGAAATTTCTGATGTCCTCTTCAGTCTCCTTTTTTATAATATTATTGTTTTCAATGTATAGATCTTTCACATCCTTTGTTAGGTTGATTCCTAACTATTTCAATTGTTTGGATGTTCAGAGTGAAGTAGTAACCATCTATTCTGATTTTCTGTAGGGTTTTGATCATGAACGTGTGTTGGACTTTATAAAAAAGCTTTTTCTGCATCTATTGAGATGATCATGTGATTATTTCTTTGGCTCTGTTGATGTGGTGTATTACATTTATTGATTGGCTTATGTTGAAGAATTCCTGCATTCCTGGGATGAATCCAACTTGATCATCGTGTATCATCTTCTTGATAATTTGCTGCAATTGGTTTGCTAATATTTTTTTGAGAATTTTTGCAACAGTGTTCATTAGTGATATTAGCCTGTGGTTCTTCTTCTTTGTTGGATCTTTCTTTAGTTTTGTTTGCAGAGTAAAACTTGCCTCCAGGAATGAGTTAGGAATAACTGCTTCCCTTTCAATTTCATTAAAGTGTTTGTGGAGTATTGGCATTAAATATTCTTGTTTAATTTTACCATGAATCTATAAGGATCCCGGCTTTCTTTTGTTGGTACGTTTTTAATTAAGTTATAAAATTTCAGTAAGTGATATTGGGCTACTCAATTTTTTTTTTTTTTGTACCAGGGGTCAAACTCATGACCTTGTGCTTGCCAGACAGGTGCTTTCTCCACTTAGTTAAATCCCCAGCCCTATTCAAAATTTTTATATCTTCTTGATTCAGCTTTGGTAATTCATGTCTTTCTAGGAATATGTGCATTTCCTCTGTGTTTTCCAGTCTATGAGAGCAAAGATTTTCAGGGTAGATTTTGATTATCTTCTTAATTTCCAGATGTTCTGTAATGATTTCACCCTTATCATTCCTCATTGCATGAATTTGTGGAGATTTTTCTTTTTCTTGATAGTTTGGCTAGGGGTTTATCAATTTTGATTAATCTTTCAAAGAATGAAATCTTTGATTCTTTAATATTTTGTATTGTTTTTCTAGTCTCAGTTATATTAATTTCTCTTCTGATTTTTATCATTTCCTCCCTTCTATGAACTTTGGTCTTGACTTTCTCTTCTTTTTCTAGAAGTTTGAGATGCAGCATTAAGTCGCTTATTTGTGCTCATTCTGTTTTCCTTATATAGGAATTCATTGCTACATATTTCCCTCTTAGCACCACTTTCATTGCATCCCACAGGTTCTGGTATATTGTATCTACATTTTCATTGAATTGTAGATATTAATTTCTTCTTCAAAATCATTTATGACCCATTGGTTGTTCAGGAGGATGTGATTTAATTTCCATGTGTTTATGTAGATTTTGCAGCTTCTTTTGCCATTAATTTCCAATTTTAATGCACTATTGTCAGATAATATGCATGGGATAATTTCAATTCCTTTGCATTTACTTACGCATGTTCTATGGGCTAATGTGTGGTCTATTTTAGAGGAAGTACCATGTGCAACTGTGAATAATATGTATTCTGATGTTTTGGGGTAGAACATTGTATACTTTGACTAAGTCCATTTGTTCACAAGTTTGATTCAGTTATGTTATTTCTTTGCTGGCTTTTTGTATGGTTGATATGTCTCTTTCTGGCAATGATGTATTAAGGTTCCTCATCACAACTGTGTTATTGCATATTTGATTTTTCATGTCCATTAATATTTGTCTTATATAGTTCAGTGCTCTTATATTTGGTGCACATATATTTATGATTGTTACCTCTTCCTCTTGAATTTTTTCCCTAACAAATATTGTTAAGGATTAAAAACTGATGGTCAACTTAACGCCAGCAGAATTAAATTGTCATGGTGCTGAGTGTAGATGTCCTACCTGAGGAAAGTTGCCAACATGGAGAAGGAGAAGCTAGGTGTTGTGGGTTTCTCTAAGTATTGCTGTTTTAAGCCATTGGTTCTCCTGGAGGAGCTCATCGTGACTAGCTTCCCCAGTGTGAGTTCAACCATTGTCGTCAGAGGGGATCAGGACTTTGTTGATGAGAGTGGCTGTGGTTCACTTTGGGGGAGCTCTGGAGCATCACTTCCTGGCTCAGAGGGGAAGATGTGTGCCATTTAATCTCTAAGACAAACTCATCATGCTGGCTTCCTGGCATGTACTAGACTGTTCTTATCATCAGAGGATCTTAGGACTTCCGTGTCACTGAGGATGGTGGTGGTGCTTTTCAGGATAGCCCTAGTCTTTCTTTTAAGAGTGACTTCTCAGCTCCAGCATAAAACCCTCAACCTATCAGCACAATTCCTTTACCCATTGGAACAGACTTTCTAGCTTCCACAGCTGACCTTTGGGCCTTCCCAGCACAGATCCATAAAGAGACTGGGGTGAGTCCTTCTTGTGGGATCTAGACATCCAGCTGGACTTGTGGAAGGCATTGTCATGAGCTCTGGGTTTTCATCTGGACTCATATAGAACATTGCTGTGGGATTCAGGTCCTTGGCTGAATATTCTATGTCTTTAGTGTTGTGGATAGATTTTATACACTTTCTTGTGTTAACTCTTGGATAAAATCATAAATAGTATTATAAATTCTGTATCCTAATTCTAATTATTCTCTGCACAATCCCTCTCTACAAGAAGTATGTAGTGACCTTCTTTATCTCTTTTGATCATTTTTTGTTTGAAGTTCACATTGTCTGCAAGCAGAATAGCTATCCTTGCTTTTTCTGGGTTCCTGTCTTATGGAATATTGTTTTTCATCCTTTGACTTTTGCTCTATGAATGTCTTTTTGAGTTACATGTATTTCTTGTATATAGAATGTTATTGAATCTTTTTTCTTCATCCATTCTGCCAATCTATTTTTTTTTAATTGGTGAATTGAGGCCATTTTCATTGATGGTTATACTGGTATGCATTCACTTATCTGTGTTACATTGTTTTCCTGTTGCTGTGTGCCTGCTTTTCCCCTTTAATTTCTTTCCCTGCCTGGTGGTTTGTTTCTGTAGTTGTTTCTGGTAATTGTGGTCATTTTTATCTCTATTTAGTACATCTTTCAATACTCTTTCTAAGGTTGGTTTGGTGGACATGAATTTCTTCTGTTGTTCTTTGTCATGGAAGTATCTTATTTCTTCATTAATTTTTGAAAGATAGTTTTGCAAGGTACATTAATCTGACTTGACACTTATTTTCTTTCAGGGTTTAAAATACTTCAACCATGTCTTGATTTGAGGGCTTGTGTTAAGAATTTGGCCATAATTCTAATGGGCTTTACTTGATAGGGAAGCTGTTTCTCCAACAGCTTTTAGCATTCTGTTCTTATGCTGAACTTCTAGGATCTTGATTATTATATGTCTGGGTGTAGATTTATTTTGGTTATGGCTGTTTTGAGTTCCATATACCTCACTTATCTGTATATCAGGTTGTTTTCCCATGTTTAGGAGAGATATTCTACTATTACTTCTAAATAGTTTTTTATGTAATTTGCATTGACTCATGCATTTTCATTGACATCTATTAATCTTCTATTATTTTTCTTTCCCTGAAGCTGTTGAATTGTTATTTCATGGTCCCTTGATATTTTTAAGTTATTTCTTTCAGGGCCACTAGCTGTGATCCTATTTCAAGATCTGAAAATCTATCCTCAGGTTCATTCAAGCAGTTTTTCCAACTTTCAATGGAATTTTTAATTTCCTAGATATCTCTTTGAATTTGTGTCATACATTCTATCTCTTTCCTATATTGTTCATTCAAAGTTTCCATCATTTTCCCATGATCCTGTACTCTTTAAATCTGTCTTCTCTAGCTATGCTGAGCAAGTCCTTTATTAAGATTGCCATTTATTTCTTTACCTGAGAGATTATTTCTAATCTAATTTCCTCTGTAACCTCATGGATTTGTTTCTTTATTTCACTGCCTATCTTTTCAGAAATTTCAGGTGTGTGACTTCCATGACCTCTATTTCAATGTCTCCTGTACTTGTTCCAGATAGGGCATTTGAGATTGCATTTTGTTTTTTTATTTTGTCATTTTCACTTCTTTGGGTTAATATTTCTGTCTTTTCAATCCCACTAGTCTTGACTGTCCATTGTGTGTGTCCTAGGGTCTTACTGTGTGGCTTAAATTTATCCAGTTGCTGGGTCCTACAGTGTATGGGAAGGGTCAGTCACCTGAATTACTCTTGTAGGACAGTTTTATTAGTTCTATATTCTTCTTAGGCTGACTAGCCTAGGAGTATTGATGTTAACCAACCCTTATCTGGTATTTTTATTGTGACTTCAGGCTCTTCCAGACTACCAGACCTACCTGTCTATAGTGTTCCTCCTAGCCAGGACCCTACTGTGTCACTGGGGGTCTCACAGGCTCAGTCGGGTTTCTCCAGGTGGGGAGAGGTTTCACTAGTGCTCTCACCAGCCCACCCGGGGTTCTCTGCACAGAAGGACTCACTCACACTCTCATCAGCTCCCCAACGTTCTCTGAGTGGGGTGAGGTTTTGCTGAGACTCCTGCTGACCCACTGAGTTCCTCTGTTTGGGGAGTGGACTCACTACATTCTCACTGGCCCCATTAAGGTCCTTTGGGTGGGGTGAGGGGTTTCTGGAGCTCCCACCAACCCAACAATGTAAAGTAGCTGATGGAAGGGGTTGCCGATGCTCCTGTGGGCTATTTAGGCCATCCGCATGTGGGGAAAGGCTGGGCAAGGAGCCAATCCTATTGGCTGCTGAGATCATCCAGGTGATTGGGGAGGGATGGCTGATGATCCCAGTGGGACACTGAGTTCATCCACGTGCAGAGGAAAGGCGACCAAGTCTCCCCTTGGCTGCTGTCTAGGTGTGTGGGAGGGGTGGTCAAAGCTTCTCTTGGCTGCTGAAGTCATCAAGGTTCTGGGGGATTCTAAAAAATTTTTTGATTCCCTAAATCTTTGAAAACACCAGCCTACATATAAACATTGAGATCCACAATTGAAAAAAAAATGTACATAATAAAATGTCAAATTTTTAACTGAAATATTTAATGGACCAAGCTTTCCGCTTTTAACAGCAATTTTAAACTGTTTCTCATGATATTAAGACTCTCAAATTTATTCACAATGTGTTAGAATAGTAATATTTACTCATTTGAAAATAATTTTTAAAATGCTTTTCTCAGGTCGAAATTTCTTTTATTTTATTCTTGTTTCTTTAAACTAGTTTTTCCACGAGTTTTTAAATTTTTTAAAATTTCAAATTGCCACATTTATTTAGGGAGTTTTAAGAATCTTTTAGAATGATGGTTTAGGAGCTTCTTTAATGGAGGAATGGGTATGAATAGAAACACAAAGCCTAGGAGTGGCAAACTCAAACGTAAAGGGATGGAGATATCACTGAGTCAAGAGGAGATGCCAGCATGCTTGCTTCTCTGCAGAGTCAGATGCATTGCTGACCAACAACATACTCTATTAGGAGTTGTGTTCAGGTCAGAAACTGGTGTTTACAATGGTAAACAATGATGTGCCACTCTAAAATTGTGAGCAAGATGTGAAAGTACTAACCTTAAATTATTATAGGAAAGATTGATGAAAAGGATTAGGGATTGAGGCTGAAAGAGCTTCAAGGAAACTACTAATATTTGATCCACAGGGAAGAGTAGAAACTATTAAGAGATTTCATTGTGGAATTCCTTCAGGCATCCAAAGGATTAACATCTACTGAGGTTGACTCTAGACCTTGCGGTGTTGGTACATCTTGAAAATGGAATGTTCTGCCAACTTGTGCAGAAATAAGCCTTGCAGGTAAAATAAGCAGAAACATCCTGGGGACAATTACATAAAGATAACAATTCAGTGTAATTGTCCTCACATATTTCTTATCTACAATAAATGCCCATGTTCATCAGAACTCATCTTTGTTTGTTTCTTAATAAAACTGAGAGTTTAAATCAGTCCAATATTTCATTTTGGTGGCATCCTCTGACTTGCCCGCAAAGATATTTCCTGTCTCTTGCATCATCATTCATCTCTCTGAGTTCTCTGGCCCAAACTTGGCAAGAGGTACACAAACAGGGATAGAGCCCAGCAAGGGCAAGTGACAAAGCCCACAGAACCTGAAACCAGAAGGAGAGCTGGCTAAGTGTATTCTCAAACAGGGGCTTTGCATGCCTGTGAAACTTTTTCAGTCTGGGCAGTCATTAATGACAGAGCAAAAGTATTACGTCAAGGTCTTGTACCAGCTATTGAAGGAGGTTGATGCATTAAAGAACAAGTCATTAAGCTCTTAGAGCCTGTGACTGAGCAATCCATGGTTTCCTGACTGTGGTATCTAATACTTAAAAATATGGGGTAAATGTGGGGAAAATATGAGGAGAGCCCAAGGACAAGGGAAAAGATTCCAATAGCTACTCTCCTGTTGTGGGAACTGACAGGACCACTCTAGTCCTATAAAATAGCAAGGTGAGACAAAAGAAGTCAATAAACCAGCTGTGGAGACTTTAGATCCTCTGGATCCATGCCAGAAAATTTTTGAATGGTGGTCTGTACCCTCACATCTCCTTCCTTTGGGAAAGGGAAAAGACAAAACAACAGTCATATCATAGGAGGAATAACCCATCCTCCCAGATGCTGACATGCTCTGTGAAGGCAGTCCCCTTGTGGGGACCCCCATTAGGGTGAGCATCAGGATGGGGAAAAGCAACATGATAAGTCTGGCTTCCTCTGCTCTAGGACTGCTAAAAAGTCCCAGCTAGATCAATGGGTAGAGCATGAGACTCAACACTGCTGCTCTCTGAGAGCTCATGGTTATACCATCAGCTACAAACTCAAATTCCAAACTTTGAATTTGCTCCTGATAGAGTACATAACACTTCCGTTTGAATTGCTTAGGATATTTACTAACTGATTGTACCATTCACTGGCAAAATGAATCCAATCAAAGATACCAACTTACTACTTCAAATAATTTCCAAAAAGTGATAACAGGCTCCATCACAGTTTAGGAATTCCTACTCATCAATTAACACATCTAACTATTATTCTTTGGGATGATCCAGATTTGTCCTCCCCTCATACGTTAACTCCCAAAGCTACAAAAAAGTTACAACTAGTGAGACAAGACATTCAACAGCATCACCTGGCTGTATAGATCCACCATTTCTTGTTTAACTATTTCTCTTTCCCGCTCCCTGATCACCTACTAGATTTACTGGACAATCGACCCCTAATTTAAAATTTTTAGAATGGCTATTTTTGAGTCATGAAAGCCATGAAGATATTACACCTTCTGCTAAGCTCATAGCCTCTGTAATTATCATGGTTTAAAAGTTAATCAGTTGTTAGGTTATGATCCTCATATGATCAGGGTCCCCCATTCTTCTTGAGGAATTTCAAACTTTTAACAGTCTGTGTCACTACAATGTTCACTAGTTGATATCACAAGGGAAATCTTTGGATCTTGCCCACAGATAAGATTTTGGACTTTTTAACTATTACTCCTTTCATCCTTTCTAAATTTGTTCATCCAGAACTCATTCCACAGATATTTACCATGTTTGCTGATGAATCTGCTCACACAAAAAAATGTGTCATAGTGTCAGAATAATGACATGCAAAAGTCAAAATTAGGTGCTATCCTACTAGCCTTACAAAGATTTTCTGAAGACCTTTTGAATATAGTTTCAGATGCTCAATATGATGTCTGTGTTGTCCAAAATATTGAAACTGCTCATGTCAAGCTCTCCTTTGTACCTTACCTATTACTGCTCTTTTTTTTTCTATTACTGCTCTTCATACAGTTATAAAAATTAGGACAGGTAACTGCCATCCTCTCCTCATCACTCACCTCTGCTCCCACTCTGGACTTCCTGAATCTATTTCTGAAGAAAATGAAGCAGCAGATACCCTGATAATATTCTCTATTTTTGATGAGGCCCATTTTCTCATGCAATTTTGCATCAAAATTGAGGAGGTTTTCGTAGAGATTTCTCTTGCCCTAAGGTCCAGTATTCAGCAATGTTCCTCATGTCAAAGCATAATGGGCCCCCTACAGTCTGCAGCCTAATCAGATCTGACAAATGGATGTTACCCATATCCCTAGCTTTGGTCAGTTACCTTATGTAGGTGTTTTTCAATGGATACTCATTGAGGAACGTTTCATGCTTCCACACAACACAATGAAACTGATTTTCATACTATATTCCATTTCCTTAGTTTTCCTCATATGGACATTCCTAAACAGATTAAAACAGACAATGGCCCACCCAACACTGTTCTCATTTTTAAACCTTTGTAAGCAACAGAATATTTTACATATAACTGACATTCTCTAATGCTCAAGGCCAAGCACTAGTTTAAAACGCCCATCAAACATTAAAAAGTACGTTTCAAAAACAAAAGAGGAGGAATGATAAGGACCTGGAATCAATCCCACAAATGTAGCTACACAAGACTTTAATAACCCCTAATGGTTTCCATGTTAATGACAAGGCTACATCTCAAGAGAATGACACTAGACTACTAAGTCTAGCCAGATAGATCACCCTTTAGTCTTATAGGACACAGGGATCTTTAGTCCTGTTCCTGTTTTAACATGGGGTTCAGTGATTGCCCATGTAGTTTTAGGAGGGACTTATGTGGCTGCTAGTACAGCTGGTAAAACCCTATAGTGGCCTTTGGAAGAGGCAATCAGATCCTGCAGATGCGGGACCCTTATCTAGAAGAGAGGAAGGACCAGTGTCAAAAAGACTACTCAGTGGGCTGTTGAAGTTCTCCAGTGCACAGGACATAAAGACCCCTAAGACTCTATTTTTGGCCATGCCTGCCATAATCAGCTCTGTGATAATGCTGGGAAATTTCCCTTTGGGACTAGCTGCCCATTATTGGGTTGTGTATAAGACCTCCCTTTGTGGAAATCTAGAACTTGGTTTGATTCCCCTTTTCCTATGTTCATTAATGAAAGTTCCTGCATAGGAGGCATATAGCACTCTCCATATCTCCTTATTCTTTATCATTATGATATTACTATGCAAAAACATACTGACCTGCTTAGCCCCTAATCTGCATGAGTGGGTGCTGATCCTCTGTGTTTAACTCCTAAGGTGTAGGTGTGGCTTTGCTTGTGCTTTGGTCATGATTCTCTTGAGTTCTTCTCTTTGGGAAGTTATTAGCATGGTAATAACACTACTATTGAAACTAGACCTGTTTTACTCCTTTGCCATGTCACCAAATATTTGCAATCTAAATATCATAAAATAAACTGGGAACTATGTAGAGATCCCATCAGCCATAAAACACAATTGGTCATTTTAAACATTATTGATTGGGGACCAAAAGGATATCTTCATGATCAATATAATCACATTCTTTCTGTACATGCTTATAATTTTTAGGACCTCACTGTCTACAGTAATGATTCTATAATTTGTCGAGGAACTGGTTTATCTGCACCCCAACCTTTTTTTGAGGGTGTTCCACCTTGAACTACAGTCTGGGGGTTGGGCCATCCTTTTTATCTTCCCCAAGCATGGCAGGACCAACTCTCAAAGGCATCAAATGTTTCCACTCTGATCTTCCATAAAAATGTAACTTCTGAAGTTAAGATGTGTACTGATCACCCTTCTGTTTTCCTTCAAGGATCCTTAAAAAATTATCTGGATGACTTTTTGTATCAAATGACCTGTCCCTGTTGTGCATGTCTGCTCAACTCAGGTATGTGTAAATTTCTATATTACTCCTACATAAAAAGGCCTTTTAGTATGTGCTTGTTATTCTACCCCATCCCTGGGAAGAGTCCTAAGATTTTGATATTTTCAATCAGACCCTAGATGGGCTCCAATTTCCCCAAGTGATTTGTTGGTATGCTCACTGCTGCCCTTGTGACCACCATAGTTATTCTTGCCACTGCTGCAACAGCCGTGGCCTCTTTGACCCACTCCTGCACAAACTGCTAAACATGTTGGTCATGCTATGCTTACTGACACTTCTGCCCTTAATATGCAACAGTCTATTAATTAAAAAACTGCTTACCCAATTACAACTTGTAGAAACAGCTACTGAATTCCTTGGAGATCTCTTTGCTGCATTTAATATGGAAACTGTCTTGCCTGTGATTGGTACTATACACATATTTGTGTTACATGCCATCCTTGGAGTAAGATCCAACATACATAAAAATGATCAGAAAACACATACAAGGATCCACTAAATATAACATTAGCTTTGAAGTACAAAGCCTCCATGACCAAATTCAATAAAATATCCTAACTGTTCAAGAACAAGCCACTAAATTGGGGTGGTATGAAACTTGAAAACCAAACCTAGAGTGGATGAATCCCTGAACCTGGATGATATCCATTGCTGTCCTGTTATTAATAGTTATCTTTCTTTTCTGCCTAATCAGTGAGATCAAAATGAAGCCACTGATGAACCAAAAACAACAACATCAAGTTTGGATCACTAATCAACTGCTTAAAGAAACAAAAAATGGGAGATGTGGAATTTCTTGCTGCTCCCAACACCAACTAGGGTTGACTCAAGACCCAGAAGACTGTGGAGCTTGAGAAGCTGGGTCATCTTGAAGATGGGATATTCTGCCAACTCATGCAAAAACAATCCTTGAGGGTGAAACAAGGAGAATTAGATAAAGATAACAGCTCAGCATAATTGTTCTCATATTTTTCTTATCTACAATAAATGCTTATATTCAACAGAGCACACCTTTGTGTAACAGTAGAACTGGGAGTTTCAGTTCAGGACTTCATTTTGGTGTAGCCTGATGACCCTCCATGAAGATATTCTCTGTTTTTCATGTGTGTCTTTCTTCATTTCTCTATTAGAGTTTGTGGGGCTAAACCTGGCATTTCATGGTCCTGATAAAAACACACTGCTTATCTCAAAAAGAGATATTCATTCTGACAAGTATAAATGTAGTTACAAAGATATCTGGGCAGAATATTTGCAGGTGTGTGTGTCCCCCAAATCTGTGAAATATGTTCTTTGGTATCCTGATATAAGAAGTCAATACTAAGCGACTTCTCAAGTACAATTTAGGAAGTACAGTACAACCAGAATAACCAGTACACTGAGTATGTGTTTAATGGGAGAGAAAAAGAGAAATTTGCCAAGTATGGAGGCACACACCTACAAGTCCAGCACTCGGGAGGCTGGGACAGGACTAATCCCGGGAGTTGAAGGCTAACCTCGGTTACATAGTGAGTTCAGGCCATAGAAAGACTCTGTCTAAAAAAAGAAAAAAAAAACAGAAATAGAAATTTGCCTCAAAGCTTTAAAGGACAGTGAAGAAGGAATTTTGGAAAGATAGAAAATAATAAGGGGAAATGAAGGAGTTTTCTGACCTACTAGATTTTGAGAATGTACATACAGGAAAGGTGAATGGGTCAGATTTGGACTCAAGGAAGCAGACTGAAAGCTACAGAGTAATATGAGTAAATAAGTATGTATTTTGTATTAAAACACAGTGGGTAGATTAATCAAACTAATTTATAATCAACTTTTATGGCAATTTGAGAAAATTTCAGAAAGTTTTAAATAAATACCTCAGATTCAGACTTTGAAAGATTTGATTCCTTTCCTAAAATCTCACTTGAAAGAATTGGTTAATATCAAAATACGGTTGTTTTGTGTGACATGGCAAAAAACAAAATGAAAACAAGCGCTAGTGCTTGCAGGAGATATTTTTAAAAGCATGTTTCACTTTAAAACCATATCACCATGTTTATAGATTTCTGGCTATCCTACCCAGAGCATGGTGTTTCTAGTAGTTCTTTGGAGAGAGAACATCCCAATCATCTGATGAAGATTGGAAAATTACCCAGCAAAGAAACCAGCATGTCCCGCACCCCAGTCCCTACTCTCATGAAGGAATCAAGCCTGCTTGTACTGTTTCACATCTTCCTTATCTGAGGCAGGTCACAGTGAGGCAATTACATATTTTCAATGAGGCTCAAGCACAGTGGTGCTCTAGAGAATTTGTATTTAGTGTGATTTATGGAGAACCACTTTCAAAAGAGATCATGGAAACTTTGGTTTAATTGGGATGTTCTGGAAGGCTCAGCATCTGCCAATGAACAAGGAGATTGTGATGTATGAACACGAACAGAAACAGAAATTGTTCTACATTCTCTTTTTATTTCATACACTTTTTCACTAACACTCCCATTTGTGTTTTTCTTACTGATTTCCAGATCTTCTTGTTATTTATCTCTTATAATCTAGATGAAATTCTTTCCTATTCTTTATCAAATATGTGTTTGTGGGAATGGGATGAGTTCTTTTTTGGAAGTATCTATCTCTTTTCCTGCCTGATCTTTTCTCATTCTTTGCAACAAAAACTACAGTGGGGTTTAAATAATGGGACAGGGCATGGTGGCATGGTGCTATTAACCTCATCGACTGTAAAGCAGTGCTAATTATGTCTATGATATTAATTAATTCAGCAAATATTTATGGAATGCATCCCATAAAGCAGTCAATAAAACAGATTATATTCCAATTATGGAATAAATAAAGACAGAATTTTTCCTGAAGAGCTTTATATAACAATAGAAAAGAAAAGGTAATAGAGAAGAATGAAATGGGGAGGTCAACTTTAAACAGTGTGATTGGCAATGTTTCATTATGAAGGTGTCATTTGAGCAAAGATTTTAAGTAGATAGAATGAGTCAGTGACTATTTAGGGAAAGAGTGTCTAAGACAGAAGAGATAGCTTGTGTAAAGGTCGTAAGGCAAGAGAACATCCAAAGTATTCAAAGAATAACATGGGACCCAGTGTGAGTGGGATCAAGGGTGACTGAGGATGCACATGGAGAGCTGGAGGGGGAGGAGGGAGCACACAGGGTCCTTGACCACGTTGAGGACTCTGACTCTCACTCTGAAGGAGCAGGAAATTACTGCCTGCTTCAAGTGGAAAGTCACACAATCAAGAATATTTTCATGGTAAGATGAGGATTTTTATTAATATTAAGAAGTATTTAGAATTTTCTTTATGCCAGATACTGTGCAAGAAATGAAATTAGACAAAAAAGTATCTACTTTTGAAAGGAGTTTGGAATCTTTTGGGAAAATAAAACAAGTCAAACATTTTAAAAGCAGTCAGAATTGCAGAAAGATTAAAGTTTGCCAGTAAACTTCTTCCAAAATTATGAAAGAGATTGCCAGGAATCTTTCAAAATGGTTTTAATAGAGAAGGGATAGAAGCCAGGATTTCAAAAGATTAAAAAATGCACAGAAAGTGAGGGAAAAGTTTAGGCAAATGACCATTTTAAAGATATGTCCACAATCTCTCTGCTATCTCTTACCCCAAAAAGGGATATTTATTTATTTATTTATTTAATTGTGTTTTTTTGAGATGGGATCTCACTTTTTAGTTCAGACTGGGCACAAACTCATGGAAATTCTCCTGCCTCAGCCACTTGAGTACTGGAATTACAAGCTTGTGCCACCATGCCAGGCAAAAAAAAATGGTGGATGTTAATCCCTTGAATGTGAACAGAATTTAGTAACTCATACCTAGTAAGCAGAATATGTATGAACTGAAAGTCATATATGAATTCAAATTTGAAATTAGCTTATAAAAAGACTGCTGTCTCCCACCTCTTTGCTTGTTCTATCATTCTCTTGCTTTTACTTTTGTTCTCATTGTCTCTTTCTGCCTCATTCTTCACTCTGAAGAAAGCCATTGCTGATGCAAATTATAAAGAGACCAATGTGACACAGAGCTGGAGATTCTATGTGAGCACAAAGTAGACAGCCCAACCATCCTGTCCCTTCAGAGAGTAGAGCCTTGGTAGACAATGAGACAGCAGCATCCTGAGAGATACTGAGCCAAAGTCACACTCAGTTCCAAATTTCTGACCTCCAGAAAATGTTTTTGATAATAAAGCATTGATGCTATAAGCTGCTAATATTCTGGATAATTTGTTATTCAGCAATAGATAACTGATTTAAAGTATAGTCATGAATAGAACGAAGGCAGAGGAAAATTAAGTAGAAATTTAAAGTAGAAAAAACGATATGTTTGCATTTTTAAATATGAGAGATATTAGTTTAGTTCCTCATGTAACTCATTTGCAAGAAAAAAGCACATTTGGAGAGTACATGCTATCTTAGGCCCTGCTACTGTTCTGTAGTAAGGCACTGCTCTTAGTTCAACTTTAAGGCAGTTATGCAGATGAAGTATGAAGTCTTCCTGAGGTCTCACTGAGTTGAGCCTTACATTACCACATATTGAAGTAGCTGAAGAGTATCAACAAAGAGACTAAAATGGTCAGTTCTAAAGACAGAAACATTTGAATATAGATTTGAATGGCAGAGCTAAACTGCTGATCTCTTTTGCAAACTTTAAGGACTTTTACTTCCTTTCCCATTCTTTAAAGAAGCCAGGGACTTACCTCAGTGGCACAAAGTGGCTGCCTGCCTGACAAGTGCAAGGTTGTGAGTTTAAACTCCAGTACCAAAAAAAAAAAAAAAAGAGGCTCTGGCAGAATCCCAGCACACATAAAGGGACTTTGAGCTTGCTCAGAGGTGTAAGACCACATGCTGCATCTGAGACCACCCCAAGGTGCACACAGGGACAGAGGCCTAACCGGGCAACACACAGAGAATGCCAAGCAACAAGCAAGACCCAGAACCCACACTAGGGCCCTGACCATGCACTCTGGGGGAATCCCAGCACACGGAAAAAGCTTGGAACTTGGCTCCCAAGTGGCAAACCTTGGACTATAGCAGATTAACCGTGTCAGTGTGGTGAGTATGCCCCTAAAATAGAAGTGTACAGTGGGTAAATAGGGCCAATAGTAAAGCTCCCTCCAACTAACTGTAAGATCTGGGTGAGTCTGAAAAGAGTGTAGGTGACCCCCTCCTACACACAGAAAACACCAGGCAGAGTGAAAATGGCAAAACAAAAAAGCAAAATGCACTCTTAAACATCGAGTCCACCAGGAGCAAGTATAGGAGACATTAAAACAGAGGACCCCAAAAGAAACAAACCAGAAATCTCTGGAAAGATAGTGACTGAAATAAAAAGACAACTCCATGAAGCTATAGAGGAAATCAAATTAGAAGTACTCTCCCATGTAAAGGAGATGTTGAATGCCGCTAAAGAAGAACTAGAGAAAAAAGTACAGGAGCATGAGAAACTTATTGAAACCTTGAATGAACAATATAGAAAACAAGCAGAATACATGAAAGAAACTCAAGGAGACAACCAAGAAACAAAAAATTCTATTGAAAGCCTGCAAAACCGCGTAAGTGAAGCTGAAGATAGGATTTCAGACCTTGACAACAGGATCGTATTAAGTGATCAGGAAAGGATAGAACTTTTAAAAATAACAAAGCAGTATAAAATGACAATCCAGAAGCTTCATGATGGATGCCAAGAGCAACAGTATAAGATAAATGGGCATTAGTGAAGAAGCAGTAGTCAATGCAAATAACATGCGTAAAGTATTTA
Organism: Hydrochoerus hydrochaeris; assembly: GCA_004027455.1. NCBI lineage: Eukaryota > Metazoa > Chordata > Mammalia > Rodentia > Hydrochaeridae > Hydrochoerus > Hydrochoerus hydrochaeris. Next base: position 175,533 of record PVLA01003278.1, on the reverse strand, counting down.
CAGAAGTAAAAGCAGAAAATTTCCCAAACATAGGGAAAGAATCTGATATGCAGATAAGTGAGGCATATAGAATGCCAAACAGTCACAATCAACATAAATCCACACCCAGAACCATAAGAATTAAGATCTCAGACATACAGATTAAAAACACATTTCTAAAAGCTGTTAGAGAAAAGACACAACTTACCTATCAAGGAAAGCCCATTAGAATCATAGCAGACTTTTCACCACTAACCTTCAAGTCAAGAAGAGTTTGGAGTGAGGTATTTCAAGCCCTGAGATGAAACAACTTTCAACCCAGACTGATGTACCCAGCAAAATTTTCACTCAAATTTAATAGAGAAGCAAGATACTTCCATGACAAAGAACAACTGAAGAAATTCACGTCCACCAAACCAACCCTAGAAAGAGAACTGAAAGGCATACTACACAGAGATAAAAATGAGCACAATCCCCAAAACAGCAACAGAAAGAAACCACCAGGTAGGATAAGCAATTAATAAGTGGAAAAGCAGAAAGTAAACAACTGGAACATAACATGCCAAAGTCAAGTCAGTACACATCAGCGATATCCATAAATATAAATGGCCTCAATTCACCTATAAAAAGAAATAGACTGACAGAATGTATCAAGAAACATGATCCCACAATATGATGCATACAAGAAACACATCTGACCCAAAAGGAAACTCAGAGATTAAAAGTCAAAGGATGGAAAACAGTATTCCATGCAACAGGAACCCAGAAAAAAGCAGGGGTAACTATTGTATTTTCAGACAATGCAAATTTCAAACCTAAAATGATTAAAAAAGATAAAGAAGGTCACTACATACTCATTAGTGGAAAAATTCAAGAGGAAGAATTAATAATTATAAATATATATGAACCAAATACAGGAACAACCAACTATATAAGATGGATACTACAAGAATAAAATTATCACAGGGGATGTTAACAGCCCATTGTCACAAAGAAATAGATCAACTAGACAAAAAGTCAGCAAAGAAATAACAGGACTGAATCATATCTGTGGGCAATTGGACTTAGTAGATGTTTACCAAGTGTTTGACCCAAGCACATCAGAATACACATTCTTCTCAGCAGTGCATGGGACATTGTCCAAAATAGACCATATATTATCCCATAAAACATTCGCAAGTAAATGCAAAGGGATTGACAATCATCCCATTCATAATATCTGAACATAGTGCACAGAAATTGGAAATTAATTGGCAAAACAAATTGCAAAACCTGCACAAATACATGGAAATTAAATAACCCTTTGAACAACCAGTGAGCTACAGATGAAATTAAAGAAGAAATAAAGCAATACGTACAATTCAAAAAAAATACAGAAACAACATACTGTAATCTGTGGGATGCAATGAAAGCAGTCTTAAGAGGGAAATATATAGCAATAAACTGTCATATCAAGAAAACAGGATGAGCACAAATAAACAACCTAATGCTACATATCAAGCTTCTAGAAAAAGAACAAGCTAAACCCAAAACTCATAGAAGAGAGGAAATTGTAAAGATTAGAGCAGAAATCAATGTAATTGAAACTAAAATAAGAATACAAACAATTAATTAATAAAAATATGGTTTTTGAGAGAATAATAAAATTGACAAACCCCTAGCTAACCTTATCAAGAAAAAGTAAGAAAAAACCCAAATTCATGCAATAAGAACAGAAAAGGGGGAAATTACTACAGATCCCATGGAAATTCAAAAGATCATGAATACCTACTTTGAAAATCTCTACTCACATAGAGTGGAAAACACAGAGGAAATGGACAGATTTCAAGAAACATATGAACCACCAAAGCTCAACCAAGAAGATAGAGCACTTTTGAACAACCTAATGTCAGCTATTGAAATTGAAAAAGCAATTAAAAACTTACTAACAAAGAAAAGCCCAGGTCCTGATGGATTCACAGCTGAATTCTACAACAAATTTAGAGAAGATATGATGCCAATACCCTTTAAAATATTCAATAAAATTGAGAAGAAAGCAATCCTCCCTAAATCATTTCTGGAGGCAAATATTACTCTGATGCCAAAACCAAAGAAAGATCCAACCAAAAAGGAGAATGAATCTCACTAATGAACAATGATGCAAAGATTCTCAATAAAATACTGGCAAATAGAATGCAGCAAATCATCAAGAAGATTATAAATCACAAACAAGTGGTGCTCATTCCAGGAATGCAGGGATGGTTTAACATATGCAAATCAATGAATGTAATACACCACATCAACAGAGCCAAAAACAAAAAGCACATGGTCATCTCAATGGATGCAGAAAAAGCTTTTGATACAGTCCAAAATACGTTGGAGATAAAAACACTACAGAAAATCAGAATACATGGTGTCTACCTCAACCTTATAAAGGCCATCTATAACAAACCAACAGCCAATATTATACTAAATGGATAAAAACTGAAAGCTTTCACTTTAAAACCAGAAACAAGACAAGGATGTCCACTATCAGCACTCCTCTTCAGTATAGTTCTGGAAACACTAGCCTGGTCAATCAGACAAGAAAGAGAAATAAAGGTATAAAGATAAGAAAGGAAGAAGTGAAATTATCACTATTTGAAGATGACATGATACTCTATATAGAAGAACCAAAAAACTCCAGTAAAAGAATACTACAGGTAATAAACAAATTCAGCAGTGTAGCTGGATACAAACTCAATGCTCAAAAATCAATAGCATTCCTGTACACAAAGAACTCACTGAGAGAGAACTTAGGGAAATACTGCCCTTTACAATAACATCTAAAAAAATGAAATACTTAGGAATCAACCAAACTAAGAATGTAAAAGACCTATATGCTGAAAATTATACAATGCTAAAAATGGAGATTGAAGAGGATATTAGAAAATGGAAGGATATTCCTTTCTCTTGGTTAGGAAGAATCAACATTGTGAAAATAGCCATACTCCCAAAACTGTTATACAGGTTTGATGCAATCCCAGTCAAAATATCATTGACATACCTCACAGATCTGGAGAAAAACTCCCAAAATTCATTTGGAAACAGAGGAAATCTAGAATAGCAAAGGCAATTCTGGGCAACAAAAGCAAGGCAGGAGGCATCTCAATTCCTGACTTGAACCTGTACTACAAAGTCACAGTGATAAAATCAGCATGGTACTGGCAAAGAAATAGACTTGAGGATCCATGGAACAGATTAGAAGATGCAAGTACAACTGCAAACACACTCGGCCACATGATATTTGACAAAGGGGCTAAATATGTTCACTGGAAGAAGGATAGCCTCATTAATAAATGGTGTTGGAAAAATTGGCTCTACACATGCTAAAGACTGGAACTAGATCCAAGCCTATCACCATGCACAAAACCAAAGTCTAAAAACAAAGACCTAAATATTAAAACAGAAACACTAAATCTCCTGGAAGACAATGTAGGTAAAGGTCTTGGAGACATAGGGGTAGGCAGAGAATTCATGAACAAAATGCAAACTGCACAGGAAACACTTCAAAGAATCAACAACTGGGATCTCATATTATTGAAAAGTTTCTGCACTTCCAAAGAAGTCACCAACAGAGTGAAAAGAAAACCAACAGAGTGGGAAAAAATTTTAACCAGTAACCCCTTAGACAACAGGCTTGTGTTCAAAATATATAAAGAACTGAAAAACATCAAACCCCCCAAATTCAAAGACCCTCTCGAAAAATGGGCATCTGAGATGAACACACAGTTCTCAGAGAAAGATATACAAATGGCAAATAAATACATGAAGAAATGTTCACCATCACTGGTCATTGGAGAAATGCAAATTAAAACAGCATTGAGATTCCACCTCACTCCTGAAAGAATAGCTGCCATCAAGAAATCAACTGATAACAAATGTTAGTGAGGCTGCGGGGGGAAAAGGAACACTGCTCCACTGTTGGTGGGAATGTAGACTGGTGCAACCATTATGGAAATCCATATGGAGAATTCTCAGAAGACTAGGATTGGAAGTCCCATTCAATCCAGCTATCCCCCTCCTGGGTATTTTCCTAGAAGAAATGAAAAGTTCATATTACAGTGATATATGTGCATCCATGTTCATAGCTGCACAATTTGTGATAGCTAAACCCTGGAAACAACCAAGATGCCCATCAACTGCAGAGTACATGAAAAAGATGTGGTATTTTTATACAATGGAATATTACTCAGCTATAAAAAGGATGATCTTGAGGCCTTCATAGGAAAATGGAAACAACTTGAGACTATCCTCATTAGTGAAATAAGTAAGAATCATATTTATAAATATTCATTTTGTGTCTCAAGTGTAAAAAGTAATAACTATAAGAGTAATAAAACACAAAATGTGTAACTGCTATTGTAAAAAAGAGAGGAAAAGAAAATGCTCTAAGTGATATAACTTCATGTATGTTTGAGCGTATAAAATAGATGACCATATTAGTGAATATATGTTGGATCTTTGAGCACAACTGTTTGCAGCCTCACTGTTTGAATGTCTACGAGGTATCCTTTAATTTTGTAACTTGAAAAACTACATCCAAGATGAAAATATGTAAATTCATCAACTAGTCAATTACATCAAAATGATGTAATTAATCAACTAGTGATTTCTTAGTGATTTGTTTTCTCTTTTTCTTTTTTTTCTTTTAGATTCTGTATTGTTGCTACTGTTTTTTTCTATTTTGCTTTTTTTCTGTTTAATTAAAATTTTTAAAATGTGTAATTGCTATAGTAAAAAAAAGAGGAAATAGGAAGTGCTATAAAAGATATAACTGCATGTATATTTAAGTGTGTAGGATTGATAACCATATTTCTAAGTTCTTGTTGGATTGTTGCACAGATCTGTTTGCAGGCTCACTGCTTGAATGCCCACTTTGTATGCTTTAAATTTGTAACTTGAACAACTATTGATAAAAGGACAATATGTAATTTATCAACTAGTGATTTGTTACTGTTTATATTTTTTTGAAATTCTGTAATATTTCTACACTTTTCTGTTTTTTTCTCTTTAAATAAAAAAGAATAACATTTAGGAGAATGGGAATATAGCTCAGTGGTAGAGCACTTGCCTCACATGTGCAAGGCCTTGGATTCCATGCCCTGTAAGTTCTACATAAACAAATGCACACACATGCATTTACACAGGCACACTGCTCACAAACAGCTAATTTTTGAGTTAAGATAATGCTGTGACCAGGGAACTTCAGTATGTCACATGGTGAGAGCTAAATGCCTGTACAGCATACTCCACCTAGATGTGCAGCCTTGCTGTGCCACTTGGAACATGGTAGGGCCCTGCCCAGAGGTCCCAATCAGCTGGGGAGCATTGATATGCCAACAGGGTCCTGAAAGGGCACCATCCAGTTACCCCAAGCAGCTGGAAAGCTTCAGTGCACCAGGTGACATGAGCTTAAGTCCTGCACAGCATACTCCATCTAGCTATGCAAACTTGGTGGCCACTCAGGACAATGGAAGGCCCTACCCAGAGACTTCAATCAGTCTAAGAGCCTCAGCACACCATGTGGGGCACACTGACAGTCCACCCAGCATAGTCCACCGAGTAAAGGAGCCTCAAAGGCCATTCAGGACCTGGTAAGTCCTTCCTAATCATGCCAAGTCAGATAGGAAAACTGCCGCAAGTATTGACAGCCATCATCAACCCAGAAGCCAGCTGAGACTTTGCATTTGGTTGCCCCAGCTGAATATGGGAAAATGACAAAACAAAAGAACAAAATGCAATCTCAAACCACCAGCCCATCCCAAACAAGCCTAGGAGACATAGACACAGAAGAAAGTGTAACTTACACACCTGGAATTCCTGAAAAGACAGCAAGTAAAGTAAAGAAACAAACTTAGGTCAAGGTGGGAGAACAGTAAGCAGCAAACAGTCTCTCTGAGAGAAACAGAACAGATGCTGGAATATAGCATTCTGGAGAAGACAAGAAGGAAGGAATAGGTCCCCATGACCTAGGAAGAGCCAAAACAGAGAATCAAAGCCCACAGAGAGAATTAAAAAAAAGAAAGAAAAGAAAACCTTAAACAGAAAAAAGTGGTAGTTAGAGGCACTTTCACCCAGAGCAAGAACCACCACGTGAGAAGTGCTGATGAAACCTGGGGAAACACAGTCACAGTGAAGCTGGTGGCTGGCAAGCCCAAAGGCCTTGGTGAGGAGATGCAGTGGCAGAGGGGAGCAGTGGTCCAGAAAACTTCACTGGCTGGTGGTTAGTGTGGGGGATTAAGTCCTTTCACAGGATTGGGTGATTGGCCAGAGGCCATTTTAGAGTTGGGCAAGATAAGCCCAGAGCCAGAACTGTAAGCAGCTTCATTCATCCACTCCTAGCTCAGAGCAGACTGGTAGAAATTGCTTGGACTGAGTCCTGCCCCTGTCCACAGTTCAATAGGCATCACCAAGTTTTCCCCAAAGCTATCCCAAACTTGCTCTGCCCTGCTGCAAAGACTATACCTGGTGAGGCTCCCTGTGGTTAATCAGCTTGGGAGGGAGGCATCATCGTGCCCTTCCCCTGCTTGCACCCCACCAGCTGATGATAACCCAAAAGCAAACATTCTCACTTCAGAGAAATAAACAACACAGAAAGTTCCTATGTTGTCCAGAGGAAACCAGGAACATGACAAGGGAAAGAAGAAAAAGGCAATCTCTAGCCTCCAACCTAAGCAGTATTGTCCCAGGAGATGTAAACACTGAAGAGATTGGGAGTTGCACAACTGAAGTTTCTGAAGCTTATTTGTGTGGAATAAAGAACTGCAATGGAAATAAAGAAACAATTTCAAGAGGCTATAAAATAACTTACAACAGAAATACTATCTCAGGTAAAAGAAGAAATGAGAAACATAATAAAAGAATCGCTAAGCACATCTAACAAAGACACAGATGGAGAATGGAGTAGCATTTAAAATTGAGATAAAACTTCAATGAAGAATATAAAAAAGATTTAGAATACATGAATCAAGTTCAAAGAGATTACAAGGCAATTAAAAATTCCATTGAGATCTGCCAAAACTGCTTGAGAGAAACTAAAGATAGACTATGAAACCTTGAAGACAGATTTGTAGCTTGTGATCATGAAAGGAAAGTTCTCTTACAAATGACAAGTAAACAGGAAGTAACAATACAAAGGCTAGAAGATGACAAGAGGAACTATAATGTAAAAATAAAAAATGTGAGTGAAGAAGCAGGGCTCAACACAAATGAAATACAAAGTCTATTTGCAGAAATAATTAAAGAAAACTTCCCAAGCATAGGACAAGGAAATGATATCCAGATATATGAGGCATACAGAACTCTAGCCAGCTATAACCAAAATAGATCTACACCCAGACATATATATAATAATGAAGATCCCAGAAATTCAACATAAGAACAGAATATTAAAAGCTGTCAGAGAAAAGAAACAGGTCATCTATAAAGGAAAACCCAACAGAATCATGAAAGACTTCTCAACACAAACCTTGAAATCAGAAAGATCTTGGAGTGAAGTATTCCAAGTCCTGAATGGAAATAACCTAAAACCCAGATTGATGTACCCTGCAAAACTATCTCTCAGAATTAATGGAGAAACAAGATATATCCATGACAAAGAGGAACTGGGGGAGTTCATGACCACCAATCCAACCCTACAAAAAATACTGAAGGACATTCTAGATAGAAAGAAAAAAAGACCATGGTTTCAGGAACAGCTTCAGAGGGGCTCACTGAGAGGGGTAGACAGTGGAATGGAGAGGAAAAGTGGACAACCAATGGCAGAAAAATAGCATGGCAGAGTTGAGACAAAGAAGGTTGGCCATAATCACTAATATAGATGGCCTCAATTCACCAAAAAAGAGAAACACAGGAAGTGTGGGTCATGAGATAGGGTCCATCAGCATGCTTCATATAAGAAATACATTTAACTGGAAAAGGAGTTTACAGACTGAAAGTCAAAGACAAGAGCACAATGCTGTATGTGACAGGGAGTCAGAAAAAATTTGAGGGTAGCTTGCCCATCCCCTGAAATTTGGTTAGAAAGCCATGACACTCAGCCATCTGCCGCAGGACACAAAAACTTCAGTGGCATGCAAGGCTGGACCACCCCCCCAGCCTACCCCTTCTGCACTCCCACCCTAAGCCGCAAAACACAGGACCTTCAGATGCATGCAACGCTGGGTCCTCCAGGCCCATCATTTCTGTGTTCTTGCCTTCTAGGTGACCACCGTGGGACACAGGACCTTCAGTGGCACTCAAGGCCAGACCAAACTGGGCCTCTTCCACACCCCTGCAGTCCTGCCACTGCCCTCAGGGACCCCCCACCTCCTGGATTTAGTATTGCTGTTGATCACTGGCTCCCAATCCTCCCTTCAGAACCTTGGACTGCAGTGGATTAACTGTGCTGTGTAAATGAGAGACTCAATAATGCCTCATCCAAACAGAAGACTTCAGCAGGATTCCATCAGTGTGGTGAGTTTGCACCTAAATTAGGAATACAGTTTACCACCTTAACTGGGTAATCAGAAACAATAGCCAGGGCCCCTATGGAAGTAGAACTTTGACTAGTTTGACAAGAGTTTAGGTGAGTCCTTCATCCACACAGAGAACATCAGGTAAGTTGAGGAGGATGCCAACAAGGCCTCTCCCAACCTGGAGAAAATTAAAAGGATTTAGCAGACACCCAGTGACACCATAGGGTCCCAGCTAAGACAAACACTATAGATGGGAAGATCTGGTGACCTGGAACAACCTGAAGAGATAGTAACAGCAGGAAATAAGGGCTGATTTACATCAATACTCCTAGGTTTGTCAGCCTATGAAGAATATAGGACTCACTCAACAGGACCTGCAGAAGGAATTCAAGAGACTGGCCCACCTCTTCATTGTGGCACCCAGTAGTTGGACAAACATCAATCACACAGTAGGACCCTAAGATACACACTATTGATAGGTGAGACTAGTGGCACTGAAAGACCAAATATTAGCCTGAAAGGTGAAAATGACAAAACAGAAAAGCCAAATCCAATCTCAAACGTCTAGTCCATAAGGAGCAAGTAAAGCAGACATAGAAATAGAGGGCTTTAAAAGTCACACACTGGAAATCTCTGAACAGATATCAAGTGAAATAAAAAGACAAATCCATGAGGCTATAGAGGAAATCAAATTAGAAGTAATCTCCCATGTAAAGACAGAAATAACAACCTTAGTAAAAGAGTTGCTCAGCATAGCTAAAGAAGAAATAGATCAAAAATACAAGAGTACGGGAAACGGATTGAAACCTTGAATAAACAATGTAGAAAACAAGCAGAATCCATGAAACAAACTCAAAGAGATATCCAAGAAACAAAAAATTGTATTTAAAGCTGGCAAAACCAGTTAAATGCAGCTGAGGATAGAATTTCAGACCTTGAGGACAGGATTGCAATTAGTGATCATGAAAGGCTAGAACTTTTAAAACTGGCAAAGCATATGAAATGACAATCTAGCAACTTCAAGATGATGCCAAGAGAAATAATATAAGACTAGTAGGCATCAGTGAAGATGTAGGAGTAAACACAAATAGCTAAGCTATTCACAGAAGTAATAGCAGCAAATTTCCCAAACATGGGGAAAAAAAATCTGAGTTGCAGTTAAATGAGGTATATAGAACACCAAATAGTCACAACTAACATAGATATACACCCAGGAATATACTAATTAAGATGTCAGACATACAACAAACAACAGAACATCAAAAGCTATTAGAGGAAAGACACAACTCACCTATCAAGGAAAAACCATTAGAATCATGGAAAACTTTTCACCACAAACCCTCAAGTCAAGACCAACCTGGCGTGAGGTGTTTCAAGCCATTAAACAAAAAAACCTTTCAACCCAGACTGATGTACCAGCAAAACTTTCATTCAAATTTAATGGAGAAACAAGATATTTCCATGACAAAGAACAACTGAAGAAATTTATATACACCATACCAACCCTAGAGTATTGAAGGACATACTACATAGAGATAAAATGACCATGATCTCTAGAACAAAAACAGAAAGATAGCACCAGACAGGACAATCAATTAAACAAAGGAGAAAAGCAGAAAACAAACAACTGGAACATAACATGGCAAAACTGAGCCAGTACATACCAGTTATGTCCATCAATGTAAATGTCCTCAATTCACATATCAAAAGAAATAGGCTAACAGAATGGATCAAGAAACAGGATCCCACAATATGCTGTATACAAGAAACACATCTGACCCAAAAGGAAACTCATGATTAAAAGTCAAAGGATGGAAAACAGTATTACATGCAACAGGAATCCAGAAAAAAGCAGGGGTAAATATTCTGTTGGAGACAATGTGAACTTCAAACCTAAAGTGATTAAAAGAGATAAAGAAGGTCACTCCATACTCATTAGTGAAAAATCAAGAGGAAGAACTAACAATAATAAATACATATGCACCAAGTACAGGAGCACCCAACTATATAAGACAGATACTAATGGACAAAAAAAATCAAATACACAAGAACACAATTATAACAGAGGACCTTAATACCCCACTGTCACAAAGAGATAGATTAGACAAAATGTCAGTAAAGAAATAATAGAACTGAATCATACCTGTGAGCAGATGCACTTAGTGGATATTGATAGTGTTCCATCTCACCATTTCAGAATATACACTCTTCTCAGATTTGCATGGTACATTCTCCAAAATATACCATATAATAACCCATAAAACATTCTTAAGTAAATACAAAGCAACTTACATTAGGCCATGCATAATATCTGACCATAGCACACTGACATTGCAAATTAATGCCAAAAGAAGTTGCAAAGCTTGCATAAATATATGGTAATTAAATAAAAAACTTCAAAACAACCAGTGGAACCAGTTCAGATAAAATTAAAGAAGAAATAAAACAATACTTAAAAGTCAATGAAAATGTGCAAACAACATACCATAATCTGTGTGATGCATTGAAAGCAGTCCTAAGAGGGAAATATATAATAAATTGTCATATCAAGAAAACAGAACAAGCACAAATAAAAAACCTAATGCTGCATCTCAAGCTTCTACAAAAAGAGGAACAAGCTAAACCCAAACCTCATAGAAGACAGGAAATTGTAAAGATCACAGCAGAATTTAATGCAACTGAAACTAAAAAAAAAAAAAATACAAAGAATTAATGAATCAAAAAGCTGGTTTTTTGAGAGAATAAAAAAATTGATAAACCTCTGGCTAATCTTATCAAGAGAAAGAAAGAAAAGTCCAAATTCACGCAATAAGAATGGAAAAGCAGCAAATTACAAAAGATCCCATGGAAATTCAAAAGTTCATGAATACCTACTTTGAAAATCTCTACACACATAGAGTGGAAAACAGAGAGGAAACATACAGATTTCCAGAAACATATGAACCACCAAATCTCAAGCAAAAAGATATTGCAATTTTGAGCAACCCAGTATCAAATATTGAAGTTGAAAATGTAGTTAAAAACTTACCAACAAAGAGAAGCCCAGGTCCTGATGGATTCACAGCTGAATTCTACAACAAATTTAGAGAAGATTTGATGCCAATACTCCTTAAACTCTTAAATGAAGTTGAGAAGAAAGCAATCCTCCCTAAATCATTCCTGGAGGCAAGTATTACTCTGATACCAAAACCAGAGAAAGATCCAACCAAAAAGAAAAATTAGGTCTATCTCACTAATGAACATTGATGCAAAGATTCTCAATAAAATACTGGCAAATAGAATGCAGCAAGTCACCAAGATTATACATCACAACCAAGTGATATTCATTCCAGGAATGCAGGGATGGTTTAACATATGCAAATCAATGTTATATACCACATCAACAGAGCCAAAAACAAAAATCATATGGTCATCTCAATAGATGTGGAAAAAGCTTTCAATAAAATCCAACACTTATTCATCATAAAATCCCTTCAGAAACTTCGAATACACAGTATCATCCTCAATTTCATAAAAGCCATCTGTGACAAAACAACAGCCAACATTATACTAAACAGACAAACACTGAAAGCTTTCACTTTAAAATCAGGATCAAGACAAGGATGTCCACTATCACCACTCCTATTCAATACAGTTCTGGAAATATTAGCCAGAGCAGTAAGACAAGAAGGAGAAATAAAAGGAATAAAGATAGGAAAGGAAGAAGTTAAATTATCACTATTTGCAGATGAAATGAACTATATGGAAGACTCAAAAAACTCCATTAAAAGACTACTAGAGGTAATAAACAAATTCAGCAGTGTAGCTGGATACAAAGTCAACATTCAAAAATCAATAGCATTACTGTAAAACAAAAAACTCACTGAGAGAAAAATTATGGAAATACTGCTTTTCACAATAGTATCTAAAAAAATGAGATACTTAGGAATCAACCTAACCAAGAATTTAAAAAACCTATATGCTGAAAATTATACTACACTAAAACAGGTGATTTAAGATGTAATCAGAAAATGGAAGGATATTCCTTGTCCTGGGTAGAAAGTACCAACATTGTGAAAATGGCCAAACTCCCAAAACTGTTATACATATTTAATGGAATCTCATGCACAATGCCATTACCATACCTTACAGATCTAGAGAAAACACTCCCAAAATTCATTTGGAAACAGAAGAAACCTAGAATAGCAAAGGCAAGTCTGGGCAGCAAAGGCAAGAATGAGGCAACTCAATTCCCGACTTGAAACTATACTACAAAGCTACTGTAATAAAATCAGCATGATACTGGCAAAATTAGACCTGTGGCTCGATGGAACAGATTAGAAAATGCAAACACAACTGCAAACACACTCAGCCACATGATATTTGACAAAGGGGCTAAATATGTTCACTGGAAGAAGGATAGCCTCATTAATAAATGGTGTTGGAAAAATTGGCTTTCCACATGCTGAAGACTGAAATTAGACCCATGCCTATCACAATGCACAAAACTAAAGTTAAAATGCATCAAAGAACTAGATACTAAAGCAGAAACACTAAATCTACTGGAAGACATCATAGGTAGAAGTCTTGGAGACATAGGGGTAGGCAGAGAATTAATGAACAAAATAAAAACTGGATGGGAAACACTTAAAGGAATCAACAACTGGGATTTCATATTATTGAAAAGTTTTTGCACTTCAAAAGAAATCACCAACAGAGTGAAAAGAAAACCCACAGAATGGTAAAGAATTTTAGCCAGCAACCCCTCAGACAAAAGACATATCCAAAACATATAAAGAACTAATAAATATCAGGCCCCCAAATTCAAAGACCCTCTCCAAAAATAGACATCTGAGATAAACACACATTTCTCACATGAAGACATACAATTGGCAAATAAATACATGAAGAAATGTTCACCATCACTGGTCATTTGAGAAATGCAAATTAAAACAGCATTGAGATTTCATCTCACTCCAGAAAAATGGCTGCCATCAAGAAATCAACTGATAACAAATATTGGCAAGTCTGCAGAGAAAAAGGAACACTGCTCCACTGTTGGTGGGAGTGTAGACTGGTGCAACCACTATGGAAATCACTATGGAGATTTCTCAGAAGGCTAGGATTGGAAGTTCCTTTCAATCCAGCTATTCCCTTTCTGAGTATTTTCCCAGAAAAAGTGAAAATGTCATGTTACAGTGACATATGTGCTCCCATGTTTATAGAAGCACAATTTGCAATAGCAAAATCTTGGTAACAACCAAAATGCCCATCAACCACAGAGTGGATGAAAACTATGTGGTATTTTTATAAAATGGAATATTATTGAGCTATAAAAAATGATGATCTTGAGGCATTTATTGGTAAATGGAAGCAACTTGAGACTATCCTCATAGGTTAAATAAATAAGAATCATATTTATAAATATCACATTGTGTCTCTAGTATAAAAAATAATAAGAACTGTAGGAGTAATAAGTTCTGAAATGTACAATAGCTACTGTCAAAAATAAAGGGAAGGAAAGTGCTCCAAAGAATATAACTGCATGTATGTTTAAGTGTTTAAGATACATAACCATATTACCATGTTTTGGTTGGATCACTGAACAGAACGGTTTGCACTCTCAGTGTTTGCCCACTTCCTATGCTTTAATTTTATGGACTTGAATAACTATTTCTAAGATGATAATATATAATTTATCAACTAGTGATTTCTTAGCACTAATTTTTTTGAAATTCTGTACTATTTCTACCCTTTTTCTGTTTTGCTTTTTTTCTCTTTAAATAGAAAAAAAGAAAAAAAAAGGAAAGCGATGACACTTTTACACAAGGGAAAACTCATCTATAAAAAAGAAAACCTTGAAGCTCTTGTTGGTAAATAGATACAACCTCAGATCATGCTCAAGGGTAAAAAGGTTTAGAATCACTTAGGTGAATAGTGTGTTGCCTCCCTAATATAAAAACTAATGGAGTTAGTGGGATCCAAAATGTACAATACATCCTGTACAAGTGAAAGGGGAAGGATTGTCTAAAAAGGGAAAGCAGTGGCCATTGTTAATCTATTATCATGATTTGAAACCCATAGTGTTTTCATTGTTCTGTTCAGTTTGGTTTTATTCTGTTTCTGTTTGTCTGTCTACTTGTATTAGATCTGATGGCATGGACAGCTATTCCAAAGATACCAGGATATATTATGATAACAATTCATGCTTTCCTATTAGCTTGATTTGAAGCTGTGTATTGCTTTCACTGTTTTTGTTTTGATTGATTTTACTCTATTTTTTATAGTATCAAGTCTGCTGGTGAGATGATGTAAAGAAAAACAATGTAAGATTGATAAATGTAAACAAAAAAGAAGGTAAGAACACAAATGAATATTTAAAGAAGTAATAACAGAAAGTTTCCCAAACATGGGAAAAGAAACTGACATACGGATAAGTGAAGCATGTAAGACTCCAGTTAAATCTACACCCAGATCCCAGATATATGATACTTAACATCCCAGAATTTTGACATAACAGAATATCAAAAGCTCTTAGCAAAAAGAAACAAATCAACTATAAAGGAAAACCTATCAGAATCAGAGCAGACTTTCCAACAGAAGCAATAAAGTCAAGAAAAGCATGAAGTGAAGTATTTCAAATCCTAATGGAAAATAACTTTCAACACAGCTTGTTGTACCTGGCAAAACTATCCTTCAAAATCAATGGAGAAATAAGATACTTCCATGACAAAGAACAGCTGAAGAACTTCATGACCACCAAATCAACCCTACAAAGAATACAGAAAGATATTCTAAATAAACATAGTCATAACTATGGCTCCAAGGACATCAACAGGAAAAAAAAGACACCAAGCAGGGAAAACAACTAAACAGAGGGGAAAGGTAAAGAACCAACAGCAGAAAGATAACATGACAAAAATAACCCAATATATTTCACTTATAATCATTAATGTAAATGGCCTCAATTCACCAATTTTAAAAAACAGAATGGCAGAATGGATCAAGAAACAACATCTAACCATACACTGTACACAAGAAACCCATCTAATACAAAATGAAATTAATAGACTGTTAAGTCAGAAGATGGAAAACAATATTTCATGTAACAGAAACAAACAAAAAAAAACAAGGGTAGTTACTTTTTTTCAGACAATATGAATTTAAACCCAAAAATGATCAAAAGAGATAATGTCACTACATATTGGTTAGGGGAAAATTTCAAGAGGAACAGATAACAATGTTAAATATGTATGCACCAAATATGTGAGCACACAGCTATATAAAACAAAAATTAATAGAATTGAAAAATCAAATAAGAAATAACAAAATTATACCAGGAAACCTTAACACCCCATTGACATAAAGAGATAGATCAACTAGATAAAAAATCAGCAAAGAAACAGCAGGACTGAATCAACATGTGAACAAATGGACTTAGTAGACTTACACAGAGTGTTCCACCCAACAACATCAGAATATACATTCTTCTCAACTTCACATGGGACATTCTCTAAAATAGACCATATAGTACCCCCATAGAACATATTAAAGTAAAGGCAAAGCATCAAAATTATCCCATGCATATTATCTGCTCATAGTGCTATGAAACTGGAAATTAATGACAAAAGAAACTGCAAAATCTCCATAAACACATGGAAATTAAATAATACACTCTTGAGCAATCAATAGTTCACTGAAAATTAAACAAGAAGTTATACAATATATACAAGCAAACAAAAATATAAATACAACTTACCAGAATTTGTGGGATATAATGAAAGCAGTCTTCAGAGGGAAACTTATTGCAGTGAATTCCCACATTGAAAAAAAAAAAAAAAGAACAAACACAAATAGCCTGATCCTACACCTCCAACATCTAGAGAACAAAGAGTAAGAAGAGCAAGTCAAACTGAAAGCCAAAAGAAAGGAGGAAATTATAAAGATCAGAGCATAAATTAAGGCAATTGAGACTGAGAAAACAATACAAAGAATTAATGAATCAAAGAGCCAGTTCTTTGAAAGAATAAATAAAATTGATAAGCTCCTAGCCAATCTTATTAAAAATTTATGTAATAAGGAATCAAAAGGATGGAATCACTACAGACCCTGTGGAAATACAGATCATTAATATCTACTTCAAATGCCTTTACTTTCATAGGTTCAATAACACAGAAAAAATGGACAGCATCCTAGAAACTTATGAATTACCAAAGCTGGATTAAGAAGATGTAAAACTGCTGAATAACCCAATTTCAGTTAATGAACTTGACAATATTATTAGAACCTTACCAGCAAAATCAAAGCCCAGGTCCTGGTGTATTCACAGCTGAATGCTACAAGAAATTTAGGGAAGACTTAATGCTAACAACCTCAAACACTTCAATGAAATTGAAAGAGAAGCAATTTTCCCTAACTTGTTCCAGGAAACCAGTTTTACCTAATACAAAACCAGATAAAGACTCAACCAAATAAGAAAACTACAGACCAATCTTCCTAATGAACATAGATGCAAAAATCCTCAATGAAATACCAACAAACAGAATTCAGCAAGTTGTCAAGAATTTATACACCATGACCAAGTGGGATTCATTACAAGAATGCAGGGATGGTTCAATATATGCAAATCAATAAATGTAATACACCATATTAATAGAACCAAAGATAAGAATCACACGAGCATCCCAACAGATGCAGAAAAATCTCTTAATAAAGTCCAATAGTCATTCCTGATAAGAACCCTACAGAAAATTGGAATAAATGGTCTTTACCTCAATATGATAAAAGCCATCTATGATAAACCAATAGCCAGCATCATATTTTTTTAAATTTTATTTAAAGAGTGGGAGAAGCAAAACAGAAAAAAGGGTAGAAACAATACAGAATTTCAAAAAAAATAAACAGTAAGAAATAACTATTTGATACATTACATATTGTCTTCTTGGATATAGTTATTCAAGTTACAAAATTAAAGCATACAAAGTGGACATTCAAACGGTGAGACTTCAAACAGTTCTGTTCACTGATCCAACAAAAACTTAGTAACATGGTTATCAATCCTACACACTTAAGTATACATACAGTTATCTCTTTTAGAGCATTTTCTTTTCCTCCTCTTGCTTTGTTTTTAAAAAAATTTTTTTGCAAGCATCAAATTAAATGTCAGAAACTAATTCTAAAATCAGTAATAAGAAAAAGTTGTCCACTATCATCATTACTATTCAATGCAGTACTGGAACATTAGCCAGAGTAATTAGACAAGAGAGAAATAAAAGGAATAAAGATAGGAATGGAAAAAGTTAAATTATCATTATTTTCAGATGACATGATACTCTAGATAGAAGACCCCCAAAACTCATTGAGAGACTTCTAGATGTAATAACCAAATTCAATAATATAGCTAGATACAATGTCAGCACTCAAAAATCAATAGCATTCCTATACACAAACAACAAACTCAAAGAGAAATAAGAGAAACCATACAATTCACAATGGCATCCAAAAAAAATGAAATACTTAGGAATCAGTCTAACAAAGAAAGAAAAAGATCAGTACAGTGAAAATTACAGTACTCTGAAAAAAAGAAATTGAAGAGTTCAGAAAATGGAACGACATCCTTTATTCATGGATAGGAAGAACAAACATTGTGAAAATGGCCATTCTCCAAAAATTGTTATACAGATTTAGTGCAATTCCAATCAAAATATCATTAGCATACTTCACAGATCTAGAGAAATCATTCCTGAAATTCATCTGGAACCAGAAGAGATCTAGAATAGCAAAGACAATTCTGGGCAATAAAGGCAAGGCAGGAGGCATCACAATCCCTGACTCAAAGTTGTACTACAAAGCTACTGTGACAAAATCAGCATGGTACTGGAATAAAAACAGGCTTGAAGATCAGTGGAGTAGATTAGAAGATATAGCCAAAACTACAAACACACTCAGCTACCTTATCTTTGACAAAAGTGCTAAACATGTTCAGTGGTGCTAGAAAATCTGGCTTTCTATATGCCAAAAACTAAAACTAGACCCATGCCTATCATCATGCACTAAACTAAAATCAAAACATATCAAAGAACTAAATATGGAAATGGAAACATTCATTCTGCTGGAAGACAAATTAGGTAGAAATCTTGAAGACACAGGAGTAGGCAGAGAATTCATGAATTAAAATCCAACTACATGGGAAATACTCATATTATTAAAAAACTTTTGTGTGTCAAAAGAAATCCCCAACACAGTGAAAAGAAAACCCATGAATTGGGAAAAAATTTTGTCAACTGTCCCTGAAAGGATTTCTATCTAGAACATATAAAGAATTTAAAAATATCAGGCCCCAAAATTCAAAGACCCAACCCAAAGATGGATGTGTGAGATAAATACACACTTCTCTGTTGAAGAAATACAAATGGCAAATAAATACATGAAAAAGTATTCAGCATCATTGGTAATTAGAGAAATGCAATTTAAAACAACACTAGATTCCATCTCACTCCAGATAGAATGGCCAGAATCAAGAAAAACAGAAATAAAAAATGCTAGAGATGGGGAAAAACAAATTCTTTTGCACTGTTGGTGGGAGTGTAGAATGGTACAGCCACTTTGGACATCAGTGTGGAGTTTCCCCAAAATGCAGGATCTTGAGGTCTCATTTGACGCACCTATCCCACTTCTGAGCATATTCCCAGAAGAACTGAAAACATCATAACACAGTGATATATATGCAATCATATTTATAGTAGCATAATTTGTAATAACCAAATCTTGAAACAACCCAAACGTCCATCAACTGAGGAATGGATAAAATAAGATTTGGTATTTTTATACAGTAGATTACTGCTTAAGTAGGAGGATCACATTGAGACTTTTATAGGTAAATGGATGCAACTTGAGACCATACTCATAAGTGAAAGAAATCAGGCTTGCATATGTAAATACCGTATTGTCTCTGTAGTGTAAGAAACCAAAAGAGTAAATATGATCCAAAATCTTCAAGAAATATTGTGAAAGGTTAAGAAACTGCCCACAGGGGAAAAATAACTTGGGTATGGAAAAGGAGAATAGAAGAGAGGGAAAAGGAAAAAAAGATATAAATTTTTATATATACACAAGATAGAGAAGCTGATTGTAGTACTAATTCTATTAGTTCTTGTAACAAAACAATTAACATTCATAGGATTTGATTAATTTTGCATGTCTATATCTGGTAATCTGAGCATCTCCTTTAAAGATAACTATGCAAAATAACAACCTTGTTAAGTTCCTACCACCTTATTTTAAAAGCCTATATAGTTATTCTTTGGGGATTTTTGTTATTGTTGTTTATTTTTTTCTTTAATTTCTTGTTTTTCTTATACTTTATTGTTTTGCTTTGCTTTTCCTTCTTTAAAGTAAAATTACAACAAGACAATCCTGGAATTTTCTGCAAAATTATTTCCTCTACCTGAATAAATATTTGTGTCACAACTGAAATGCCATACTCAAAGTTTTTTCTTCCTAATTTTTCATAAAATTATGCATGTACCTTTTAAAGAAGCTTGGCAAGATTCCAAAAAGAAAAATTTTAAAGTCACCTGTATCACAGTTAGCCAGGAATAATCATATTTATTATTAGAGAAGCATCATTCCAGACACAGATTGAAGAGGGCATGAAAATATAGTTGAGAGATAGAGAGATGAATAGGGGAATAGATAATTCCTTAAAAAATGGCTTCAACACCTTAATTTGTTACTTTCCAATTAGTATTAAAATAAATAAAGGGAAAGGTATGAGTAAAACTGAGGCTGTATGTGGTGGTGCATGCCTATATTCACAGCATTAAGGAGGCTGAGGCAGGAGGGTTGCCATGAATTAAGGCCAACCAGGACTACATGCTGAGTTCAAGGCCAGTATGCATGCATACCTAGACCTTGTCTCAAAAATACCGAAACACAAAACTGAAGAAATTGCAGAATTTATATAAACATGTAATTTTTAAAGCAGTAGATAATTTTCCAAAAAAGAGAAAATTAAGTTTAAGAAACAATAGAAGGACTATTAAGAAGTCAGACTCTGCTCTTTTACTAAATGTGCCAAATCTAGGCAATACTGATTGATTGCATGTTCTGAAAAATGAGAAAATTAGCACCCCCACCCACCTCCCCAACCATCTCCAGAGCTTTATTATGCAATTTTAATAACGTCAAGTTCTATCTCATTTGCCTTCTGTTCTGAAATCCACTATCAGTTTTCTCTTAATTCATAATAATATGGATTTGTAGTTTCAATACTCATAAAAATACCTTTACCACAACTTTTCCATTTCTGAGATTTTAAAATATGTATATTTCATTAACTGTATTTCACTAAGTACTTTGCTTTCATGTCCAAACAACAACTTGGACAATTATAAAATTGATAGATCATTTTTCCCCATTTGAACTTTACAGAATTTTTTTCTTCTCTCCTTCCTTCCTTCTTTCCTTCCTTTCTTGTTTCATTCCTTCAGTCTCTCCTGCTTTCTTTTCTCAATCTCTCTCTCTGTCTCTCTTTCATCTTACTTGGCATTTGATGTTGCTTTATAAAACTCTGAAGCACACAGATAATGTTCCTTTTTTAAATCCTTATGCCTGAGGAAATTTTTCTTTATCATCAAAGATCTATTACAGTTGATGGGCACTATGTTAGATTAAATCAAAAGTATGAACAGATCTTTTCATGTTATGCATGAATCAGATGAAAATAATTTCCACAGAAGCTATTTAAACACATCATAATAATAAAGATTAAAAATGGATGAAAAAATGTGGATAAAAAATCAGTTTTGAAGAAAGTTTAAGTAAAATAAGTGGTGCAATCTCCCCGCAAACACTATTTTGTGGTGGTGTTTCCTACTTTCTGTCACTTTTTTTTAAAGGTTTTACATCATTTCATTCATGTCACCCTAAAACCTGTACATAATTTAAAACATATCTGATAATTTTGCTTCTGGGCTTGTAGGTATTGTAAAGTTTGGTAAAGACAAAGCTCAGAATTTAGTCATGGATTATGCTAGTGGATTGGGCTAATGATTGAGGGACTCATAGGCACTGTCTGTGAATGGTTTGTGTCCACATCTGCCTGGGTTCTTACACTCAGATATGGAAGTTGCTTGTATTCTGATTACCTGGTTTGAGGGACTTCACCTCCAGAAAAATACATATCAATCACCCAGAAACTCTACAGAACTGTGCTAGACAGGGCACAGATCATCCCTGTGCAAGAAGGACTGCACCTGGGCCAGCCGTGCTCAGAAGTGACATGAACACAGCATGCGTTTGGGTGGGCTGCCTGCAGCTTTATCCTCTGGTGGGCCCTCTGCTGATCAGTCCCACACTGCCCATTCATGCAATCGGTAATACAGAACCCTTGTGTATGGCCAGCATCTTTTGTGACTGGCCAGTGTCCCTGCTAGTCTATCTATTAATAATTATCAAACTTTCTAAAGAGTTCCCTGCATTAATCCTCTACTGCTGTACAACAAATTGACACAACCTTAACAACTTTAAAACAGCATCCATGTACATTATGTACATGAAATAGACCAAACATAGAGGCCACTACAACATGTTCTCACTCATTTGTGGAACCTAACAAGTCAACTACAGAACAAAATGGAATAATGGTCACCAGAGACTAAGAAAGGCAGGGGTGAGAAGTAGAGTACCCAGAGAAGTCTCAGGAGAGGCACCGCAACACAGTAGAGATGAGGAATTCATTGTTTTCTCTACAGCACAGAAGAGTAATTATTGGTTTAAAGAATGCCATATTTCAAAAGGACAAGAAGATTACACAATGTTCATTTCATGAAAATGATCAATGTTTGAAAAGACAATCAATCCCTGTTTTGATTTCTACATGTTATATACATTGCACACATCAAATTATTACAATGAGCCTCAAAAATTATGTAAATACCATGTGTCAATAACAATAAATACATAAAATAGCAATCGTTTGTTACCTATAGTTCTGCAATTAAGAAGTGCAGGTGTGCTCATATAGGTCTCCTGGTCAGGGTTTCATGAGGTTTAAACCAAAGTATCAATTAGCTACTAAAGACTAAACTGTCTTTAGTAGCACTCAGTTCTCTGCCAAGCTCATTCAGGTTGTTTGTTAAATACAGCGATTTGTAGCTTAGGAATGCGGTTCCCACTTTGATGAATGTTGCTCAGGTCTTAGCCTTATGATCCTGTCACAACATGGAACTTTACAGCAGAAAATCTCTAGTGAGAAGGCTTCATAGAGAATCTCTAGACAATACCATACGGCATAGCATGTGACAGAATAAACTGTCCTTTCACATCTGGAGTCCTACTCACACTACAGAGGAGGTGCTCACACAAGGTGATACAACAAAGGGAATCTTGAAGAACACCTTAGCCTTCTGCCCAACCCACACTCTACTCTATTGCTTGCTGTGATTTCACTCGGCCCTGTGGGATCTTTCAAACTACTCAGCCTTTCCATGGCTTCTATTTCCAGCTAAATACAGTATTTGCACACAATAGAATGATGCTCTGTCATGAAAAATAAACTTGAGTCACTTGTGGAAGAATGGGTGCACCTTGAGACCATAGTGTTAAATGAAATAAATCAGACACACAAGCTTAAATATCACATAGTTTTACACAAAATAAGCATAAAACCAAAATAAAACAGAGATACTAAAATACTAGATACATATTTTTCAAAAAGGAAGGGGACAAAGAGATGGAGGGAGGAAAGAGAGAGGAAAGGGAAGAAAAAAGAAGCTGTGTTATGTGTAAGAACCGACTCCCTGTGAGGAAAGTAATAATTATGTCCTGCAAATATGTACCAATAAAAGGTAAAAACTGAAAAATGTTTGCCAAAAAAAATTAAACTTGGAATTTTCATATAACTTGTGGGAAACCACCATGCGACTAAAAAGCAAAGCCTTTGTCGCAACCTGTCCCCGACCTCTCCTTCATCCTATTCACTTAGATATGCAGAGCTGACTATACTGAAACAAATGTTCCTGGTAGGAAAAGAATGCCTTGCATACATCAAAACTGTCTGTTCATCACTAATCAGAGGCCTCTGTGCTTAGTGTGGCTACAAAGTCTCTTTTCCTTATGTAGTCTGCTGTGACCTCCACCATCTCCCTGATTGATACCAGTAAGAAGCCTTTTGCTCCAAAGAGAACACTGGGTCATCCCAGAGCTCCCAGCTTCAGAATATTCTCTCTTTGACTTTCTTTTACACCCTGAGTCATATTGCCAGGTGAGTTAGACTGATAGACTCAGCAGGGGTTTCAGTAGCTGCAAACTTTTAGATTGATACCCTCAGCAGGGGTTTCAGTAATGACTTAGCATACATGGCTATATATTCAACAGAATTAAAGAGAGGTACTCTAACAATGTAAATTCAAATTCATAGCAATGGTATTTACAGGAGACAAAAGGTGAAAACAGACCAAATCATTATCAGTGATTGGGAGAACAAATTACAGTACACACGCACACACACACACACACACACACTAACTACTGCAGGACTACCATTCAGTCTTTTAAAACTGAGCTACTAGTATAAGCTACAGCATGAATGAATCTCACCAACATTCTAAGTGAAGGAAGTCAGTCACAAAAGACCAAATATAGTATAATTTTAGTGTTATGAAATATCTAGAACAAGCAAATACACAGAAACAGTAAGCAGAGAATAGGGGGGGGACCTTGGGGAATAACAGCTTAATAGGTACAAGGTTTGGTTTTGAAGTGATGAAAATAGTTTGAAGCTAGAGGGAAGTGGTAGCTTCACAATCTAAATGCACTGTCTCCCTGAATTACTCACTTGAAAATGATTAATTTTACGTTGTTTGAAAATCAGTTCAATAAAAAGAACAACATAACAAAAAACTACTGAATATTCATTAAGGGGAGGGGAAGGATACCAGTAAAGAAATTCTTTATAACTTTGATAATTAATTTGGAAAGAGTCTAACAACAAAGGGCATAGCTGGTAAATGTGACAGCATTATTTCAAAACAATGTGTACCTGGGATCATTTCCTGACTGTCAGGAAAGTATGTCGGTCATGTGTATACAGCAATGAGGAAAAGCACTGCTTTTTCTTCTGGTGTTTTTATTTCTAAATGAGATGAAAAAGAACAAAGCTATATAGGGAGCTGTCATGCATGTAAGAAAAATGAGAGGGTAAAGTGTTAACTAATATCTTTTTTTCTCTATGATGAACAGTAGGAAAATTCAGTCAGGCTTTTGGGCCTATATTATTGCAACCAACATAAGCAAACTTTTATGTTCCTTTTTACTAACATAAAGATGATTCAGTATAAGCAAAGTCTAAGAAGAACCAAGATGGAGAGAACCATAAAAGATCTAATATGAGTCTAAAAAATACATTCCAAAAATAAAGTGAAAATGGAAATAAAGACCCACTGAAATTGGAGAAAAAATAACCCACTGAGCCTACGTATGGCATTTCTGCTGCTTTCATTACATAGCTCACTTTCTCCTGTAGTAATATGCAAATGGATGATCAGTGCTTACCAAAATTCACAGTCACGTTGATCAGATACACTATATGCTGGCACCTTTAATCACTTTTACATACTAAATATGGACTTTCTTATGTTAGCTGAGGTATGAACATTTCAAGGTATCCATGTGGAAATGATGCTTGCTCTTCAAAAGTCCAGTTTCAGCAGTGTCACTTCTGTGTCTACTGCAATGATACATTCTACAAATCATGTTCCACTCAGCACAGCCAGGGCAAGGTTCTTCCATACCACTTCAGGAAGCCATGAGATGAAAAGCAAAGAAGTCATCTGATATGGAGTTGCACCCCACACACACCCTAACCCCACCCACCTCTGCAGTTCAAGTGCACATCATCTTACCTGTTAGGTCCCTTGGTATTACCCGGAAAGAGAGGGTTTTAAAAAACTTATGACATGCATGTTACTAACATGGATAGAAAATACAAAAAATGTACTGAAGTAGAATCTTTAGTCTCATAAAGTCAGTTACAATATTGAGACAAGTAAAGAAATCATGAGATTGAAATCAGTGAATTTTGACTTTTAACAGTCATCCAATTAGATTGCTAAATTGCGAATAAAGTCAATGAAAGAAGAAAACTGGGATGTTTTAAATGCACAAAATAGTGAAAAAAATCTTTCAATAAAATTATACCTAGAAGACAAGATGCACTAATTCTGTAACATTTTGTAACCCTCTAAGATATACTATTGACTACCAAACATACAGATCTGTTGTTTAATTTTAGCTCATCTGATCAACATATCTCAGAAATCAATTATTCATAAAACTAAAGGGCCAGCTTTCTGTTTCTCAGTCAGAAGGAGAAGCAGCATGATCACTTGATCCTGCCTCAGTGAGCTAGCAGAAAGAACTGACTCTATCACTCTTCTATAGTAGGCAGGTTAACGGTAAGCTTGGAGCCTGAGAAAAGTTGATCCATGCATGTAGGTAACCCTTGCAATCTCAGCCACGGAATATTTCTAATATCTAAAGCTCTTAGCTGAACCTGGATGTTTCTATGTCTCTGTATTCAATACAGCCATAATATTGTTTTAAGGCAGGCACCATAGTTATGTGTCCGGCTGTCCCACACAGCATTAGCATGTGCCTGGTTCTGAATGAATGACCATGAAACAGCAATGGACAGTGTGCTGATGTCAGTGACCCCAAACAGAAGGGCCATCAGAATGGAAAGTGCAAACACAGAGGACTCTTGTTATCAACTCGAATAGGGACAAAATGCTGAATATGTATGAATGCTCCACCTGACATCAGCAGGAAACCCACAAACTTAACAGAAAATAAATCTCTCTGAAAGAACAAACATGTGATGTTACTCACTAGGATTAAAAACTTTATCCCTATAAGTCCCAAAGCAATCACAAAGCAGGTAAAGGACAAAGTACTGGAAGTACTGCAATTTGCTGCTGAAAATAAAGCTTTAGAATTGGAGAGAAGTTAAGCATAGACTTGAATAGCAAAAGAATCAAAAATAAGAGAGGGTAAGGTATCCATCAATTGGCTTATGTGCTGATACATAAAATATTTTAGAAAAGCACATTCGGCTCAGTGTTCCATATTTTCAGGTTTATCCAGGAAACTTGGTATGTTATGTAAAATATATAGTTATAAATATAGGAACAATGGCTTCATGGGATAAATTAGAAGCTTTGGTCTTCATTATCATTGATTTTTAGTAGATTCAAATATGGGGCTGTTACACCTTTCTCTGTGATTGGTTGTTGAATTGCAAAATGTAAATATGTTCAAGTGTATAATTTTATTTGGAAAACCCTTAGAATAAACTTACTTAAAATAATATTAAATGCAGGCATAAATTTATTTGTATTATTATATGAAAAAGTTATATAACATTCCTTCAATCATTTTGCATGAAACATCTAAATATAGAATCCAAGAAAAAGGCCTACATATTAAGCTAGTACCAGGTTAAAATGATAAAAATGGTTAACACTTTTAGCTCATTCTAAAAGCTAAAATTAAGCTAGTAGATGCTTTTGATTGAATTCTGTGATCACAGTAATAACGCAGAAAAGTAAGTGGTTGTTGCCACATTTTACAGATGAGATATGTAGGTTTAAAATGCTTGATAATTTACTGGTCATCAGTTAATTAGAAGAAAAATCTGATTTGAATTCAAACTGTAATTTCAGAGCTCACACTTCAGACCAGTAGGCAGTTCCAGGAGTTGGAAGGAAAATATTTCCTGACATCACAAAAATATTTTTGCCTAATGCTTTAAACTTTTTAAAATTTTTCTTTAGGGTTATATTTTAATGGCCTGATATGTTTATTTTATTTCTTGACACCTGTTTTTTTTTATAATAAATGGGAACGTTTTGTGCTTAAACATAACTACACAGAACCAGATTTTAGCTTTGCTTTTGCTGTAGTCCTTTTCTTGGTATCATTCAGAATAGACATGTTTGTTGTTGGCTCAGTATCCTTGTTACCATTTTAAACCTTTGAATCCTGTAAAATAGGCATATGTATTCCAACTTGGGTTGTTGGCTTGAACTTGGCACGCAGAAAATTAAAGAGTGGTCCCATCTGGTCCAGTTGAGAATCACTCATAAAGTTAGATTGGGAACTCCCAGTGACCTGAGTCTGCTTGGCAAGCATGTGGATCAGGCAAAATGAGTAGGATTAGACACATATTAGTTATGTCAACCACTTTGGCCCTTAGGAAAGGTGGTTTAGAGTACTTAGTCCAACAGTTACACCAATGTCCAAGACAATGACAGTGACTTTATGGGGAACTTTCCAATCCTTTGGAGACATAGCTCAGAACCCTACAGAGAACAGAGATTAAGAGGAAGGGAACTAGAAACCAAACTGGGTAGCAGAACATGAATCAATTGAGGCAAATGCCCTGGTGTATGGTGTCAATCTGACTTGAATCCATCAGCTACTGGAGTAATGAGAGCAGGGCTTTGAGTGTGTTGTCTCCTCAGAGTTGTCTTTAGGGAAGCTGAATCATGTGGGTAGGCTTTTTAGCAGTTGTCTGGGTGAGCTTTCTTGATTAAAGAATTGGATCTGCCACTGGATCTCAAAAATCTTTATTGCTGTGGGAGTGGTCCAAATAATTAAGTACAAGCTCCTCCAGACAGGCTGTGGGAGCACCTTTTTCCAATCCTTAATCCAAACCATATCCTCAGGGATAAATGTATGGGCAAGGGTATCTGTGGATATGGCAGTCCTCCTAGCTATATTTTTGTGTATCTGAGAAAGGTCTTTTTTTTTTAACCTATGTAAGTTGTTTTTGCAGAGATATTTTAAATAGCTGATGTAGGTCTCTGGAGTGAAGGTCACCCATACAAAACTTCAAATGGTGTAGGTGTTGTGGGCCTTGGTGAGCTTCAGGTCTTAAAGATGGAAATGGGAAGTAAATCTACCCATGGTGTCTGAGTTTCTTGGTGATATCTAGTCAATCCTGACTTTAAAGTCCTATTAACTTTTTAAAACTTTTTTAGAGCTCTGTGACCTGAATGTTGTATGTAAATTCCATCTGATCTTTAATTTTTTAGTCAGATTTTGGCTTATCTTTGCCACAAATGCAAAGATAAAAGGCTATTACCACTGTCTATGGTTAGGGGATGCCTACCTATATCTAGGGATAAATTTTTTTAGAAATGCTCTACAGACTTCAGTGAGGTTTTTTTGCTGTTGTTCTAGTGAGAAGTGCTATCTGTAGCCAATATATGATTTAACTTTTGTAAAATCTATTTGTATGCCTTCAAAAGGGGAAAGTCCAGCTTGATGGATACTGGGTGAGGTTTTAGGTTCAGATGAGGCTTTAGTCTTTGCACAGATTTGACATCTCTCATAGATCAAGGCAAACTTTTGAATATAATAGTAGCTGCTTAGAAACTGAATTATAATAGTTTTTTCTCCATGTGTGATGTCATGATAGTTTTACCCAGACATAAGCCAAATTCTATCTGATCCTCTGGTAAAGTCCAAACACTGTTTGGGCCCATGTAGGCCCCTTTCTCTTTTGTCCATTTAATTTTTTCCTTGAAGTAGTAGAGGGGCCCACTGCAGAAACTGAGACTAGTTTTAGGCAGTATTTTATTTTGGGCTTTGAGATTGTGTGATAAATCATTTGTCCCACAGGGGAAGCCTTTTGCTGCCAATTTGGCAGCCTCATCCACTTTGTAATCGCCAAGAGTGATAGTGTCTTCTATTCTTTGGCACCCTTTACAATGAATAATGGCAACCTTTTTAGATTTTTAAATTGTAGTCAAGAGTTGAGAAATCTCATCTTTGTTTTTGATTTGTTTTCCTTTTGCTGTGAGAAGTTTATGTTTCTTGTACAGCATCTAGTAGACATGAATGTTGGCAAAAGCATACCTCAAGTCAATGTATATGTTTACCTTTTTCTTGTTTGCCCAGTTGAGAGCTTGTATTAAGGTCCATAGTTCTGCCCATTGAACAGACCAGCTTTGGGGAAGATGCCCAGCTAGGAGCACCTCCTCCATGGTAACAACAGCATATTCAGCCTGGCATTTTCCATCCTTGACTGAGCCATTTTCATCCATGAACAGGGTATACTCAGCATCAGATGAAGGTTTCATCTGCAGATCTGGCCAGCTAGCAAAAATGTCATCAATCAGAGTAAGACAGTCATGATCTGAGAGTAGGGGACAAGCTCAGTGGGCAGGAAGGTGGCTGGATTTAGAGGTTTAGTCATTTGGAAAGTACAACGGGTTTTTTTTAATAAAGCAGTCTTTGGTACTGAGTGACACGGCTGTTTGAGAACCAATGATGTCCCCAACTGTTGAGTGGCTCTAGTACAGCCTGTAATACCTGTGTAATCAGATTTTGTCCAAATTCGTCAGCCTCCTTGATTAGGAGGAACATTGCTGCTAATGCCCCCAGGTGTGGGTGTGGCAGTCTTGGCCACTGAGATCAGGTAAATTGGCCTTTTTGTTCTGACTCTGGATTTTTCCATTTGAAGGCAAAGAGGAGCTGGTAAGTGCAATTCATAAATAAAAGGAAGCATTCTTTAAATCCAGACAGATGAACTAGGCAATCTCAGCAGGAAGGTGGCCCATGAGAATGTAAAGATTAGGGACTGTCGAGTGCAAAGTTGTGGTGGCTGATATGATGGCATGGAGATCATACACTGGCTAGTAAACCTCATTTGGTTTTTCCACCAGGAGGAGGGAGTGTTCCAAGGTGACTAGCAGGATATCAGGATTCCAAATTGCTTTAGGTGGGAAATGGGGCTGCATGTCAAATCAAACCTCTCATGACACTGGGTGCTGCATAAAAGCAATGGAAGTTGCAGTGGGACAGAGTTTGTTCATCAAAGGGGCATGATTGATCACAAACCCCAGAGGAGAGTCTTTTGTTCATACTTGTGGGAATACGTCTCTTAAAACTATTGGGTTATGATTATGAAGCATCTCAGGCTGATAAAGACATCATTCTTTTTCTCAGGGTACAGTCTGTCAATATCAAGTTTGGAACAGTGGACAAGCATGCGAAAGAAGCTGGCTGGTTTGGACTGAGAATCAGTCACCCCCAACTTGTAGAGGACGTCATGTCCCAGTAGAGGGATAGGGCACTCAGGCATGGATAAGACTTATGTTTGATAAAATGTCCCCAATCCCACAGGACCTGCTTTGACGGTATTTTTTTTTTTAATTGGTGGCTCCAGTGGTGCCGATAACTTTGATTTGCCAGGAAAGTTAAGAGAAAAACAGGCTGAGTCACAACTGAACATTTAGCCCCACCTCCCACCAAAAAAGTCCCTGTTTTTTCCCCTGATTCTGGCAATAACCATGGGCCTACTCTAATGGAACCCAGTCTATTTTATTTGTCATCAAAGAGAAAGAAAAGGCCCAGGCTGGAGTGACCCCAGAAAATCGGGGGCGGGGGGGTTGTATCCCACAGGTGAAGAAGGCATTTATCTGTTTAGTGTCTAAGTTGTCTGTAGTGCACACATTGGTCAGCTGCCAGGGTATAAGGTCTGCAGCCACTTTTATGTTGTGAGGTTTGTGGGGTAGCCTTTTATCTGTTGCCACAGAAGGATTGGCCTTGGTGATATACTTCAGGATCAGGCTTCCCTTACATCACAGCTAAGAGAACAGCTTTTTGTTAGGCTCTGTGATTTGCCTCATACCATTCTTTTTTTCCTCTTTTTTTGTTCACAAAAACCTTATGCCCAATCTGAAGTAACTGGGTGATGTTTATGCCAGCAAAGAATTTTTCTCCTAATGCTGCAGGCTGATTTTGCAGCAAAGGTAGCATTGACCATATGTTAATTTTTGGGTGCTTCTGGGTTAAAGGGGTAGATGGACCTGATAGGCTTTACAGAATCTCTCATAAAATTTGACTGGAATTTTATTGGGTTTTTGAGTAACTTTTGTTACTTTGGATTTGTTTATTGGCTTTTGGTCTTTTTTTTTTTGAGTCCTGCAAGGAAGGCTGTGTGGTACATGCAGACCTCTGGACCACTAGAGAACACATCTGAGCAGGCAAAAATGAATGTGGGTTCTGAGATGCACTTGACTTGACAGTGGTGATGTAAGCAGTACTATGGAACCTAGGAGGAAGGTCCATAGTTTGTGGGTTCCCAGCAGGTACTGGACACCCAGGAAGACCAACAGGGACAGCGACTCTGGACATGAGTTCAGCCCTTCCCACAGTTTTCCCCAGCCTGCTCGGTGTTGCAGCCACACCTGAGAAGCCCAGTGGGCACCAACCTTCCCCCTCATTGGACAAGGCACCATGCCTGCAGGGCAGGCTGCAGTTGGAGGTAGGATCCACCTCTGTGACTCCCCTGTTCCTGCCGAGCATGCACCATGCCCCAGCAAGCATGCCAGCAAGCAGGTCCTGCCAGTATTGGGATTTGTTATGCCATTTCAGACTTGCCATATGGTCTTGACACCAGACTTCCTTTGAACAGCCAATCTGGGCATAGGTGTGGCCAATCTCAGAGAAGGCTCCAAGCCTCTCAGGTTTTATTTTTACTAAGTAGTCATCAGGGAATCCTCTCCCAAAGTTTTTTAGCACATAATCAAGAACTGTAGGTTTACTCTAGCCTGCACCCATTCTATCACCCTATAGTATGTTTTGTACCCTTGAACCATGGAGCACAGATGGAATGCCCTCCTCCTTTTGCAGTTCATTACAAGCACAGGATCATAGAGCAGGCACTCAGAGGTTAAACATTCCAACCTTTTTGTCCTTCGCAAATAGCCTTAACTAACAAGAGGTGATCAAGCTCTCCTTCCACTCTATTCTGAGCAGGACTGACTGACAGACTATCAGACTGACTGGGGCTCCCACTGGGGTCTTACTTTATCTGATGACCCAAACTGACACTCTCTTTTCCTCTTCTTGCAGGGCCAATGAAGCTATTGGTGCAGAGCCAGAGCTTCCAGTTCAAGCCCTCTAAGGAGAATTCAAAAAGGTCTGGAGGGCATGCATTCCCATTGAGAAACCTGAAGAGGTCCCTGCTTTGGCCAATAGGCCTCAGCCAGTGACCTAACAGGTAATATGGCCTTCTCAGTCAGGGAACCAAGAAATATTGTGAAAAATGGACTGAATATGGAAGAAATAGCTCCAAGGAGGTTTAGGAGGCAGTTTATTACATCTGTGGGCTTGACTGCAAATTCTCCGAAAGAGTCAGAGCCGGCCCAGCAGGGTTCTGGGGCTATTATGGGGAGACCAAGTGGGGAGGTATAAACATCAATTTGGTATATTATGATTGGAGTGTGGGGTGACATCTTAGGTTGCTATGGGAGTTGAAACATTTTAGGTACATTGTTAGGCTATGAGTTATAGAAAGCATGGGTTACACAAAGGAAGAAATGTCTTGTTATATTTTAAGTTACATTGCAAGGCTACTCAATATGCAAAGGCAGTAAGACAGGGATTGCACAAAGGAACATTTTAAGTTACATTTTAAGGCCATCTGTGGACCAGAAAGAAAGGAATGTTCTATTATCAGGCTTGTCTGGACACAGACATGTCCAACTGCTCTTGGTGGGCATTCTTGGCAGGTTTTATTCAAACTCTTAATTTCCTTTTCAATAAGAGAGACCCAAAATATAAGTAGTTTAAAGAACAAACTAAAAAGGAAAATGTTGGGAAATACAAATGTAGAGATGACAGGAGAACCAGTGACAGAAAGGAGAAGAGAAGGTAAGAAGAGGAGAAGTAAAAGTGACCAAGATGCAATATGTATATGTCAAACTCTTCACGATAAATATAATGGTTATGTACTGAAAAATATACTATAAAGGAAGAAGCTGGGAAGATGGCAGATCAATAAGCAGCAAAGTAAAGAGCTTCCTTGAGAGAAACAGCTCAGATGCTGGAATAAAGCATCCTGGAGAAGACCAGATGGAAGGAGATGGATCCTCTCAACACAGGATGAAAGTAAAGGGGGAAAAAAAGGAAATTAAAAAAAAAGAAAAGAAAATTGTGGACAGAAGGCTGTAGCCAGACACACTCTCACTGGAGCCAGTCCCGTTATGTACAAAATGCCACTGGAATCCAAAGATGCATGGTTGTGGTGAAGTTGGGGGTTGGAGACCCAAGGGCCTTGGTGGGAGGACATGGTCATGGAGGGGAGCAGCAAAGCAAAGAACAGCACTGGCTCTGAAACCTGTACCAGCTCACAGTCAGTGTGGGGAACACAGTCCTCCTGTGGGAGTAGGCAATTTCTGCAAATAGCCTTTGTATTTCGTTTGGGTTTAGCCCTGCTTCTTCACTCAAATTTTTTATGTGAGCCAGGTGACATTTTTTGGTCGGGCAGGATAAGCCCAGCGCCAGAACTTCAGCAGCTTCAGTCAGCCACTCTTAGCACAGAGCAGATTGGTGAGAATTGCTTGGACTGAGTCCCTCCCCTGTGCATGATCCAATAGCCAAGGATTAGGTCTCCCTGAGGCTATACCTAACTTGCCCTGTTCCCATTGCACACACTAATGTGGTAAGACTCCCAGTGGTTAACCAGCTCAGAAGGGAGGGGCCAGCCAGCCCCACCCTGCTTGTACTTCAGTGGGCACCAGCAGACTGGGGAGGGCAGCAATCCTTAGCCAGCATGCTTCAGAGTAACCATAGCTAATACAGGAAATGCCGGAGACCCCCAATATTCACTTGTCTGGAAGCAACCAAAAATATGACAAGAGGAAGAAACAAAAGGAAGTCTCTAGCCCCCAACCCAAACAGTACTGGCCCAGAAAAGGTAAACACAGAAGAGATCAGGGGTTGCACACCTACAGTCTCTGAAGAAGTAGCGTCTGACATAAAGAAATATCTTCATGACATTATAAAAGAACTCAAAACAGAGATATTAATACAAGTAAAGGAAAAAATAAGAAAAATAAGAAAAGAAATGTTAAGCACCTCTCAAGAAGACAGAGACAGAAGAATGGAGGAACATAGAAAAAGGAGAGAAACCTTCAATGAAAAATATTTTAAAAATCTAGAATACATGAAACAGATTCAAAGAGATTACCAGGAAATTAAAAACTCCATTGAAAGCTGGAAAAATTGCTTGAAACAAACGAAATATAGACTATCAAACCTTGAAGACAGATTTGCAACTTGCAATCATGAAAGAAAAGATCTCTTAAAAATAGCAGGGAACAGGAAGTAGCAATACAAAGGCTAGAAGATAACAAGAGGACCTATTACTTAAGAATAAACAATGTGAGTGAAGAAGCAGGGCTCAACACAAATGAAATACAAAGGCTATTTGCAGAAATAATTAAAGGAAACTTCCCAAGCATAGGAAAAGGAAATTATATCCAGATATATGAGGCATACAGAACTCCATCCAGCTATAATCAAAATAGATCTATACCAAGACATATAATAATCAAGATCCCAGAAATTCAACACAAGAACAGAATATTAAAAGCTGTCAGAGAAAAGAAACAAATTGCCTATAAAGGAAAACCCATCAGAATCACAACACACTTCTCAACACAAACCATCAAATCAAGAAGAGCTTGGAGCAAAGTATTCCAAGTCCTGAAAAAAAATAACCTCTCCCACCCAGATTGATGTATTCTACAAAATTATCTCTCAGAATTAATGGAGAAACAAGATGCTTCCATGACAAAGAGTAGCTGGGGTAGTTTATGATCACCATTTCAACCCTACAAAAAATACTGAAGGACATTCTAAAGAGAGAGAATGTTAGATAATTTTCAATAAGAAAGTAACAAAGATAATGACCCATACTAGGATCTCAAAGTGTGTTAGCTGTATTTTTAACGTGTATATTCCAGAGTTCGGAGGTCTTGGCACTCTCTACTGCCCTGAATATAGTTAAGATACAATCCAGATAGTTGCTTCATGGTTACAGAGCCCTTCTTTTAGACAATTTAGAAATCTGCAAAGAATCTCATGAGTCCAACATGGTCACGTGTACATGTTAAGCAATTTTTCTGGCAATTCAGCAGCAAAAAATGCACTAAGAAGTGTGGGGGTGAGTATGGAAAGAAAAAACACTCTTAGAAATAGTGATTTCATCTTATTCTGGCTTGTTTCAAGGTGAAGAATCGCCAATTCAGAAAGTCCCCTGGAGCTAAACAAATTCTCTCCCATCAGCTCCTGGGCTGTGTCAGCACTGTGAGGTCTGTTTTTAGGAAACACAAGACCAGGAGTCTCCGTGAAGCACTCTGTGCTCAGCCTGCCCAGGTTTCTGAACTTCTGAAGGCCACAGAGGACGCTGGGACCATTGCCAATCCCCACCTTCCTTGCTCTAGCACCCAGGCAGGCTTTGGGCCCGATGTGGCAGCCACTCTCTTTTCCGTGTTACCTTCCTCCTTCTCTCCCTCCTGGATATTAAACATACTGTGGTTCCTACCACTTTATTGTCTCATTTGCTTTCTGGTCTGGTCTTCCACTGCCAGGTGGCTGATCAAAGGCAGATGTGAGCTCTCATCGTCACACAGCAGCCCCTGTACCCCAGCAAATACGTCAATGTGCTGCACCCTGCTTGGAGTTCCTTCCCCTGCTCCCCTGCTGTTTCTCAGCGCAGCATATCCGTCTATCCCTGTGCCCTCCCCACCAGTTACACTTTTTTCCTCTCTTGCTATGACCTTTGGCTTTTCAGTCTTTTTTTTAAATCTCTTATTTCTCCAATTTATATTTTATTGTGGATTAAAATAACAAAACTTGTTTTAGTCCCATTTGTCCTTCTCATTTTTTAAAAAAACTAGAAAATCATACAGGAATTTTATTTTCAAAGTTCACTAATACTCTTCTTTTTAGCGATTTAATTTGGCATCTGTTCTAATATTCCAGCTTTGATTTCTTCCTTTCTGCCTGTCTCCTTCCATATGGCTTGCCTTTTCCTAAGGCTCTGGCTCCTTGACTAGTCTCTCCTTTCATGATCTGCCCTTTGCCTTGTCCTTTCCTTTTCTATGAATCTCTTTCTTTGTGATATTCCTGCCCTCTACAAGAATTGCCACTTTCCCATTCCCTCCACACTCTTCTCTGCTGATGCCTACCTATCTGCTGACATTCTGCTGAATTGCTTCTTTCATAATTTTGAAATTCAGTAAACCCTTGATAGCTTACTCTCATTTGGAAAGAAGTTCAATCCAAAATAATAAGCCTGAGAAACAGAATATTCCTCAAAAGTCTTCTAGCTGAAGGATATTAAGTAGACACAATATGATTGTTGGCAGAGAATGAAGAAAGCTCTTCCTACAACTACCAATAATAATTTATTAAGTTTGCAGGATGATGGGTGACTCAGAGATGAGCAAGGTTTGATTCTTGCCCTCAAGGAGAGAGAAATATAGTACAGAAAAACAGCATGCTTGTCTATGACCTTAACCAAGGCAGAATATGTGAGAAGGAATTTGACTTGACAAACATTAACCCCTGTGCTATGATTAGAGCTAGGAGAAATTCTGAAGCAAATGCATTACACTCTTCACCTTTGTGGCACTTAGACCAGAGCGGAGGATCAATTCATACATAAATAATTACCTCATAAAACAAATAACAACAAATAAATGAAACCAATAAGATAAAAGCCAGTGAGAATTTCAGATGAGGAAAATGATTTATCCAAACAAAATGGCTGGAACTATGTCTTGGCAGTGATGTCCTTTGATTAGGGCACAAAGTCTTCCAAGGGTCAAATGGAAAATAGGGCATATCTTCATGCCTATTTTGGTTTCTTAGGAGAGGCTCTGGAACTCCCAGTTGAGGACTCTGGGTCCAGGATTGCAAGGGAAGTAGCCATTTACGACATCTTGTGTGAGCAACAAGCAAAGGCTCAGAGTAGGAAAGCATTTGGAATGTGAAGGTAGAGAGTCACAGCATGGCTGTTAGGAGGAGAAAGAAGGCAGATCAAAGTGAGACTGAACAGGTTATCAAGCACCGTATTATAGAAAGCCTTGAACACAGAGCACTAGAGTTGAGCATTCAAGATTTTTGAGCAGTGAAGGAAGAAATTATGCTGGATCTATTGAAGAGGAAACATTTTATATGAAAAAGATCAACTCTAAGTCTATTGTAATAACTCAGCAAGTGACAAACAGGATTTTTTTAAATCAGTATGACAGCAGTAGATAAAAGAGATTTGATTTGGACAATATGTGTAAGGTAGAATCTCCTTGGGAAGAATGGAAGAGTGAATTAAAAATGAAACAGATTGTTTGAACAATTCCAATAAACAAGAAGGGAAGAGACAAGGAAAACTTTTCAGGAAAGAAGTTAAGAGGTTCAATTTTGTTTACATTGACTTTGAGATTGGTGAATAGAGAAGCAATAGTGGGGACAACAAAAAGGTGACAGGCAACTTAAATATATTTTGGGAGCAGAATTGTGTAAGTCTGGGAGCTAAAAATATTTGTATTTTTCCTTTTGTTTAGCAGATATCAACTAAGCACCTATGATATGCCAATGAGATAAAGCATGACTCCAGAAAGTAGAATATTGTTGATAAAATTTCACTGACCAGAAAAGTCACAATTATAAACTTGAATTCGGAAAAGTTAACAAATACATACCCTGGGCAGATAAATTCTACCAAAACTGAATCTACTCCATTTTGTCCCAGAGGCCATGAAACACAAAAATAAATGGGAAGAGAAGAGCCTGGGCCAACAAGGCATTTATAGAATACAGCAATTCATTAACAAACAGGTAGGAATAAATTGGATTTAGTAAATGTATTATTTACTGCAAACAATGCTGTTAATTATCTTCACTTTTTGGTAGGTTGACAAGAGTACACGTTATGTGAAAAGAACAAAAACCAATAGCATCAAGTTCTGTGATTACTCTGCCACATGGTAGTGATAATCCTTGGCCCGATTACTTAATATCTCTGAATCCAAGTTTCTTTCTCTATAAAATGAGGAAAATAATATTTACTTCACCTGTGGTGAGGAGTAAATAAAATTAAAATCCATAGATTTCATGTATGCTAATACATTTATTATTATCTTATATATTTTTTTAAAAATCTGTTGGTCCAATATATTTTTATTGATCTGAGTCAAGATTTATGGCTACATTTTTAAATGAATAAACAATTTGCATATTCCTGCAAATTGTCTCTTGGAACAGAGCTCCACTGGATGATTAAACTCATTCTCTATAATGCTAGCGCCTGACCTCATCCACCCAGTCATAATTCCACACTACCACTGTACCCCAGCACAATTTGTATTGCCAACATGGATAGGAATAACTGGGCTGGGAGAGAGGGCAGAATGTTACTTTGTTTACACATCAAATATATTTGTCACTCAAATCTTACTTGATTTCACCTCAGATAATCAAGTCAACCTCCTGCAGAAACATTTCTAAATTTTTGTACATAGTAATTATCCATAATCCTTCACTATGACTTTAGCCAACCAAATTTATCTCTCCTCCCTCACTGTCTTGGTATCAGCATGTAGCATTCTAACATCCATGATATCTACCCTTCTCAGGGTCTTACCTGAAAAAGGATCTTTCTCTCCACTTTCATTCTGCAGATCAGTTTAAAATCTTCTATTTCTAACTGATTTTCAGTATGTTCTTTATTACCATTTACTCTTCCCATAATAAAAGAGCTATGATTATGGCATCTATCACTTCCCACCATTAGCTCTGTCTATTGTCTACCATCAGTAAAAATATATACTTTCAAATTGATCATCACAGCACTTAATATTTACTACATAACGGTCCAGCCCAATTTTGCTCAGTTTCATAAGTATGTAATATTACACCCTAAATCAAGTTATTTTATTTATATATATATATATATATATATATATATATATTACTCCCTTTATATATATGATCCTTTTAAACTTGTCAGGCAAGTTCCTATTCATCCTTTAAAACTCAGTTTAATTTTAACTATGTACAATAGGAAGAGATGGCAGGTTCTTAGAGTTCTGCACTGAACTAGCCACTGACTACCTTGAGACTTTGTCAGGGAAGAATTACCATGTAAGCTAAGGCCAAGAAAAAGAAAGACTTAAATTTAAGTTTGATCTCAAACCCAAAGTGAAGCCCTTGACCAAGACTGCCTGGAACTCATTCCTTTCCCTTACACAGAGTAACTGTTTGGGAGATTCTCTTCCTTTAGATACCATTTGAAGCATCATAGAGAAAATGAAGGATAGAAGATAGGATCAAATATCTCTTTTCTTAAACAGGAATGCTGTGGATGCTGACTTAGCCCCATGACCTTGTGAGAAAGGAATAGGCTCTTTATTTCTGATTTTTATGTATACTTGACACTAAAATTCCATCATCCATAAGGTCTGATCTATTAAGCACACCTGGCTATGACTCCACCATCGCAGCTCCCCACCTCAGGGTGAAGAGACGTGCCAGGAAGCTGCTATTTCCAGTCTTTACTCCTTAGTCCATAGAACTTGTCCCTCCCTGGTTCATTTTCTATAATTTTTTATTTAATATCTAACTTTTCCACTGGACTACCATTTTTAAGAAGGCAAAGATTGTTTATATTACAGCCCCCTATGTCCAGTACCTAACACAGGAAAACCACTATTACCAAAGGTGTCTTTATGCCCTTCATTTCGGTGGACTTGGCCTTACTTGATAAGCAGAATACGAACCACATCTGAGACCTCTGCTTCCTACTGTCCGGATACTCCGTGCGGGGTACAACTTGGATAGCGATACTGACTCTAGAGGAACACAAGAGGAAATTTAAATATTTCTGAAGGAACTTAAATATTTTTGGGTGTGTGATGAGAGCATAAAGGAATTTGCTTTGGAATGAGAAATATAGTGAAAGTGTATAGGCTGAGAAACTATGAGGCATAAATATTAATAGCATTTGTGATCAGGATTATTAATGACTCATACACTTTAGACAAAAGCAAAGAAGGCCTTAAATCTAAATAATTTTTTAACTGGAAGTATGGAAATTTGTATGTTCCAGATTTTCCAAGACAATACATATTTTATATTTCCACTTTCATTGTCCCCTTAAGTGTAATTGCACTCGTCAAAGCATATGTCCTATTTTGTGGCTCAGAAAATATGATCACTAACTATAAGGCACATTTGATTTATTTTTGCTTAACTTTCTTCTTATAGATGAGGAAACTGAAATCCACAGGATACTAGCACCATTAGGGTCACACACAAAATTGACTATGTACAAACCTAGGACTAAAGACCTAGGCCTCCTGAATGCTTATCTAGTGTTATTTTCTGTATTATTTTATGTTGGAAGAGAGCATAGGCTCTAAAAGTTTTGGTTTGCAATTGGACATGTACCTTGCTCATAGTTTTGGAAATGTCCCTGAGCTATGATTCAGAGCCCTGATGAAATAACTCACCAAGAGTAGTCCTTCCATTTCCAATTTAAAGGGAGTCTCTTCTCTCTGATATGCAAGATGCCTTGGGAAAGTATGGTTTATATATCTGGGCTGAGTATTTGCAGAATGAGATGAGGGAGGAGACATCAAGGCTGATGGTGCAGAAAGAACATAATCACTGAGTAATGTTTCATACTCACCATATTCTGAACTCTATACCTCAAAATCCCAGGGTTTCCTGTATCAGCATTATCCAAGGTGATTTTCTGGAGTAAAAGCAAAGCAAAACAAAACAAAGTAACAGGAGAACATCTGGTAGGGGATGGCTCAATAATGAAAAGATCCAGGGAATACCCAGCAGCCAATGTGAAGCTGCTAGTCATAAAGAATTCATCACATAGGGAAATGGCATATGGCATTATAAAGAAAAACACAAGAAAAGTGAGTGAGAATAATTAATATGAGGGTATTATGGATACTGGGGTGCAGTCACAATAATGAGGTGCTTAACATTAAGGTGAATACACCAATACAATTGACTGAAGGATGTATGCAGGTTAAAAAATTGAAAATTAAGGGAATGGAGATTTTAAAATGGAGTAGTACAGGGAGAGAGAAGGTGTAGCTCTTTCAAATAGTGTAAAGGAAGGATAACAGTCAAGCTTTCGATTGAATTTGATATATATGACTTTGAGCAATTTGTTTAGTTTCTCTGGGCCTCAATTTTCCTGTTTATAAACACAAGGATTAGGTTTCATGACATATAATTAGTACCACTTCTAGGTTTAAATTTCGTGAACCTGTGCCTTACTTTGTTTACTTGTGCAGAAGTGTATTTGCAATAAACATAACTAACAATGTAGAGGCCTGTATCTACCAGATCAATTTCTACTTAATGAAGGCTTTGGTCTAGAAGCAAACTTTCTGTGTTTTAAGAAATTTTTACAGCATGATATCTGTCATCATTATCTACTTCTGCCATTATAGTGTTGGGGTCAGAAAGTAATACCCCAGGCTGAGTGTGTTGGTGCACACCTGTAATCCCAGCACTGAGGAGACTGAGGCAGGGGGATCACTGAGAATTCAAGATGAACTGCAAAGTGAGCCCCGCACCAGCCTGAACTGCATAGAGAGACCCTGTCTCAAACAGACAAAATAAAGGGGGGAGACCCAAAAGATCCAGGGCAAAGATTGTTTATATTACAGCCCCCTATGTCCAGTACCTAACCGCTCAACTTCCAATCTTTTATCTCTTCTATATGGTGGGCCAAAGAAACCGGAGCCCCTTCTTCCAAAGCCTAACATAAATCTGAAAATATTACTCTAACTTGTTCCCACATCTCTGTGTGAAAGTTGACCATAAAGAAATTCTTGTTTCATTTTAGACCATGATAATGGCCCTGCCCCTACTACCCAAGAGGAAGCCACACAGAAAGCCCAATATGAATCTTCACAGACAGACCTTGCTAAGTTTCCTTCCTTCAGTCCAAGTGGGTCAGACCATTTTTGTCCAACCATATTTTACATCATTGTCCATATTTCATTAAAACTAAACCCAGGAATGGATGGTCATCTTTGAACTTCGAGATCTTCAATATTAAGTTTTCATGACATGTAAAATTATAATGAATTTATTATGCTGTCTCTTGTTGACCTGTACTTTGGTATAGGGATATTTATTGTCCATGTCCTCTATGTGTGTCAGACAGGGATCACACCTTTTTCCACCTCTATAGTAGCATGAAAGCAGTAATAGACAATATCTGAACAAATGGCTGTGTTCCAACAGACTTTATTCATAAAACAGAAAAATCATTTGACCCCACTGCATATCTCCTATGTGTATTTCCAAATAATTAAGGAAATCATGCTATGTTAGTACACGCACACCCATGTTTATAGCAAGACACTGTTCAGTCATAAACAGGAATGGAATCCTGTCACTGCAGGAAAATAGATAAAACAGCGGAGCAGGGCATTAACTGAAGCAAACCAGATTCAGAAGTCAAATGTCACATGGCTTCTCTCACATGAGACACCTAAAAGAGGAAGGAAGGAAAGAAGGAAGGCAAGAGAGAGGGAAGGAGGGAAGAAAGGAAGGGAGGAAAGAAGGGTAGGAAATTAGAAGGGATAGAATTTTGGAGATGGAGGGAAAAAGAAAGAAAAATAGGAAGAAAAGGAGAAGGAGGGGGATTGAAAATGACCATGATGTGCTAAATCCATGCACCAATTTCCCACAAGAACCCATACTGTTCTATATTACTTTCATGCTCCAATAAAAATAAATTAAAAAGTAAAAAAACGAAAACACCTCTATTAGTAGTCTACATTTGGCCTACTAGCTTTACTTTACTAACTTAAGTATGGAAAATGGCCTTTATGTAATGTAATACAGAGTTATTATTTCACTGTTTTTGTTTTCGTTTAAGGTTTTTTTGTGTTTTTTTTTTTTTTTTGTACCAGGTATTGAACTCATGACCTCGAGCTTGCCAGGCAGGTGCTTGTGCCACTGAGCTAAATCCCCAGCCAATTTCAC
Organism: Hydrochoerus hydrochaeris; assembly: GCA_004027455.1. Classification (NCBI taxonomy): domain Eukaryota; kingdom Metazoa; phylum Chordata; class Mammalia; order Rodentia; family Hydrochaeridae; genus Hydrochoerus; species Hydrochoerus hydrochaeris. The sequence goes on along the minus strand of PVLA01003278.1, from coordinate 132,211 downwards.
TGTTTTAAGATTAACCCCCATATATGTATGAATTATGCATGCTAAGAATTCAATAAAAATTTCAAAATGAAACAAGCATGCACACCTAATCACTGATACAGATATTGCAAGGATCTAGTCAGTCATGATAACTTTAAGAACATTCCAGAAACCTATATAGTGCAATGCCACTAATGGAAATTCACTTTCCCTATGGCCATGTGGTATTTTTAATACCTTTTTAGCACTGACAGAGAGGGGGAGAGAGAGAGAGAGAGAGAGAGAGAGAGAGAGAGAGAGAGAGAGAGAGAGAAGGAGGATACTGAAGGAATGAAAGGAAACATCTGAAAAAACAGGTAGCAACAGAAAAGAATTCCTACCTCCTACTGCCTTCAAGGGCTCAAAGTTAACCCTCTCCTTCCTATTTTACTATCTTCCCATCCTCAAGCAAGATGTTATGTTCTCAGAAAAGAGATGGAATATCAGTTATTTAAACTTGAAGCAAATGTAATGAGTTGCCATTCTCAGGTGTGTTTTATTAGATTCTTAACTACTGGACACAGTCCAAGGAACAATGGGGAGAAAGGGAAGTGCTTCTCAAATGGTACATTTTTATCTCTTTACTACTTGTTTTCCTTTTATATTGCCTGTCTGTTGTTTAAATCCCTCCTTGCAAAAACAGAAATACTTCTCCGAAAGACTTACCCATCACATCCAATTTGGGGTTGTAGTGGAAAGTTCTAAGGAAAGCACCTCTTTAACATTCACCATAACTGATCAAGTCCAGGACAGACATGTGACCCAACACAGAACAATCACGGTGCTTTCCTGGTATGTTTCAAACCAGCACTCAGGTAACAAGGGCATCATGCTCTGGAGGGGGATTTGCAAAACAAGCTGTCATCAGCCATGGGCATAAAACAAGTCTGAGAGAACAAACCCAGCCTCAGGGAAAGCTGAGTGAAAGACAAAGTCCAGAGGAACATTTGTAACAACTGTGTACAAAGCCTACCGCACTCTTCTTCCTCTTGGTGTATGAGGGCCCTGCTTGGTATCTTTCTGATAAAGTTGTTTTACTCATCCTTGTTCAAGCTTAGCTTTACTACTTGTCACTGAGATAGATCTGAAAAATACTGTGCTGTAGTTTTTTTCTTTCCTTCCACAGCTATACTCTTTTATAACCATTTTTTCTTACTTTCTATAGTATTGTCCCAAATCCTACTAATTTAGGAAAAATTGAATTCTTTGCCACTATAAAGTATGTGCCAACACTACCTTATACTTCCATCTACATAGGGTTCCCATGGTGTAGCTTCTGAGAAAATGAGAAATTTTTTGGCAGACCTTAGGTATTAAAACAAAGAATTCAATTTTCATCCCTCTCTCTGTGGTCCTCAACTATAAAAGATGACAAAAGAGCAACTTAAGCTGTGATGGATCAACCATTTTATCAAAGCACAAGAGAGAAGCGTTACTACTGCAAATGTTTCTATTATCAAATCTCATGTTAGCTAATTGTATATTATGAGTGATGTATTGTGTCAGTTTGAGAAGTTTAAAAGCTTAGATAAATCACTCCGCAGTTCTACATCCTAGGGTAGAAAGGGCATGCACTGCTCTGAGTTGTTATAATGCTTGATTCATTGTGTCAGCTTGAGAAGTTTAGGTGTTTAAGTGACTCAGCAAAGCACCAGGGTCCTCACTTTGTAAACTCTTGAGTTGAGCCTTGAGGAAGGCACAGAGATGCTGTCAGTGTTACCCCTCCCTAGGGCGGGTATCCTGCATACAATATAAGGAAGGAAAAGAGGCTTATTTCCCCACTTTTTAACTCTTGGTCCTTTTACTGTCTTCTGTGGACTTGAACTGTTGCTCCTCTGCCATGCACCCTGCCTTGGAACCAGCAGATTAGAGACTCAATCTCCCACAAACTGTAAGATAATAAACTTTTTCCTTTCTTAATTTTGGGCATTAGGTGTTTTGTCTCAAAGTAACTGACACACTGTAGAAACCTCAAGGTCTCAGAAGGTTCAATTTCACCTGTTGTTGTTGTTAGCACTGCTTAGTTGGTTAACTATCATTTTAAAAGGCCACACATGCCCATGACCCGGCCATGAAAAGTTACAAAACTTTTCGTGTTTGTTATGTCTTGTGTTTAGCTGTATCCCCAAAGCCTCCTAAGATCATAGATGGGTCTTTTGCAGAGGTGGCTGCATCTAGAGTGTGTGATGCTGGAATTAAGGGTGAGTGATTACTAAAAAAATCCACTGGTTTGGCACTCCCCTAATCTTGATAGCCTGGATACAACATATAGGACAGAAAGAGGTTTATCTTCCCTTTTGCTTGCCATGAATTTGTTCTCCTCTGTGATCCCCCTCTCCCATGCCACTCTGCCTTGGAGTCAGCTGATTATGGACTGAAACCTCTACAAACTATGAGCTAAATAAATCTTTCCCCCTTTAACTTTGAGTTTCAGGTATTTTGTCTCAGCAGTGAGAGAAAAGCAACTAAGCAAATGGTGAAAGCAAATCTCCCTCTACTCCTTGTGTTTGTGTTATCATAACAGAAGTGACAGGTAATCAATTTATAAAAAAATTCTAGGACATAGTTTGAGAGGTTCCATTCTGTAATAGGCCAATCCCATTGCCTTTGGGTTGGTGGCAATGCAACAAATAGTAATAGCATTATAAATTAGACTGAAACTGCTCATCTTTATGGCCAGCAAGAAAACAGAACAATAGAAAGAGGCTGTGATCCCACTATCCCCTTGCAGGACCTGCCTCCAATGGCCTCAGGCCTCTCTGGGCCTCACCTCTAAAGTATCCACCACTTTCCAATAGCACTGTGGGCTGGGGACCACACCTGTAAAACACAGGGTTTGGGGGGACACTTCAGACCAATATTGCAGCAATCCTGTCCTTTAGTCACCAATTATTTTCTGGAATGACAACAGATCTTGTTAGATTTTTTGATATGTTTCTAGATATTATGTGCGTTTATAAGTATATATGTAGCTTCATGCAAATATTTGTATCTATGTGTGGTAACACATACCATTTTGCTCTATATTTTTTATTTTGGTTTTGGCTTGTTTTGTATTTTTAAAGCAACATGTCTGCTCTCATCACTTGGAATGAATGTAATCTGAAGGACTGAAACTTCTGGTCTCAACAGTTTGGAAAAATAGGGCCACTGAACACTCTCTGAGAGTTCTATTAGACACGTCTTTTGGCTTGCCCTTAGCATTAACAGTAGGGCACCTAGGGAGAAAGCTCAGGTGTGCCAAAATACATGACTGAACTTTGGAGATAAGGGAAATATTCAACTGCTCAGCAGATACTGGATGTGACATTCAGTCTTCAGAGAATCAAGACCATGGAAACAACATAATTCATAGAAGTAAGCTATGAATTTCAGCACCATGTAAAATAAAAGACGCTACAACTGCTAGGTTGCAAATCATTTTACTAAATTAACAAATGGGTAGTTCAATTGGTGATTTATTTTAAAAATATGGAGTCTTCTCTAACCTCATATGACTTACCTCATGGGAATATCTTACTTTGGTCATAGCTAAACCACACACTAAGTGGACAATTAATTTATTCTAATATGTTCACTTATTTATAAGTTATCTTTAAAGCGTTATAACTTTCTGAAGTTCAAGAGACTTATGAAACAGTGTCGATGACCAATTTTAAGTGATTTTCATCTCCTTTTTGGAAAAGGCAGTTTGAAATCTTTTTCTTCTACTGAGCAAATCACTCCATAAAATAGGACAGCTGTGACATTTATCATCATTTAAATAGATTGGAGTCTCAAAGCATTCACTGTCCTAGATCTAAGTCCATCATAAATTTTACATAAGTTTCTTTGTCTGCTTTGAGGAAATAGTCTGACCCTGGGCTATACTATACCTGTTGGTTCTTTTTAAATTCTTCTCTTCTTTGTGCCTTTCTCTCCCCTCATTGTGACAGTCCTGCCTTTGCTCTGATTGGTCTTAAATGAAGTGTACTGTCTAAAAAGTTATCTTATAGCCTTGACCAGAAAAATGTTCATAGCTCACTGACCTGTACTGACCCTATGGAACTTCTCACCAACTCCAATCCCAGAGAAAATTACACCTTATGACCTTCTTACTAAGCTTCTGTCTTTCTTTTTCATCTCCCCTTCCCTCTCTGCAATACTACATCATCCCTGACTCTGGATTCATCAGAATCTCACTAAGGGGTCAGGGAAACTTCCGGGACAATATCTGAGCTTTATACAAATTTCTTCATTATTTTACCCATAGAACGTATTTATTATATAGCAAAACCAACAGAGACCTCCTTCGACATGGCTCTATTGCCATTTTGACGCACAGAAATGTTAAAATTATGGTGTGCAAATTATTGCTCTGAAGACAATACCCATGAGAGATGCAGCTTCTGTCTCCAGTGGTGTCTGACAGTATAGTCACCTCAGGTTCATCAATTGTGTTTATTACACTGAGTTAGAATTTCTGTGCTAACCATATTGAGATTGTTTGTCCTAGATAGTCTCATGTTTCTAATTTATCTTGGCATTCATTTAATTATGAACCAGACTCAATATACCATAACGTTTTCTTCCAAACAAGAGGTTCCTATTCAAGAATACTGGACTTTCTCTGACTTTTATGTATACTATCAGGCTGTTTTCATTAACTACTGCAATGATTTGACTTTCCTCACCAAAAATCCTGTTGAAATTTAATCTCAAGAGCCATATGTTAAGAATATTAGAAGGTGAGACTTACAGCAGGTAATTAGGATAAGATGTGGTCATAAAAGTGCCACCTTCACCATGGCATCAGTTGTTTTATGAGAAGAGGAAGAGAGACTAAGCAGGCAAACTTGCTGTGTGGTCATGTGATGCCCTATGCCACCTTGGGAAGTGGCAGGGTCACTGACACCAAGAAGTCTCTCACTGCATACAGCACCCAGCAAACTTTCCAGCCTGAAGAAGCACAGGCTGAATAAATATATTACTTAGAAATTAGGTAGCCTGTTTTATGAGTTATGGCAACAAAAAATAGACTAAAAAAGATTCAAACCAAAAGCAATGATCTTTTCCCTCTGAGATGCCATCTATTTTTTTAAATTAAACTCTTTCATGAATACCTAAGATCCTTCACCCATCTGGTATTTCTTTGACCCTATATGGAAAAAAAAATAAGTGAATAGGTTTTTCTCCATCCCTGAGATGCAGCATTGTATTTAGCACTTGTAATCTCAACCTTATTTTTTAAAGTTCCTCTCAACTGACTATGGTATATTCTTTCTCCATTTGGCTTTTTCACCATATGTCCCTTCTGTGACACTAGCTAATCAGGTCCTCCCACCTTACTTGACCTCTCACAGGTTCACTTCTCTTTCAGTAGGCTCAGAATCTCTCAAGGCCCCACTGTTCCATCACAATAACCTGGCCAGCACCCATAGCACACCTGGACACTAATTATCTCAGAACTGCTACAGACATTAACATGCTAAAGCCTAGTTATATCCAAACACCTTCCTTTGGTTTTACCTTTCTCTGGCAACATTTATCATTTAAATCCCACTGCCCATTTTATCTTGGCTGCTGCAAAGATGAGACGAGTGGGGACCAAGTGATTTTTGGAAGGTTTTGATATTTATTAACCATGCTGAGTCATTCCAGGGGAGGTTTGTGTCATCTAATTTAATTTTCAGGATTAGTTCATAGTAAAACTGGAAATAAGCTAGAAAAAAACTTTATGGACAGACAAACCTGGTTTTTAATATTGGTTTTGCTACACTGGATTTAGACTTGATTTATATTTTGGAAAGTCAGAAACCTTCATCTTCAAAGTCATTTGCACTATGAGTACCCTTATTCCTTGTTTCTGAGAAGTAATAGATACATTAATAATCTGTCCAATAGATACTTATAATATTATGTACCAGATTTCCTCTTTGGAATATTTGCATTGTTGCAACCTCAAAAGTCTGTAGAAAGACTTAAGGGAGATTCAGTGTGGACAAACTGGAAAAGACCTTGGCAAGTGTTTCTGACATCATCCCATACAGGTAACAACCTTCCAGCTAGTAAGTGACGGTGTCTATGCTATTGAAAATCTCACAGGCTATTCTTCCTTATCACCCTGATCATTTATTGTCATTGTTAAAAAAAAAAAAAGCTTTTGCAATTTTCTATCCTAGAGTGTATGTTTCTGACTGTATAATATTTAGGATAAGTATTTAAATTTTGAATTTAAGGCTTTCTGTGGAACTGATGTTACTAACTCATTCAACAATAGTAATCAAACTGAATGATTATTTTTAAATTCCTCTAGAAATTATTATATTTTTCTGCTCAGAACTCACTCATGTTTTCTGGCAATAGGGTTTTTTTTTTATCACTAAAGTTGGTATATAAAACAAGCTGAGTCAATAATACTAATGATGAGGTATAGTAGAAAAGTCTAAAGTACAGCACCTTGGATATTAAGGAAACAGTAGTCAGGAAGGCTACACTAAACTTTCCCCTACCCCTTTCCCAAAGCAGGCTATAAAACTTAGGAAGGTTAGTGCTGGAGTTTCTTTCGCCCTTTTGTTTTTAAGACCCTCATTTGAAAGGTGCCTAAGCTGCATTTGGAGGAAAGGAATAAATTCATCTCTGAGGACTCAGAGACACTAAAAAGAACTTAAAGAATTAGACCTTTTAATTTCCTACAAACTAGTACCACTAGATCTTCGTACACTTTAACTTCTCTAAAAATCCAAATGTCTTGTTTCTTTGGCTCTACATTTCTGAGGTTTCCATTTTTATACTACCTCACTTTAAATAAATATACTGTCCATTTTTCCTAAAAACAAGATTAATGGTTTATTTACTCCCATTAGCTATATCCACTTTGATCCAGGTACTTCTCTCCTACATTACTAAAATAGCGTTCCTATTCATATAACTCATAGCATAGAAATTCCTTGTTAAGTGTGTAGCCTTAGGAATTCATATACACTTGTATCGGGAACATGTAAGAATCTTCATTTCAACAGTGATTGAAATAACAAAAATCTCAACAATATGTATATACCATCAATAAGGGGGCTGACAAATAAATGCTGGCATTGCATACAGTGGGACAGTATATATTGAAAAGGACTAAACTAAAGCTACATATACTGACATGCATGAGTGTCACAACAAAGAGTGAGCTACAATAGAAACATAACCAGAATATACTTAATGTGATCTCCTTTTAATAAACATTTTAAAACATGAAAAAATAAAATTGTTGCTTAAGAAAACAATTTAGTAAAAGTATTTTTACAAAACTTGGAATTCACAAATACCAAAATCAGGATAGATTTTACCACCAGAGGATGAGGAGGTTAGACGTATAAAGAACATCTTAACTATATTTATACTGGATTTTGTTTGTTTGTTCATTTTATTTACTTTTTTCTTAAGGCAGATTATTTATATACAGAGATTTTTGTTTATTTCTACTTCTCTATATTATAACTTGTAGTTCCTAATAAAATACTCTTTTTAAATGATTCCCAATTAAACTTGCCATTTTAGGCTCTGCCCACTTCAAAATATCCTGCATATTGGCCAGACTAATTTTTCTCTGAAACCATTTTCTTTTATCTTCTAATGCCACATTTTCACACAATTTTCTAACATATATAAACTCCACACTTCTTAGTATATCATACAAAGTTTCTAAAAATTTACAAGTTTTTCTGTCTCAATTCCATCACATCTTCCCTTCTTGCTCTATACCTCAGTCTTACTTTCTCTGCAGTGTCTGGTCCACATCCACCACCCTCAGAGGGCAGGCTAGATGGTTTTCTCTCCTACCTAGGATTATTCTCTTACATATGTTCTTTGGTCTTTTTCCCCTCACATCTGGGAACGTGTCTTATCAATTTTTCTATTTTCTTTTAATTTAATATGTCATCTTCATTTCTTTATCTACTTTATCTACTTTAAAACTTCTTTATCAAATTTTCCTATCCATTCAAGTCTGGTGATCAAACTTCTGCCATTTTGTAATTTCGCATTCTCTCTCTGACTCTCTCTCTCTCTCTGTCTGTCTCTCTCTCTCTGTCTCTCTCTCTTTCTCTCTACTTTTTTGAGACAACGTCTTGCTAAACAGTTAAGGCTGCTAATGAACTCAATACGTAACCCAGGTTCACCTAGAACTCACAGAAATCCTTCTACCTCAGCCCACCAAATCCTGAGATTACAGGTGTGTACCACCACACCTGATTCAATATATTTTGCCATACTATCAGTAATTGTGAAGGGTTAAAGATTTTAGTTTATAAATTAGCACAGTAGTCTGCAAACAGTTTCATCAACATTGGCAAAAGGCACGAGACTCCTAGGTCAGGAACAAAGTATTTTATTACAGCAAATGCAGCAGCCAGAATTTTAGCATTTTATTGTGCTGCTTTCCTAAGACTCAGCTGTTATTGAATGATGCAGATGACCAGGTGATGCCGGCGTAGTTAGTTACACTGCAGGAGAGAAAAGAAACCTGGGCTTAGGAAACTGCAATCTTGTTTGTTTGTTTGTTTTTTGTGGTTGTTTGGAGAGGGGTTTGTTGTGCACACTTTTGTTTCTTGTTTTACGAGTTTATGTTTGTGATACATAATCCTTGCATTCATTTAGAGGAATCAGCACATATATGTGTCACATTTTGATAACCTTATGATCTCCCTATCCATCCTCCCCTCTCCCTGAGATCCCCTCCCCTATGTCAAAAAATGTCTGCCTCCTTGTTTTCTACTCTCATTTATTCCACTTTATATTTTGGCTTTCTTAGATAAGAGAAACCATACAATATTTAACTTTTGTGTCTATTCTATGTCTGATTTATTTCACTAAACATTATGGTCTCAAAATCCACCCATTTTCCTATAGATGACTCCAATTTATCCTTTTTTACAACTTTAATACTCTAATAATGTTTTTTATTCATTTTTCTGTTGCTGTGCCATAGATTTCTTTCCATCAATTATCTATTGTGAATTGTACTGCTACAAACATCAGCATCCTATTTATCAGTAAATAGGACAAAATACCCAGCACTCCCAAGTTAAAGGAGGAAAAGTTTTGGATCACAATTCGTAGTGGTTTCAGTTCACAGTTGACTGGATCCAAGGCAGGAAGGCATAGAAAAAGGAAAAACAGCCCATGGCAGAGTAGACAGGAAGCAGCAAAGTAGCAGCATAAAGCCTCACTCTCACTTTTATCCCACACAAACTACAAGCGTTTTGGGTGGTGCCACCCTACCCAGAGTGGATCATCCTATTATCCACATGTTAAACCAATCAGCGAACTAATTCACTTACCACACCCTTAATCCATGTTCACACACCTTGGTTCCAGCCTCCTATGAGCTACACCTCTGAGCACCTGAGTCTTTGAGGGGACGTTTAGACACAGACCATAACAATAGGTATACATGTATCACTATAATATGATAAATTTTACTCTTTTGGGAAGATACTTAGGAAAGTTATAGCTTTGTCAAATGAAATTTCAGTTTTCGTTTTTTGAAGAATCCCCATACAAATTTCAATAATGGTTATACTACTATGCATTCCTACCACTAATGTAGAAGCATTTCTTTTCCCTCACATCCTTGGCAGCTTATTTTTTGAGTTCTTGATGATAATTATTCTTACAGGGAATTTTAATGTTTTTTTGATTTACATTTCCTTAATGGGTCAAAGATGTTGAACTTTTTTTCATGTATATATTTGTCATTTGTGATTTTTCTTTGGAAATTTGTCTATTCATATCAATTGTCCATTTTTAATAGATTTTTGATTCTGCAGATTACCTTTTTGCTCTGTTGATTGTTTCTTTTGCTATACAAAAGCTTTTTAAAATTCAATATAATCATACTTGTTGAATACATGGTATAATCTCTTCTGTAATTGGGGTTCTGTTTTACAAAATCCATTACTATGTTTATGTCTTCAAGTATTTTCTCTATTTTATCTTCCAGAAGACTCAGTGTTTCTATTTTTATATCTGAATCTTTGATCTATTATCATTTGATGTTAGCACAGATTGACAAGTGCATCTAAATTCATTCTACATATGGATAACCAGTTTTTTCTAGAACCATTTGTTTAAAAGGCTATTTTACCTCCAGAGTATGTTTTTACCCCATTATCAAAGATCAGGTAGCTAAAGATGCATGGGATGTTTTTTTGTTTGTTTGTTTGTTTGTTTTGTTTTGTCTTTGATTCTATTTCACTGGTCTATGTTTACCTCAATATCATACGTTTTTCTTATTGTATTTTTGCAGAACAACTTGAAAGACAGGATTGTAATGCCTCTTACTTTGTTTTATTTTTGTTCTTGTTCTTGTCCAGGATTGATTTGGCTATTTTGGTTCTTTTCTGATTCCACATATATTTTAGGGTTGTTTTTTTCTAGTTCTGTAAAGAGTGTTGTTGGTACTTTAATTAAAATTGCATTAAATCTGAATATCATTGTTGGTAAGATGGCCATTTTGATAATATTGATTGTGACTATGAAGGAACCAGGGATATCATTCCATATTCTACTGTCCTTATTAATCTTAAAAGTTTTTAAATAGTCAGTAAACATTAGTGTCCTTCCCTTGAGGGGGTATTTTTGAAGGCTGTTGGCTATACAAACTTCCTTGAAACTAAATATCAGAAATAAAAAAGGCAATCTGTGCTCCTAAATACAGTATGTGCAGTTATTTAAAAGACTCGTAAAGAACTGTTTTCCAAAAATTACTAGTCTTCATTCCTTGACAACATTATAAAGTCCCTAAGAATAAGGTTAGGCAAGCACTTTATTAAAGCCTAAATGTCAAATGTTTCATGCCTGTAGAGTATACAGTGTTTGTCATTGTCACTTAAAGGCAGCCATAACCAACTGGTAAAAGAATGAATGGATATACCTATGGTTCAATAAAGCTTTCTCTACAAAAATTAGTGGCTGAACCATGGACCATTGGGTACTGACTCTTGATCTCTGCTTGAGAATATCTTATTATTGTGCCACACACTATAGTAGATGCTAAGGATACCTCAGTAAATAAAACAGCTCAGTAAATAAAACTCTCATCAGTTATATGTTCTAGTGAAAGAACACAGCAACAAATAACAACTGAGTAAAATGTGGTTTATCAGATCATGGTGAGTACTCTGAGGACAAGCCAAGCAGGAAAGCAGAAAGATACTGAGGAATGTAAAAGATTAGATAAGGGGTTAGGAACGTATTCATGAGAAAGATATATAAGACAAAGATCCATGGATGCCGTGCACCAATATCTAGAACATTCCAGGCAAAGGGAACATACAAATGCAATTCTCCTGCAAAGACAGCACTTCTGGTATGTTCTAGGAGCAGCCAGGAGGCAGCAGCGCTGAGGCAGATTGAGTGAGAGAAAAACAGAACAAATGGGCTAAGGAAGATATCTAGAGGACTGAACAAAGGGAAAACATGTACTGACTTGTGCTTTTAAAGGTCAGTCTGCTGCTTTGAGAAGAGTTGGAACCAGGGCAAGAGTTGATTTAGAAACATGATTCAGGATGCTTTTTAAATAAGGCAGAAATGTTTGCTCAAACTAGAGCAGTAGCAGCTATACCCTGGATAAACGTTGAAAGTGGAGACAATAGGATTTGCTGCTGAGTAGGATGACATAGGAGGTAGAAATGTTAGAATCAAGGACTGTAACAGAGAATTTGACCTGAGCAACTGGAAGTTGTCACCAGTTGATATCAGGACAGTGAGAAAGGAGCAGATTCAGAGGCAGATCGGAGTCTGCTTCAGAATGTTAAGTAGATACCTAACAAAGTTGCCTAAGGCAGTCCCATGGCCCAGCATTGTATACCAGAGAGCTCCAAATGCTAATAGCCAGCCTTCTCCCCTCCTATCAGCAGAGTGAGGCCATGGCCTCTGTGGTCAGCTAGAACATTAATTCAGATTGCTTCTCTAGCTAAAGGGACACAAATGATGAAAAGGGGTTTTTGTCCAGACTTGACACAATGAAGGACAAATCTAGCAAATGAAGAAGTGACTGTCTGCCCACCAGAAAGTATATTCATTAAGCTCTTTATCAACTTTCAGTCCAGGAAGGAGAGTGACAGATTTTTAACATGATAATTTGAAGAACATTCTCTAAACATATTGAAATAAATTGTTCTCATGTGTCTGGGCTGGTGCCAGCACTCCCTGATCACATCTTGAATTTTCCCCGAAGTTTATTTGAGGTCAGCCAACTAGCCCTATTGCCCTATTTAAAAATCAGTGTAAAACCTCACTCAGAGAATGTGAGAAATCCCCTGAACATGAAAGAATCATATTTACCATACAGCTGCAATCCTTCTCACTCATGCAATCCCAGCCATACCCCTCAAGGTGAAAGCAGCTTCACTCAGCTCATACTTGATTTTAGACATTATTCCATACCTGTATCTTCTGTCCAATACCAAAAATCATGGGCAACAACAGCAAACTAATGTACACAGAATTTGACCTTTCTTATAATCATAAACATTTTCTTTCCCCTCTTCAGCACTTCTCACAAAGGGACAGAAGAAACAACGTTGTAAAATCTTTCTGCATGCAGAATCCTGCCCTTTTTTAGGCCTTAATGCCAGCGAAGCTCAGGCTTGTTAGTCCTTAGCACAAGGCACAGAGGCAAGTAGACTGGTTATTTTTTTTTTAATTTTAGTTAAAGAGCGGGGGAAGCAAAACAGAAAAAAGGGTAGAAACAATACAGAATTCCAAAAAAAATAAACAGTAAGAAATCACTATTACATATTGTCTTCTTGGATATAGTTGTACAAGTTACAAAATTAAAGCATACAAAGTGGATATTCAAACAATGAGGCTGCAAACAGCTCTGTTCACCATTCCAACAAAACCTCAGCAACATGGTCATCAATCCTACACACTTAAGTATACATACAGTTATCTCTTTTAGAGCACTTTCTTTTCCTCCTCTTGCTTTTTTTTAAAATTTTTTTTATTTACAAAAGTAAAGTCCACAAAGTGGATATTCAAACAGTGAGACTGCAGTCAGTTTTGCTCATCCATCCAACTAAAACTTTAGCAACATGGTTATTAATTCCACACACTAACATACATGCAGTTATATCCTTTAGAATACTCTTTTTCTTTTTTTTTTCTTTACAATAACTATAATCCATTCTCATAAACTACTTAAAGTAAAAATTTTTTTTACTTTAAGTAAAAAAACTACTTAAAGTAAAAATTTTTTTATTTAAAGAAAAAATTTTGAAACAAAAAGAGGATAGAAACAATACAAAATCTCAACAAAACAAAACAAAAAAACAAAAATAGTAACCAGTAAAAAATCACTAGTTGATAATTACATACTTTCCTCTTAGATGTAGTTGTTCAAGTTACAAAAGTAAAGTCCACAAAGTGGATATCCAAACAGTGAGACTGCAGTCAGTTTTGCTCATCCATCCAACTAAAACTTTAGCAACATGGTTATTAATTCCACACACTAACATACATGCAGTTATATCCTTTAGAATACTCTTTTTCTTTTTTTTTCTTTACAATAACTATAATCCATTCTCATAAACTACTTAAAGTTCTACACATGTATATGTCTCTACACATATATCTAGCCTTTCTGTATTAGAGGGAGAAACAAATCAAAACAAGCCAGCAATACAAATTCCTAGAGAAACACGAAATGAAAAGAACATACAAAAACACAACACTAGGTGATCTACGGTAGTCACTATGATGTCTCTTGTTATTTTCAATAAAATTGTCTATATCGTCAAATATAATATAAACTTAGCATTGCTTTACACTATTAATAAAATCTAAACATTGGAGACATTATAGGACTTCAAAGGCAGTTAACAATCAAACCAGAATGGGTATCCTATTGAATCCTGTCATCCTCAGAGTAGTTGTCCCTACTTTCAGACTCGACACTCTCAAGCATACCAGATTAAAATAAAATCAGTCAAGATAAAACAGTGATATAACCAATTTTCTCTGTCTTATCTCTGCCATGCTATTTTTCTGTTGTTATTTGTTTATTTTTCTCCTGCATTCTACTGTCTGCCCCTTTCTTTGAGGCCTTTCTGCCATTATTCCTGGAACCCTGGTGATTTTCTTCTCTCTCTCTAGAATGCCCTTCAGTATTCTTTGCAGGGTTGGATTGGTGGTCACAAACTCCCCCAGTTCCTCCTTGTCATGGAAATATCTTGTCTCTCCATTAATTTTGAGAGACAGTTTTGCAGGGTACATCATTCTGGGTTGGAGGTTATTTTCTTTCAGGGCTTGGAAGATTTCACTCCAAGCTCTTCGTGATTTGATGGTTTGCATTGAGAAGTCTGCTGTGATTTTGATGAGTTTTCCTTTATAGGTAATCTGTTTCTTTTCTCTGACTGCTTTTAATATTCTGTTCTTGTGATGGATTTCTGGGATCCTGATTATTATATGTCTGGGTGTAGATCTGTTTGGGTTGTAGCTGGCTGGAGTTCTATATGCCTCACTTATCTGAACTTCACTTCCATTACCTATGTTTGGGAAGTTTTCCTTAATTACTTCTGTGAATAGACTTTTTATTTCATTTGTATTTGTTGCTGCATCTTCATTCACATATTTTATTCTTAGGTTATAAATCCTCTTGTCATCTTCTAGCCTTTGTATCATTGCTTCCTGGTTCCTTGTTCTTTTTAAGAGATCCTTCCTTTCACAATCATACTTTGCAAATCTATTTTCACATTTTAAAAGTTTGTCTTTAGTTTCTGTTGAAAGGTTTTGCCAGATTTCAATGAAGTTTTTAATTTTCTGATATTCTCTTTGGATTTGTTTCATATATTCTAGGTTTTGTTTATATTCTTCATCAAAGGCTTCTCTCCTTTCTCTGGGTTCCTCTATTCTTTCATTTGTGTCTACTTGAGGATTACCCAGGACTTCTTTTATTAATCTTCTTATATCTTGCTTCACCTGAGTTAGAATTTCAGATTTAAATTCAATGATGAGGTCACGGATGTATTTCTTTATTTCCGATGAGGCTGTCTCTGACATTACAGGTTTGCTGCTCTCAACCTCCTCTGCATTTACCTCTGTTGGACTCACTTTCCCTGGTTCCGCAGCTGGGGACATTTTGCTCTTTCTCTGTCTTGTCATGTTTCCGGCCCCCTTCAGACGGGTGGGTGGTGGAGGTCTCTGGGCCTTTTGTTTTGCTTACAGTTTTTCTGCAGTGCACTTGCAAGGGAAGTACCGCCCCCCAGTCTGCTTTGGATCCGCAAGTTGCACGCTGAGAGCTGGCTCCTCCCCCTATGCTAGTCACCCAGTTTATGCTTCAACAATTTTGTGTGTTCCCTGGGGATGCCACTGGCCCAGAAAAGCCTCATTCCTGGCTATTGGGTTTCAACCAGGGGCGTGGCTCTGCCCGAGCAAATCCCACCAATCTGCTTTGGACTAGGAGTCATCAGCGACGCCCCTCGGGTTTTGATTCAAGCCGGCCCTGCCCAACTCCAAAATGTCACCCAGCCAGTCCTCCCGATTTGGGGAATCCAGTTCCCATCACTCACCAAAGTTCATGCAGCTCAACTGGCTGTTTCCACTCCCTGCCACAGCGCCTCCTCCAATGGAGGATCTGGAGCTCACCAAGCCCCTGCTCTCAGCAGGGCTGTGATCTCAGCTCGATTGTGAGTCACCTGACTCTAAGATATACCAGTACAGCGATCAGGGCTTGCTCAGCCCCAGCCCTCTGTCCATGCTTCTTTTTCTTCTTTCTTTTTTCTTTTTTTTTTTCTTTTTCCTCAGTTTCTTCCTGAGTTGTAAGAATTCCTCTCCTTTTGTCTGGCTTTCTCCATGTTGCCAGATTCCAGAGTCTGAGTTGTTTTTATTTTTTTTTCCCTCAGAGAGGCTCTCTTACCGTGCCGCCACTCAGTCGGTCATCTTGCAATCCATTCTAGACTGGATATTTTTGAGGCATTTGACAAGGCATATTTAACTGGGGAAATAAAAAATCCTCCCTAACAGAGAAAGAAGACATTACTGAGAGTTTGGCAGAGATGTGATGTACTCAACCCAGCAGAGATCTAAGTTGACAGTTTTAACACTGGATTGAGCAATGGAATGAACAGAAGAGAAAAGAAAGTTCAGAAAGTGCTAAAGAAATAAAGGTAGACTAGTTCCTCAAGAACAGAGCCACAGGATGTGTGTATAGACATAAATGATTGACCCAGGCAGTCAGTCTGCACACTCTAGAAATATTCAGATTCAAATTCAAAGTTTACTATATCCACTGAGACATATTTTACAGAAAGTAATGGGATTTCTGATTAAAAGTAATAACCATAAGCATTCACTATCTCAAAAAAGTGAGACAGTGGGGTGAGAGGACTTAAGAGTTGGTACAGTAACTGGACAATGCCAACAAGAATCTCCACTCCAGCAGCTTTTCTCCCCTCCACACTGTCGTGCCTTGGTAATCCCTCCCCTCATTATCACAAGCCAGCCGCAACACTTCTTGTGCCCAGTTCTCACAAAACAGCATCTCGAAAGATAAGAAAGTGAAGGTAGGCACAGACAGTACTGCATGATCTCACCAATAGGTACAATCCATTGAGAGTTTGTCACATGGTAACTGAGAGCAGATTAGTTAGTGATCTGAGGTCATGGCCGTAGAGGAGAAGGAAGGACCTGAAAGGCTCATCAGTGTGTACTAAGCTATGGTGAGATAGGAGGAAAAGGTTTGGTGTTCTACTGAGTATTAGGGTAACTCTAGGTAACAACATTGCACTATAGACTTAAAGGAAAGAAATTTGAAAGTTTTTATGTAGAGAAATAATAGTGTTTGATGAGATAAACATTTAAACGTTTCATGATGTATGTAGTATCAGAGAATCATGTTGCCCAATTAATATGTACAACTTTTAAGGTTTTATATGTGAGCTGAAAAATAAATACAAATTTAAAAGGAGAAGGGAATTAGTGGGTCCATAATGGGTAAAACTCTCTTTTAGTAGTAATAGTGAAAGAGGGAGATAATTCCAGTTTCCTAAACTTCTCACAACCTGTTGATGAATTTGAGTTATCATCTGCCAGAAGGACGTGTGGCTTAAATTGAAATCTTCATTTGTTAAGGGGTAAATACACACTGCAATAATAAAAGAGGGATTTCATTGGCCAGGACAGAAAGATAGCTGATGGTCAGAAAACCAGGAGTATTGGCCATATTTAGTTTCTCACATCTCATACTGTATATCTTAAACATACTTCCAGGTGATAAGAACTTTTGTAGGACTCAGATATCTACAGAAAAAACCCACAGAGTTCAAAACAATTGCTATATTCAGTAAAGTGTTATACATAGGTGGGATGAAACATTCCAAGGAAAATAACAGTATAAAAAGAACTGAATAAAATAAAATCATCTCTTTGAAATGCTCCAACATTTTTAAAAGTAGTAAATAATTATGAAGTCAGAGGCTAGAAATGTATTGGTTCTCCAGAAGGGCAAAATCCATAGAATATTATATATATATATATATATATATATATATATATATATATATATGAATATATGTTATATGTGTGTGTATATAATATAAAATATGTGATACATATATATGTATCTTTGCTGAATTACTGAGTAGTACTATATCACATGAGTATAGCACAACTCATTTTTGGTTCACCTGTTGCTGAACATTTAGATTATTTCCATTGCATACCAATATAGTTGCTATTAATATTTGTGTATAAATTTTTGTGTGAATGTACACTTTCATCTCTCTTGTGTATACACTTAAGTGTGGAATTGTTGTGTCACATAGTAGGTAATGGTTAGATTTTTAAGAAATTGCTAAATGTTTTATAAAATGTTTACACAATTTTACATTCCTACCAGCAAAATGTAACAATTCTATTTCCTTTATAACTTTACCAGAATATGGTTATTTATAGCACTCTTTTACTTGACCTTTTCTGTTGAAGTCTTGTGGTTTTAATTTCTCTAATGACTAAGGAAGTTAAATTTTTTTCTATGTGTTTATTTGCTATCACTTTATCTACTTTGGTGAAATACATTTAAACTTGTGGACATTTTAAAATCTGGTTTTATATACAATTACTAAATTTTGAGAATCTAAACAAGATATGTTCTGGATATGATTCATTTATCAGATGTATGATTTAAAAAACTTTTTATGCCATTAGTTTGAGTGCACTGTTCTGAGGACAATTCATTTATCAAATGTATGATGTACAAAAAATTTTATGGCTTCAGAGTCACAATGAAAGTTACAATATATGCCATAAGTAAAAACTATTTGCTCTCTAGGGTTTTAATGTCACCTCACCAGGTTTACTCACTATGTTGTTTGCCTATCTTCATCTTATTCTGTCAATTTATTACCCTTAAATCCCACAAAAGACAGAAATATCAGTGTCCCTGAAGCAACTTGACTATAAGCGTACAGCAGATATCCAAGACACTTGTTTGGAAAGATAGAGAGTGAATGCATGAACAAGCAGATGGTTGGATGGATGGATGGGGAGAGAGAAAATTAAAGGTTTAAATTAAGTTGAGATATATAAGACTTTGGCTTGATCAATGGTGATGAATTTATGTGTAAGGCTATTTACAATCTTTATCATGACATGAAAAAAATTTAAAGTCTGGACTTTGAGTCAGTTTGGCAATGAAGTTGTCTATGTAGAGATGGAACTAGTCACTACCAGTCAGGAACAATCTGTGGCTTTACAGCGAGCATGACAGCCTTATAATTATTGGAGAAAGTATCTGGACAAGAAAACACAATAACTGTTATGAATTACAATCTCAGTTACTTATCTCAGTGTTTTATTTGAATACTCTTTGAATTTGGGATACTAAGTAGACTTTGATTCTGTTTTTATGAAGGAGGCAGAGCCTCAGAGAGATGATGATGCTAGTGTTACAGTTTCTATTAACAGAAATCTGAAC
This sequence comes from Hydrochoerus hydrochaeris, assembly GCA_004027455.1. Taxonomy (NCBI): domain Eukaryota; kingdom Metazoa; phylum Chordata; class Mammalia; order Rodentia; family Hydrochaeridae; genus Hydrochoerus; species Hydrochoerus hydrochaeris. The sequence goes on along the minus strand of PVLA01003278.1, from coordinate 113,244 downwards.
ACTCGAATACCCAGTCCAACTTCTACTCCTTTACAACGCACTGTCTCTGCATATATCCAGTCCCACATAACCTCACATGTTAAAATATATGCACTAAAAAAGTGATTTGTGCAGGTAGAAATGATGTTCCTCAGTCTCTAGAAAGAGAAAAGATTAAGGCCTAAACGAAAAAGGAGCAAAAAATATGGATTCAGAAAGCTTCAAGCACAAACTTGCAACACCTACGCTTCTGCAAACCTTTTAAAGAGAGCAAAAATGTTGTTTTTGTTTCCAAAACACATTCTTTTTAGCTTAGGCTGATTCTAATTTGGAGAATTTTCTTGTGGCAACCTACTGTTATACTAATAAACTTCACTTTTGCCTAACTAGTTCCCTTTAAGGAATATTAAGATAAAGGCACCGGTATTAGGAACTGATATTTCTGGGTAGGTACCAGTATTAGGAAGTTACATTCACTATCTTTAATTTTCCATATGACCTTGTAAAGGAAGTGTAATTTTTATCCTTTGTTAATACAGAAATAACAGAAGCTCAGAATTAAAAAAAAAAAAACATGTGAAGTAGCAATATCAATAACATGTAGGTCCATAAACCAATCCTAGTACTAGTGATAGAAAACCACCAGGAAACATTCTATCTAGTCTGTGCAATGGCCAAGCTAGTTTGCAAGTTTTTCATTTTCTAAGAATTAGAACATTCTTCATGGGGGTCCAGAGTAATCAACAATTAGAAAATCACACAGTGGTAAATAGGATAGTGCTATGAAAACCAGAAAAAGATCACAAAGATAAAAATTAAAAGCAATATGTCACTAGTATGACATACTATCACACACTTTATAAAATATATTGCTTATTTCTTACAAAAGCATTAGAAATATTTACTATTTTCACACCACTTAACAGTAGAGAAATAGGAGGCTTTAGACTGAAGTGACGTGGTCAGAGTCAACTGGAAATAGCAAAAATATTTATTTCTAAATCCAGCTTCTTTCAGGTGTGTAACTCACCTGAAATGAAAAGAAGCAGAAAAGCAAAAGAAAGCTTCTGGGCAAAGCGAATACCATATTAAAACCCACAGCTTTTACTTAAAGGGGAATAATTGTTCTTAAGGTCCACTCTCAGTGATTCCCAAAGTACTTTCTAAAGTTCTGTAACACTGAAGTTGGAATTGATTTTCCTGTTCTGAGGTTTAATATATATCTCCAGACACAAATAAGAAATCATGTTGTTTGTCTCTGAGTAATACAGTTTGTTTAGCATGAAATTGAGCAATGCAATTGTATTTACTATTAATAATTTGAAAACCAATTGTTTTGTGGCTCACCATAAATGATAATGGAACATGAAAAATGCATGACCATTATTCAGTCTCCAGTCCCCAATCAAATTAAGAACAAGTATAATATACAAGTCATGATGAATTTCATTCTCTGACCTGCTTAAGAACATAGGGCTTTCAATCCACCAACTCCCAGCCCCCACTGAATTCATGAGAGATGCAAAGACAGCTTTCAATCAGCAGCCTCATGGACTACTGAGGGAATTTAGCTAACTCTCTTCTTGTCCCTTTGTCGCCAATTAAATGTGTCCTTATGAAGAATTGAGGTGCTTGGAGGGACATTTCAAACACATGGGCTCAGAAAAGAGAGCTTTGATGCCAATGCCACTGCATAATAATTGTGACCTGAGATGGCATAGTAAGGTTTTGGGGTCATCTCCAATATCCATTCTGATAACTTTCTACATTAATAATACAATTTTTAGTTGGCTATAGTGCAACCTAGAATATGGGCTACATTCTCTAGCCATTCTTGAAACTAATTCCTGTATTGCTCCACATGACTAATGCTGCCCAATTTAAGTGAAAATGTTCTAAGTAATTTCTAAACCTAAAAAGATGGCTGATGTACTTTTTGCCTCTTCTTATTCATCTTTCTTCAGTCTAATTGCCTAAAACATATTTCCACTATGCATAATGAGGCTGAAAGTAGTGCCCGGTGGATGGCAGAATGGTGAACTGGTAAGCATCTTGGTTCCTGAGGACCCTGTAGAAGCAGAGCTACATTATGCCATTTGAAACCTGGGTTGATATTTCTCTGTGTATTTAAATGATAGAGGGAAAGGCTTCTGATGTAGCTGTTATTCTAAGTTTTTCTCATATTTGTATTCAAACGTAAACTGTACGGTAACAGTCAAGTAATGTAAAATGAGAAAAATAATAGCATGCGTATAGCTCAGAGGTTTATTTTGATGATTATATGAGAAAATGCGTATGAGTACACGTCCTGAATAATGAGAATTAAACTCCAATCACTATCATTAATACTATGATAGTAATTTATGCCTATTGAAAACAATTTTCTTGTCAGGGCTTGTCCAGGAATTATATTTTAGGCAATTCTCAGACAAAAATAAATGTTAAGAAAAGGATAAAAATGAACTTACAAATCCCTCTGGTACTCATAATCAAAGTCATTTCTTTCTCCTTACTAAGAGATAATTTTATATAACAAATATAGGATTAGCATCTAGACTGCCCAGAAAATAGACTACCTATTTTGGTTTTTTTGCTTTCCAACTTATCTTTCCCAGCATTTATTTTCAGTCATTAAGTGCTCTTTTCAATTAGAAGACTATTACATGATGCTGGGCCATTTTCAAGAATGCAATGTTTTAAATTATATTTAAATAAATTATAATTTAAGAAGATCACTTCCTGGTGCCTTGCACTTAACAGTTAATTATCTCTAAATCCTAAAATGTTTATGTCTATGAAATGTTCTGAATATGTGTGCACTGATTCTCTTGCCTTTTTTATTAAATAATTTGGAATATAGCTTTGTCTTCATGCCACAGAGGTTAAATTAGTTAAGTAGAAAATAAACAGTGCTGGATTATGGGAGAGAAAATTCTCTGTGAATTATGCAAGCTGAGGAAATTTTCGTTGGAGAGATAAAACTAGAAAGTGATCAGTTTTAGATAGAAAACAGAAAACAACCTGTGTCCTATTGGTAAGACAAGTGTTGGTAAGGGTACCAACAGTTACAAAGAGACAGGGATAAGGACAGAGTCAGGCAAGCCAGCGAAGCAGAGTTCCAATGGAAAAGTAGTCAAGGGAACAGAAATGTATCCTGACATTAGAATACACAGGCTTTCTCATGCCACATGAAAGAATTTGAACTCTGGGCTTACTGGAGAAAAAACTGGCAGGCATTGAGCAAAATGATGTTTTAATTCATGGCTATGGGTTGGGTGGATTAGAAGTTGACAAGATAAAGCAAATGCTTTAGGAGATTTTTATCATAAGCATATTGATATATGATTCATAAACCACAAGCTGTATCCATTTAACCTTTACAACTCAATTATTGTTAGTATATTCACACATTGGGCAACTATCATCCCAGTCTCAATTTAAAACATGTTTGTCTCCTCTTAAAGAAATCTACCACCCGTTAGCAATATCCACCCATTAGCAACTACTAATCTAGTGATGTCTATAGATTTACATAGTCAGGTACTTCATATAACTACAATCATACATCTCATCTTTTATGACTGGATTCTTTCATTTGCTGTTTTCAAGGTCATCTATGTTATAGCACATATCATTAAAATTTCATTTCTTTTTATTTATTAATAATACTCCCTAATATGGATATACCATTTTATTTATCCATCAGTTGATGGCAACATAAGTTGATTTCATTTTGGGACAATTATAAATCATGTTGCTAGGAACATTTCTGCACAAGCCTTCTTGTGTGGATATATGTCTTCATTTTTCCTGGACATATATACAGGAAACTGTTGGGGTCTACAGTAACTGCTTCATTTTTAAGGAACTGTCAAACTGTTATCCCAAGTAACTGCACCATTTTGCTTTACAACCATCAGTGTGTGTAGATGCCATTTTTTCCACATCCTTCACATTTGGATTTGTCTATCTTCACAATTATAGTCATCCTTGTACTTACATAAAGTCATATCTCATTGTATTTCTCAAATGACTATATATTTAATGTCCTTTTGTGTGCTTATTGGCCATTTGTGGATTTTTCTTTGGGGAAGTTTCTATTTGATTATTGTGCTGTCCTTTTGTTACTGAGTTGTTGTTAATTACATGTCCTGAACATAATTCCTCTATCAAATATATGACATGCAAATATTTACTCTCATTCTGTGAGTTGTCTTTACATTCTTGCATACTCTTGAAAATTTTACTTACATCCTATTTATTTTTTCTTTTGTTGCTTTTGGAGTCTATTTCAGGTATTTATAACTACAATTTTTCTAAGAATTTTATGTTCTTAACTCTTGCATGCAAGTCTGTGACCCTTTTTGAATTAATCTTTGTATAAAGTCAGACTATATCCTCATTTTTATTCATGAATATCCAGATGTTCTAACAATATCTGCCAAAATGGAAAAACTTTCCCATATAATCAAGTTGTATAATAATAAGGCCCTGGACAAGAGTGATAGTGTCCACTTGAAGAACATTACAAAGAATAAAGATTTGTGTTAAGACTATAAGGAGGAAAGAAAGAAGTGTGGCTAGTCAGAAGAATAATGTCAGTACCAATAATTTGAATAAAAAGCAAGGATATATGAAGATTTTAGAATAAACTGAGCTTTATTTTGGACATGTGAGTCTGCACTGTCCATTGAAAATGTACAGAACACATGAAAAGATGCTAAATGGATATGTAATTGCTGGAACATTCTTCATATAGATACTAATTAAAAATTTTCACCAAAGAAAAAATTCAGAGATTAAACAATATCAACAGGAACAATTTCACTGAGAGAAAAAAATAGGCCAAATAAATGAGATCTTTTCTGTGCTAAAGATTGAACTCAGGATTTATAAATGCTAAGTGTATACTCTAACAGAGAACTACATGAAATAGACTTTAAAGCAATCCATAAGTTATTCATTTATTCATTCAGAAACTAATTAGGGTACCCTTAAATATTGTACCTTTACTAATGATGCCAATTGGTTCCAGGACTTAACCCACAGACCTAGAACTCAAGAAAGAAACTATTATTATGGTGTTCGCTTTCATGAAACTTCCCATCCAGCTTGGGGCAACAGACAATACAATGAACAACTGCAGCCAATGGTAAGACTAGAAAGCCTAAAGTGGAACAGAAAGCGTGCAGCTTAGGCCAAATATGCCAGAAAAGGCTTGGAGTGCAGTTTTGTCTAATCAGAAACCTGAAGGTTGAGCAATAAATAGTCAAAGTAAAAGGCAGGGGTGAGAGCAAAACATTTTGTAAGAATGAGAATATATGAAGAATAGAAAACAAGAGAAAACACCCAGCTAAAGAGTTACTGAAAGTATCTCATCTGGTCAGAGAACTCAACCCTGATGAAACAAGTAGGAAGTAAAATGAAATTTTAAAAACCACTCACTCATGCAGGTCCTGCAAAACCATACTCATGTTTCTTGAGCCTGTCTTCTTCCTTTAGCCTAAAGTCCAGTTATGTGGCCTTTGTTATGTCCTACTCTCCTAAGCCCAAACCTGTTTTAGTCTCAGGCTCTGTCTCCATGGACACTGCCAACACTTCGCCTTGGCAAGGCCTTCTCTTTGCCTTGCTATCTTCATCTACTCTGTTTGTGACCCCACTGATGCTGAAAAGTAGTGTGGGGACCATTGTAGAGCCAGTAATGTGGCCTATCCGGGGCTGACCAGTTCCCCAGTGCAGATCCTCTGCACAGTGCTGTATTTCTAACAAGCTCTCAGGCTTCCTTAGCTGCTCCTGAAATGCTGATCACCACCATTCTCTGACTCTCTTTCTCCTGGCAGAAATACTCACCTCCCTTTGTCCTCCATAGATATGATTTTTTCCTATCCTCTACTAAGTATACACTAAAGAGTATACATACAAGGAACCTCCTTGTAAAGCACGTCCAGTTTCTGTTATTACAACAAAATATCTGAAACCAGGAAATAAATGAAGAAAATATACGTATTTATTACAGTTCTGAAGACTAGGACATCAAAGTGCATAGCTGTACCATCTGCTTGTCCTTCTTGCTGCATCAAAATACAGTGAAGGGCATCACAATTTAGGAATAAGTGTGCTAGATCAGGTGTCTTTGCTCTTCTTATAAAGCCACTAACTTGGGGATCTTGCCTCATGACCTCATCTAATCCTAATTACATCCCAAAGGCTCCAGCTCCAAATACTTTTAACACAAAAATGTGGAATTTAATTTTCAATGAGTGGAACTTTTGTAGGTCATGTTTAAGCCAAAACTCCCTTCTGCTGGAACTTAGATCCCTGAATTATCCATACTTCACAGCTTGCCCTCCTTAGCATCTTACCGTTAGCCACACACACAAGTCTCTCTGTCTTTCTTTATCTCTCTCCCCCTAATTTTTTAATCCCTCCATCTCTTCAGTATCTCTTCTGTCTCCTTTTACTTTCCCACTTTCTTTGCATCCAGTTTCTTTAATAAGTTTTCTATGTCCATTGCCTGTTTCTTAGTTACTCTCTTAGCTTTTTCTTCCTTATCATCAGATGCCTGCTGCCATCTCTGTTCTAAACCCTCTTTCTGGGAAGTCATAAATACTTGCCAAGATTGGTGACTTCTTCACTTGGCAATAACTATCTATCTATGTATCTATCCAATATATATCCATCTAGCCCCTAATCCATCCATCAGTCTAACAACATTTGCTTTCACCTGAACAATCATCACAAACAAAATCCTGTTTTGTTTAATACCTTAAAAGCATTAGCTCACTACTCTCAGGATATACATGTTACATGTCCAGTTGAATGAATATATTCAGAAATTCTTACCTGGCTACAAGAAAGTAGTCCAACCTTAGATAGAAGGATTGATAAAATATCCTACAAATGAGAAACACTGTGAATAAAAATCAAAGGAAGAAGACAAAGTTAGAAAAGATTTGTCTTGAGTATGTAATTTAGAAAAGAGTATGAAATAGATGGCAGATTTTAAAAGTGAGGTTAAAAATGGAAGTTTTTGATAGAAGGTTCAAGTCAGAAACGTCAGATTTTCAACATTACAATGCAAATTTATTTTTGTATAAAAATAATTAGATATTAGAAATTTGTTTTAAAAGCCTGCCTCCTGTCTTCCCAGTACATTTTATCTGGGAAATAGGTACAAAAATAGCTCAATGCTATTTGCAGAGAATAGTCTAGGCCTACATGGGGTTAAGGCCTTCCTGGCCTCTCTACTTAATCAGGAGGGAAATGGATCCCTTCACTGTGCCCTGCAGGGTTGGTGGGGAGTGAGAAGCGTGAGGAGTGTGGAGGAGACAGATGGCGGTGGGCGGGCTCTAACTGAGTGAACTGGAGGTAAACTGTTCTTGTCACATCCTGCAAAGCACATAGGCAGTGGCTTCAGAATAAGTTATCATCGCCCTTCAAAATTCTCATTACTGGGCAATATCAGGTGGAGAGATTTGAGGCCTTCCTGCTGACACCCAGGGACACTGTTGCCACTCTCTGAGGTAAGTTACAAGCTGTGAGAATCAGAAGTGCCAATGCTTAAACCTGAGTCTGAGCAGACACAGCAAGCAGTGAGATCAGAAAAGATTGTAAATCCAGTCAGAAACACGGAAGAGAGTTTCTAAACTGTGTCAGTAAGAAAAATAATGGGCTGGAAAATTAAAGACCTGGATTCTAAGGAGGACTCCATTATGTATGATACTATGTCATGGACAAATTATTCATTTTTAAGTCAGACTCTTCTCTGTCTCTCTATCTCTCTGTGTCTGTCTGTCTGTCTGTCTCTCTCTCTGTGTTTCTCTCTCTCTATCTCTCAGTTCTTAATCTCTCCAAATCATCATGTCCTTCATCTGGAAGGTGAATAAAATAAAATAAAAACTTTCCCATTGTAATGTTTTAAGAATTAAAGGAGATAACCCATAGAAAGATATTTAACCATAGGAAACATTTGATGAACACTATCTGTTATTCTTTTTCTCATTCTTATCATTTTTGCCATTTCTGTCTCATAGAGATTCTGTGTAGCCTAATCAGATAAACAACACGTCTCAGCCAGGGCTTGCTTGCCTAGATTGGTGGCTTCTCACCTTTCTCAACCCTCAGCTTTTGTCACTTGATTTATTCCTCTACCTCTGGTCCTCACTTATTATATAGGCAGATACATCACTTGGAAGCCACGCAACATTGAATAGCACTAATGTTGCCAGCAGTGAATTGTCTACAAAAGAAAGCAGTGCTCATTCAAGACAGAAGGAAGTGATACGAACACCAGGATCTGTGACAGCCACTTCACCCAGAACCAATACCACGTCCTCCTAATCACCCCACTAGATCAAGTCCACTCTACCAAAAGTAAAGACTTCCAGTGTCAAGTAAGATGAAATGTTTGAGCTCACATACATAGGAAAGAATAAAGAAAAATAAAAGAAAAATATACTCCATATCTGGCAATGACTATATATGTTTTGGAGAAGGTTTTATTTTATTTTCATATCTTTCTGATTTCCAAATTCCCTCCAATACACAGGTGCTGGAAAGAAAATCAGAAATGAAAGTTAGAAATGTCAAAAAAAATTACCTCATTTCTTCTCACTTAACTCTGATGATATAATGAGACATGAATCTGTATTAAGTGGGAGGAGAGAACCGAGTATCTGAATCTGTATCCAAAGTAGTTTTGCTCTCTGCATCTCTTCTTTCTGCTTCCACAGTTACTTACCTCTCTGTTTTGGATCTGTATAATCAGATTATTGTAAAATTACCTTGCAATTGATTTCCTCACTTCTGAGCCTTCCTTGAGACAATTTCTGTCACACACCAAGTGTGCATTTTGCTTCAAACATCATCTTTGCCTATGAACCTCCTGTTCAGTCACTTCTTATGTCATCTTGTCATTTCATATTTCACCATTCCACAGATTTTCTTAATTATTCTTTTCCTATGCTGCTTCTTCACTGTAATTTTTCACTAATGATGCCTCTGTGTTATAACTAAATTAGGGATTCTTACTGGTGGACCCTGGATCAGCTCCATCAGCATCTCTTAAGTCCCAGTCATTCCTGAGTCTCACCCCAAAACTCCTGTATCTTTACCTCTATGTTATAATGTGTCTGATGTGTTCATGTTGGGGAATGCAGTGAGCCTCAAACCTTGTGTTGTCATTCACACTTGGTTACCTTTATCCAGACTATGAGGGTTTGTGTTGCATTCTCTTGGGAAAGATGAACAAGCTTTTTCAAAATTTTTTTTCAGTTTTGGGTTTGGCCAAGGCCATAAGAGACTCTAGAGCAAGACTGCGAGGGTGGAAGCTTCACATCTTGTAGCTCACACGGTTGCCACTGAGCTGCTCATGCATGTGAAATAAAATCCATATCTGTAACTGCTCCATTTTAACCTGAATCCTTGTTTACCTTCTCTGATTCAAGCACCAGATATGAATTTAGCTTCAAGATGCAGGGCCCTAACTTATGCTTTGAATGCTTATGCTATCAAAGTCAGTAAGAAACACCAGCTCAGTTTGTAGGTTCCAGCTTGTTTACTCTCCCTGCTTTATACTCACCTTCTCTTCCAACAGACTGATGCAAAGACAATGGGTGCACAGCAGGAGCTATTAGGGAGGTAGATAGATGCCTCTCTCTGTGTGTGGAAAGCAGAGGCTGAAGGAGTGATTGCCCTGCTTCCCAGACAGGCTTCTGCCCTCACTCAGTTTCCAATTTCTCCTCCATAAGCCTGCATGCTGGAGGAAGCTCAGCTCAGATCTGAGCTCCAGGAAACCTTCCAGATTAATCCCATTCCAATTCTGTTCTTTTCTAATTCTGAAAGCCATGTCTCCTTCCTTTGCATTCTGTCTGGTAATTGTTCTCAAGCTGTTTCACTTGTCCCTGTTATGTCTCCACATCGAAATTATAGCAACTTTTGGCCAGCATTTATACACTTTTTTGTTTGCTGCCCCAGCATCCAGTAATGCAAATCCTATTTAAGTCAGTTTTGTAATGAGCCATCTTATCTCCTTAAGCATCACATGCTTCTAAATACTATTCTTCACTCCCAATGTTTGATGTCTGATTGATGGATTCAAATACAAATCTTGTATATTGATCTCATTCCTGACCTTCAAGAAACCTATCCAATTGCCTACTAACCATCTCCATATGAACATTCCTAGGGCAGCTCATGTTTCATTCAACATGTCCATAACTGAACTTGCTATTTAGTCAATCTCAGTGTTCTTGCTTTTTGACCTAAGGGAATGACACCTCTATCTACCCAAGTGGCCAAACCCGAGCTATGTGTTACTTTGGATGCCACACTCTTCCTTTTTTACTAAATTAAATCCTATTACTGAACAATCTGGATTCTTCCTCTTTGAGCATATACATTTTTCCTTGTAATAGGTATGCACATGGACACAAATACTAGTTTTAACAGTTACTCCTAAGCCTCCCTATCCTAATCTTTGAAATGGGAAGTAAAAATGCCTGCCTCAAGTGGTTGCAGTATGTATTCATATAGACAACTGTTATGAAACCAGATGCAGTCCTTATCACACAGAAAATTGCCAGAAATATGAGCTATTCTGATTCCTATTATCCTAAGCTAGATCACTACCTCTTTCCTTGATTATGTCTTAGTTTTCAAATGATTTCCTTGCTACTAAACTCCTCTCTCTCTCTTTCTCTGTCTCTGTCTCTCTCTGTCTCTGTCTCTCTCTCTCTGAATTATAGAGAATCTTAAAAAATGTCATAAGCATTTTCTAAAGTACCATTAATTATTATGTTATTTTACATATATAAATGTTTCAGATGAGATAAACTGATAAAAAATGTATATTGTCTAAATGTCAACAACCAGTCAGTCTGCCACAAGCCTTTCAGAACACTAAGACTGAGAGACATCAGTGTGCATAGATTCCCATTAACATTTCTGAGGATCCCACAATTTCACAAGTTAGATGTTGTGGTTTATATATGAAGTGTCCACCTAGGATTTATATACCAAGGGCACTAACATTATCAATGGTTTGACCCATTTGATGAGTTTACAGCTGAGAGAGCTATGAAAAGGTGGATCTTAGTGGGACAAATTAGGTCACTGAGGATACGATTTTGAAGGGTTTATCCTTTCCCCATTCCCTTCTTTCTCTGCAGCTCTGCTTTTCTCTCTGTGTTTTGGATGCCATAGGTTGAGTGGCTTTTTCTGCGACATGATTCTGTCATAACATTTCTACGTTGGAGCCAGCCAACATGGACTGAAATGTCTGAAACCCTGAGCCGAAATAAACTTTTTCCTTTAAGTTGTATGTGTCAGATACTGGTCATTGTGACAAAAACTGACTAAAACAGTAGGCCTGTTATACTACCAAGAATTATGAAACAGGTCTCTTTCTGGGACAAACCATAGATGACTGCCTCTTTCCAAGTTTTCTCTGGCACTCAACTAGAATGTGTTAGGATTACAGCAAGAAGATCCATCACATCCTTTTGAAGAGATAAGGCTTCCCACAGCCATAAATGACTGTGACTGAGACAAACAGACTTGACAGCAGCATAGCAGATGGCCCTCAATTGTGTTGTAGGTGCATGCTTCAATTGAATATTATGAAATTGGCTGAAATTGTGCAAAATTCTCCTTGCAATTATAGGTGGGTGAAGTGGAGAAGTGAAAAGATTTAGCATTCATTAGACTGAACAACCTTAATGAAGTCTTCACTTTCCATTTTGGAATAACTGTGTGTTTTCTTATAGCACCAGGGCCCTTCATTTGCACCCCGATGAGGTCTGGTTTGTATTAAAGTGATGTATGTATGCTACTCACCTTCCCATTAGACTGTGAGTGATTTGCGGGCCATTCTGCATCTGATCTGTCTTTCTATTCCAGCGCCTAGTATGCTGACTTGCGTACAGTATGCGCTCAGTGAGTACCGAATTAATGAACAACCAGATGAATAAATATGCCATTGGAACTTTCATAATTAAATCATACTTTATAATGAAGTGGAGCAAGTCACTATTTTAAGGTACTCTGTGGAAAATTGTTATGTATATTGCCAAATCTCCTCATTGTTTATCATATATCTCATATATTAAGTTTACTTAATTCAATACAATTTAAAAATGCACAGATTGAGCATCTGTTATCTTCTATTGACTGGGAAGGTAGCAAAATACAAAGAAGAATGAGGCATGGTCCCTCTGGAAATTTTTATCTTCTGCTCCTTTTGCAATATAATTTATTGATATTCTTCCCATGAAACAAAATTTCCATGCCTCACATCAACTCCCATCCCTGCTATGACTGAGTGTCCTCCAAAGTTCCTATGCTGGAAATTTAATCCTCAAAGTAAAGGTGTTAAGAAATGGAAGTTTTACGGTGATGGTTTCCTGAGGACTCTTGCCTCTTGAATGGATAGGTGTCATTAGTATCAGAATGGATTAGTTACCAGGAGGCTGGGCTTGTTACAAAAGCAACGTCATCCCCCTTCTTGATCTCTTTCTCTCTTGCTTTTTGGCCTGCATTTTCTTTCATGGCATGATGAAGTACAAACACTATCACTAGATGCCAGCACCTTGATATTGAACTCCCCAGTTTCCACAACTGTGAGAAATAGATGAATTTTCTTTCTAAATTATCCATCCTGTAGTATTCTCTTATATCCACATGAAACAGACTGAATACCCTCTGTGAAAATATGAAAAGGAGTTTGTGACTACTCCACCCATGGAAAATGCTGTGCGGTCTCTGAGGTGTGGTCACATGAAATATTCATCGTCTTCCTGGCTCTCTTCATCAGGACACTCTGGGAAGTCAGACGTCATGCTGAAAGGAACCCAAGCTAGACCCCAAGGAAGCACCACATTAGAGAGGTCCACATGAAGATGAACTAAGGCCTCCAGGCAATGAACAGAATCAACCACTAGACATTGGCGTGAACAAGCCTTTATATTAGGGCTTTTCAATCTTGGCATGATTAACATTTGGGGAAGGATAATCCTTTGTTGTAGGGAAAGCAGTGAATTTCAGCACATTTGGCAGTTACTCTAGCCACCACCCACTAGATGTCAATCACAACCCTCCCCAAACTCATGACAACCAGCAATGATTTCCCACACACATCTAAATCTCCCCTAGGAAAGACGAAATAGTTCCAGTTGGGGAATACTGCATTTGATGATTCTACTACCTAGGCTCTGAGCTACCCTAGCTAACTTCAGATGGAGAAGAAACAAGCTATCCTAACTGAGCCTTGTCTCATTAGAATATAGTGAGAAAAACAGATTGTCTTTGCTGTTATAAGCCACTAAGATTTTTTTTAAGCACAATTTTAGAAAATAAGAGGAGTCTCTTACCTCAAGGAATAGCTTTTCCCTTCTGGAGGGGAAAGAAACTATATATCCAGATAATTACCATGATGCCACAGACACTGATAAAAGCTTGTAGGAAGTTTTACTTGTGAGCCATTGTTTGACTATGCACATGTATTTGAGAGTGACTGTATATGCACAGAGGGACATCACTCTGATATTGAGGTCCTGGTCTGTGGTCATATGCATCTACTACAGCACCTTTGTTAACCTAATTTCAGTGTATGTAATTATATTGCCTTCTTAGTTCACTTATGCACTTTCAGCTAGAAGTGGTAAACACCAGATTCTTAAATAACTCTCATCATTAAGGTCGCCTACAGTAACACACAGCTTGTTTTCCTGTAAACTGCATTAGATGGTTCAGTAGTCCCAGAGTATTTGGAACAATTGTGAGATAATGTTCTGAACAGAGCTGTGGCAGGCTCATGTTTAGTCTGCATGGCACTTCTAATGTATCTTCAGATATCACGGGAAAAGTCTGGGCACAAAATGCGGATGTTCAGCATCCCAATGTAGCAAATACACACTAAACCTGAGAATTTTAAAAACAATAATCATGTGTGCACCTAGAATTTATAAGGTTACATAATTACGGTGAGTAATACAAGCTCCATGAGGATGAAAGCTATTTCTCATTTGTAGTAATGGCTATGGAAACATTTTCAACCCTACTCTTGAGCCTTGTGCGGTGTAGCTACGCTATTAATCCTTGTAATAGTCCAGCAACCGCAGCGCAAAGAAGTTCAATGACTTACCCAAAGAGCTGGTGCAATTTGGACTCTTTTTCTGACTCCTAAGCCTATTGTCTTTGTGCAATATCTGCTCCTTATTCAAACTAGATAAGATTAGTATTATCAATAAGAGTGAAAATGGGGAAATAGAGTGCAAAGAAGGAGGTAAGGAGGTGGGAGATAAAGCCTATTTAAAATTCTACCCATTACCTCTTCCTCCCTTATTATTGGAAGTTTAGCTCTCACAGGTACACCATTCCTCACAGGATTTTATTCCAAAAACATGAACATTGAAACTGCTGCCATACTGTATACCAACACCTGAGCCTACTTCTCACCCTTATTGCTACATCTCTAACGGCTATCTACAGTACATACATTATTTTCATCATCTTATTAAAGAGCCCCCAATTCACTTTCTCACCAATCATCAATGAAAACAACCTTATGCTGGTTAACTCTATTAAACACTTAGAAATTGGCAGTATCTTAGCAGGATGTTTTTATTTCAAACAGTATCCCACCTACAGGTATTTACCAAATAACTATACCAGCCTACCTCAATCTTTTGGTCCTTACAGTAACAATTATCAGCCTTCAACTGCAAAAGAACTAAACTCAATAACCTACAATCTAAAAATAACTTATCTAACCAAGTTGTTTAACTTCTCAAACATACTATTTCCTAACACTTTTTCATCAACTACCACCTTATATAAATCTATTAATAAGCTAAAACCTATTATTATCAATAATAGACTTTATTTGACTTGAAAAATAGCTTCAAAAAACATCTCCAGCTTTCAAATATCAGCATCTGTACATGTACCCATTCCCAAAATGATTATAAACTGCATATACTGCAAACATGAACTAAGAAATGTTTTTAAAAGAGAGCATCAAAGAAAAAAGAGAATAGAGATTTTTCAAATGGTGATGGGATCGAGAGTTAGAGGGAGCAAAGAGAAACAGGAGGGGAAGGGGACAAAAAGAATGAAAATATGTCTGTGTCTACAAACTCCCTGTGATAAATGTTACCATTATGCATTATAAATATGCTCTAATAAAAATGCATAGCAACATGCAAAATTGATGTAATCATACTTTTTTGAAGATAACAATATGCAATATAACAACATTGTTAAATTCCTACCATCTTATTTTGAAAGTCTATATTGTTATTGTTTGGGGGGCTTTATTATTGTTTGTCTCTTTTGCTTTTTGTTTTTCTTTTCTGTGTTTTTTTCTCTTTAAAATAAAAAAATACATGGTAACATAGAGAAAAAATTCAGGAAAAAACACCTGCTCTGTTTATCTTTGTATCTTTGCTAGTTAAAACAATATATAATATATAGATATTCAAACAAGCTTTTAGTTATTGATTAAAATAGTGTTGAATCACAAATTTAACAGTGATGTGAAAAAAAGAACAATATCATCTTTTAGGGAGATCACTATGATGGTCAGTCTATGTTTGTTGATTGCTGTACAATAAATAAATTGCTGAATAAATGATTGTTCTAGTTACTAAGCCTACTAAATCAGCTTGACTCTTTGCTGTATGACGGATTGCTCAGTAGTCACTCATTAAATGGCAAAACCTGTGTAGCTAAAGCCTTAAGAGGGCCTGCCTTACTGTCATTGTTTTCCTATTTGTGGAGGCAATGTTGTTTCAAGAAGGAGAAATAGAAGTCAGCGTAAGGTAATGTGGCTGAGAGTAGCAGCCTGAATCTGATAAATATATGTACAGAATACTGTATGCTGAATTTATGAGGCTGATTAAGAAAATCCCACTTGAATTGTAGATTGTTATTAACAAGATACCCACAGAAGGTGAATGAATGGATGATATGTAAATATTTATTGAAAATAATAGCCTAAGTTAGTCATAGGCATTGTCAACTGTCATCTAATAATATAACTGGAAAATTAACATAACAGGGGAATATGTGCCTGTAGGCCAGTTGTACATGATGGTTATGACTACTTCAGTTAGTCATAGCTGGCTTTTTGAATTGTTTTCTTTTTCCTCTAAACTACTTCTTTAAACTAATGGGTGTTATAAACTTTAGATTCAGATTTAAGAACCATGGTGTGTGTGTGTGTGTGTGTGTGTGTGTGTGTGTGTGTGTGTGCATGAGAGAGAGAGAGAGGCAACATAAACTTTAGATTCAGATTTAAGAACCATGGTGTGTGGTGTGTATATGAGAAAGAGAAGGGGGGGGCATTGAAGCAGAGATAAAGACAGAGACAGAGATGGAAAGACAGAGAGAAGTCCTAACCTAAAGAACTATCTCCACAGATGCATTCTCAATTTTTCATAACTTAGATCTTGTCTGGTAGTTTGGGGCCATGATAAGGTAAGCTAATCAGAAAGCTTTCACCCTAGTAGAAAGCAACCCTTAAACCTGATCTCCTTTCCTCAAATGCAAAAAGATGAAGTGGAAAGACAGACTCAATAGTTCTCAGCAGGAACTATCAGAGCTCTCTTAGGGGATGTAGGAAGTAAGTGGGATCTTCAAGTGCTACAGTGACAGGCAGCACCAATGACATCCAAGGAATGGCCAGGAAAAGAAAACATTCTGCAGCAGACATCACAATTTTCCTGCATACGATGACAAGGAAGGCTTTCCCTGCATACAATGACGGTATTATTAAGAAAGGCTAGCCTATACCAGTAAGGAGAACTAAATTCTAACCATAGAGATATGATACAGCACAATAGGAATGGGGAAATTTTTCCTGATCTGAAGTGATAACTTTGAAACTCTTTGCAACACTAGGGACAGCGCCTCTGAGTTCCTGAACACTTTAAACATTAAAAAACAACAACAAAAAAAAAAAACCCTAAGAATTATTCCTTACTCAGAAAATAAACAGAAGATTAAAAAGCAAGCAGGAGATTAAAAAAGGGAGGCAGGTGGTTTTGGGGGTGCAAAGTTTATTTGAAGTAACTCTAAACTGCCTCCTTTCTCCTAGTCTCAGTTTTCGGAGACATTGTGGTTCTTGCACATTTCTGGAAGACAGTTAATGTTTCTCACTGCCCAGGTGGGCTAAAGATTTTAGCAGATGGCAGCGGGATGGTTGTAAAAGAGGAAAGAGTTCTTACAGATGGCATACTTACTCCTTCCTGTGTTTTTCTTTTTGAGGGGGAAGGGAAAGAGACAGTTGCAAGACAATGAAATAATGCTGCCAACTTCCAAAGTATTTATTCTTGTAGACTTTCTGAGGTTACTGCATAATTATCTTTAATTAATATATTGCAGAGGAGAAATAAAACATAAAATTGAGAGATGACAATAGGGAAAATCCTTCAACATGTAAAACTATAAATGCGCCAACCTCTAAATTTACCTTTCATGTACATGAAGTCTGTTAATGTAGCGAGTTTTCCCTGTATTTCCCTCTCTTGGTGAAATAAGCTAATTATCAGAGATTTTTTTCATAAGCCATTTTTTCCAATGCTGCACAATTATTTTTGGTAATTCACTTCCAATATACACAGTCTGCTCATCCTGGGATTTTGAACTACTACACGTTGGACACAATATTTGAATAATGGCTTGCGAGGTAGAAGCTGCCTTCCATGGTGATCTCTTGTTAAGTGACAACACCATCTCTTCTGGCAGCCTTATCCAAGGAGCAAAGGTGGTTAATAAGACTCTGATGTGGGCAGCTTTTGCTGCTGTGTGGGAACCAGTTTCCCACCATAATGAGAAGCCACAGCCATTAATTAGACCCTGGATCTCCACATCTTCCAAGCCTGCCTCTTCAGCTACTGCTGTCATTACAAAGATGGCAAGTGTCAAGTTCCCTGCAAAAAGCTGTCTCCCACAAATGTGATCAGGGAACATAATCCCTAAGGTCTGATATCTATCCTCTTTTCCTATGTTAGCTCCAAGTGCATTTTGTGAGAGAATTTCCATTACCTGCATTTTGATACCAGTCAGGACAGCAAATGATATAGGCTTTAAAATGAGGTTGATGTCCTTTAATTACTATTCAGATTATCCACTCACAAATTTACTTGTCCATTCATCAGTATAGTAAACACATACTGAGAAATTACTGATGGTCAAACTTGGAGCGGTTGCTTATAATAGGGTAAATAGATCAAGTTAAGGCCATAAAGCAGTTCTAGTGAAGATAGATAGGAAGTTAGGAGTTACAGTGGTAACTAGCCAGGCTTTCCGGTAAGCTGTGCAAGCCATGTGGGTTCCAAGAAGAGAAAAATCAGTGCCTCCTGAAAATCAGCCATGCTGGGACTGGGAGGACCCAATAAGAAGCCAACTAGCCAGCCTTTCTGGTAAGCCATGCAAGCCGCGCAGGTTCCAGCAAGAGAAAAGTCAGATAGTGTCTCCCATTAGCCTACTAGCAGGCAGGCTGGTACTCAAACCCCCTCCCCTCCATAAACAACTGATGGGTTTGGAGGCCAGGCTGAAGTGATAGCAACTAAGGTACTAAAGTAACTAAATGCTTGTATTGTTTGGTTGATTTTGCAGGCCTGGGGTCAGTGGTCTGAGTCTCTGTTGGGAGGATGACAGTATGCAATATAGCAAATATGGGGGATTTCCTTCTATCTTGTCTTTGAAATCCAGTGTTGTTCTCACTGTTTTGCTATGTTCTGATTAATTGTTTTGCTTTATTCAATATTCTTTTTTGATTGGTTTTATTCTGTTTTGTTTTTGGTTTGACTTTGCTATACCTGACGGAATGGACAACTATTATGAAAATAACAAGATATTCTATGTTATCTATTGTTGTTTTCCTAGTATCCTGTTTTGAAGCTCTGTACCAATTTTTCTGCTTTATTTTGATTGGCTTTGTTCTGTTTTGTTTTGTTGGATTTTACTATCTTTAAAATTTAAAAAAGTTGCAATAGTAGTTGTTAATATGTAAATTAGCTTAACTGAATTACAATGGATACATAGATCACAGCATCGCTTTGTACCACATAATTGTGCCCAATTATTAGTTTCCAATTAAAATTAAATTTTATAAATCTTAAAAACTATAATTCAATTGAATATGTATGTTATTTTGAAATATAGAGGGTCCCGTAGGAGTACTATTTCAGCCTGCAGGTTTAGAAACAGAAAAAGCCTGTAGAATAGATAGCCTTTACACAGAGTCAGGAAAGATAATTAGGAATGACTCCATCTGAAAGACAAAGATGGGAAGAACATCCCACATCAAAAAGGGGGCCCATAAAAATGCATATGACTATGAGGGAGCACTACAGAATACCAGCAAGGTGGGAAAGCTGTGGATAAAGGTGCTGTGTGAGAGGCAGGAGTGTGGAGACAAAAAGGATAGAAGGAGACAGGCCTAAACTGGAAACTAATTGAGAACCAGCATTACAAACTACCACCCATGTCCAAATGACTCTCTAGCCTTAGTTTAGAGAACCTGGGTTCAGAATGAGAACCTATGGTTGAACTAACAAACATTCTTTTCCTCCCAACTTAATTGTGACTCCCTTCTTCATCATACTGACAAATAATGTAAAGAGGGTTACTGCTTAGTAGATGATGGGGTTCATTTTCAGGAATGCTTCCCATTCCTCAGACTATGGAGAATTAACTCAGAAACTGAAATGGTCCCTATGGCACTCATCACCACTTGGCTCCCCACCCCTCAGCCTCTGATGCCATCCTTTCTAGTATTCTCAACCACGTTTCCTTTGCAGAGCAGCCTTTTGCCTCCTTTCACTCCATGTATAATCCCATTCTTACTTCCAGAGACAAAGCCTGTTGTGTAACTGTTCATCAGAGCACAGTGACTTGTCCCACTGACTGGTTCTAGTTAGCTGCATGGTCCATGCTGGTCTGATCAAGATGGATCCTGGGGCTTATTCAACAACCACCAAGAATTATTCTATTATATCCACTTTATCTAAAGACAAGAACATATAAAAGCTGGAGTTACTGCCAGCTGTCTCACTCCTTTGAGAATCTTAAGAATGAAATCAACACAGTTGAAAGCAGACCCAGGACATGAAGAAAGTCTAAACTTCCCTAATAAAGCTTGGGTCCCTCTGGATCAAGCCACCACTGAATGCCAACTGACCCTTGAAATATATGTCAACAAAATTCCTATTTTATTAAAGCCAGTTTAAGTTAAATGCTCTATTTGATATTTTTTTAAAAATCCTTACTGATATGATGTTAAAATTGTTTTACAAAAATTGCCTCTTTCAACACATAGCATCTTAAGACACAGACATGCTAAATATTGCAGGTGGAAAGAATAGCAAAACAGGATCCACATAAGTTGTATTCCAGGATGGATCTACCAGTTACCAGTTATGCAGGCTGTAGAAAATTATTTCATTTTTAAGTCTTAAATCCTTTACAGATAAATTCTCTTCTCACATATAAAATAATTCCAACTCCCTGTCCTCATCATAGCCTTGCTTATGATGAAAATCAAATACAATTATGAAAAAGTAACACTAAATACAAATATCTTAATGAATAAAATGGCTATTAAAATGTTACTTTTTTTGATGAGCTCTCAAGGATGTTAATATTGCCTTAGTAATCAGTTTCATTTTTCCCAGTTTTTATGAGAGAGATCCAAAGATGTTGAGGTCCAAACAGCATCCGGTTCCTTCACACTAAATGGAATTCAGCTGTAGCTCAGATCCTGATAAGTTTTCAAATGTGCTATGCCCGTGGTAACATAGCTCATGTTAATTGGGATTATGTTGGCAGTTGCTTAGGCCAAGAATAAAAATGCTAAAAGCTGTATCTAGTGTCTTCTTTGAATACCGTCCCCCCCAAAAGTTAAAGTATTATCTAACAACCCAAATAAAAGCAGCATAATCGGCTTTACCTTCCAGGTTGTTAACTACATTTTCACATCTCACCTGGTTGCTGTGGTGACTGACATAGAATGAAAAATTTGGATGATCTGACCTGCATATACAAAATTTTCTCTCAATTTTCAGTCCTAAGTATGAGGTCTGATCAATAATGATGATAAATGTTTAAATTTTTTAAAAAATTATTACACTAAAAAATTCATTGCCATTAATCCCCCTCGAAAACTCCTCCTCACTTTGAACACACTTACGCCATCCTTCTTTGCCGCTTTCTGAAGTTGTTCTGGAAATCCTTGTTTATAAATGTCTAGTTGCACTGTCCTGGGTGCCTTTAGGTAGTGAACCTTTCAGACATTTATCTCCCATAATCCTCTTGCCTTTGGGGAACACCAAACCCTGAGGATGCCAGATCTGGTAAATTAGGTAGATGAGGACACAGCACAGTGACAGCAATTGCCATAAGATGTTGGGCAGTGAGGGATGATAAAACTTCAACAAACGTTTAAATTTTTTTAAAAAATCTATTTCAGTAGCAGACACATGGTCGTTAATCCTCGAAATTCCTCCCCCTCATTTCAAACATACTTATCTCATCATTCTTGCAAATATATCTTTTACTGTAATAAGGCCTTTTAAAATTTAAACATTCACTGCATTTTCCACTATCTGTTATATATGTTATATGTGCCTCCAGTGACTACAAAAACCCCACCCATATCCACCTGTTCCATGTCTAAACAACCTTCCCACGTAGAGGACCAGCAGCCTCCATAGATTCTATTACTGTGAGACTTTCCCAGATCCCCACCTGCTCAGTAAGTCAATCCAGCTACATTACAGTCTTCTATCTCCCACCATAAATAAGCCTCACACATCCATTTTTCTCCTCTATCACACTTAGAAGGTCAGATCCACACCACATCAGAATTCCTGGACACAAGGGGAAATAGCCACATTGTTCCCTGGAATTACTATACATTTTACACTTCTGAAACTATATTCGTTTACTTTCTGCTAACTGGACTATTCTCTCAGCTAATCTATCCCACTTTCCTCCTCTGCTTACTAAGTATGTCCTTGTTTTTTTAAAATTATTTTTATTTATTTAAAGAGAAACAAAAGCTTGAAAAGGGTAGAGATAATACAAATTCCAAAAAAAAATAAACAATAAGAAACCACTAGTTAATAAATTACATATTATCCTCTTAGAAATAGTTGTTCAAGTTACAAAATTAAAGCTTACAAAGTGGATAGTCAAACAGTGAGAGTGTAAACAGCTACACATGCATGAATCCCTACATGTATTTCTATCCTTTCTATATTAGAGAAAAAAAACTTAGCAAGACAAAACAAAACAAATTCCTATAAAAACATGAAATCAAAAAGTCATATAAAACCACAGTACAAGGTGATCTACAATGATTACTGTGTTGTTTCTTATTATCTTCAATAGAATGTCTACATCATCAGGCATGATTGAATATAGCAGTATAATTGAGTATAGCAGTAAATAACAGTATTAGTAAAATAAAACATTGTAGACAGTATAAAACTTCAAAGGCAGGTAATAATCAAACCATAGTGGATATTCTAGTGGATCTTGTCATCTTAAGTGCAGTTGCCTATACTCTCAGACTTGATACCATGAACCATAACAGCTTTGAATAAATCTATCAATACAAAACAACAATCCAACAAACCAGATTCAGTTATGATCAGTCATGGTAAAAGTGTAGGTTTTACAGAGCTTTAGATTAAGTTAATAGGAAATTAAGGATGATTACCATATTATATCCTGTTATTTTCAGGATTACTGTCTGTGTCCTCAAATCTAGTACAGGTAGAATGACTGGAACAGAATATAATACATCTAAGCAGAGTAGTGTGAGTAATGTGGGTTTTAAATCCTGGTGCACTATTAATAATATAGTGTATCAAGGCCATCTATGTTAGAGATTCTAGTTATCCTTCTCTGACTCATTTCTGCTATGCCATTTTTCTGCCTTTGTTTGTCTACTTTTCTCCTTCATTCTACTGCTTGCCCCACTCATTGAGGCATTTCTGCCACTGTTCCTAAAATCCTGGTTTTTGTTTTCTCTCTTTCTAGAATGTCCTTCAGTATTCTCTGTAGGGTTGGATTGGTGGTCACAAACTCCCCCAGTTGCTCTTTGTCATGGAAGCATCTTGTTTCTCCATCAACTTCTAGTGACAGTTTTTCAGGGTACATCAATCTGGGCTGGAGGTTATTTTCTTTCAGGACTTGGATGGAATACTTTGCTCCAAGCTCTTCTTGATCTGATGGTCTGTGTTGAGAAGTCAGCCATGATTCTGATAGGCTTACCTTTATAGGTAATCTGTTTCTTTTCTCTGATGGCTTTTAATATTCTGTTTTTATATTGAATTTCTGGTATCTTGATTATTATATGTCTGGGTGTAGCTCTGTTTTGGTTGTAGGTGGCTGGGGTTCTGTATGCCTCACACAACCAAATGTCATTTTCTTTTCCCATGCTTGGGAAGTTTTCCTTAATTATTTCCATGAATAGTCTTTGTAATTTGCCTGTATGTATTCCTGCTTCTTCATTCATGTTTATTATTCTTAAATTGTAGATTCTCTTGTCATCTTCTAGCTTTTGTATTATTACTGCCTGTTTCCTTGTTATTTTTAAGAGATCTTTCCTTTCATGATCACACATTGAAAACTTATCTTCAAGTTTTGATATCTATCCTTAGTTTCTTTTAAGGAGTTTTGCCAGCTTTCAATGGAGTTTTTAATTTCATGGTAGTCTCCTTGAATCTGCTTCATGTATTCTATATTTTCTTTATATTCTTTATCGAATGTTTCTCTCCTTTTTTTGTGTTCCTCCGTTCTTCCATCTGTATCATCCTGAGACATGCTTCCTAAGAGCATTTCTTTTATTACTCTACTCATATCCTGCTTTATGTAATTTAATATTTCAGCTTTGACCTCGTCTACAAGGTCCCGAATATATCTCTTAATGTCCATTGAAGCCATGTCTGATGTTGTGTGTTTGCCACCCTCAGTCTCCCTTGTTTTTCCTTCTCCTGGACCAGTGCTCTCAGGGTTCTGGGCTGGGGGCCTCCTCCTGCCTCTCTCTCTTGTCATGGCCCTGGCTTCCTCCACACAGGTTACAGTGCAGGTCCCAGCCCCCTTCCCTGTTGGCCACATTTCCTCTGAAGCATGCTGGCGAGGGACCTCCATCCTTTCCTGACTGTTCTTGTCCCTGGGGTGTAAACAGCAGCTGAGTATGCCTGCCCCTCCCCACTGGGCCAGCCAAACTTCAGGGGTCTTCACCCAGTTAGTGTGTGCGTGCTGGGCACAGGGAATCAATTTGAGAAGGCTCATTGGGTCCCAGCCAGTGGTGCATTCCAGTCCAAGCAAATCCCACGAATCTGCTCTGGGGAGGGAGCAACCAACTGAAGTCACTGTCACTCCCAGTTCAGGCTCCTCCTGCCTGATTCCAACATGTCACCCATTTGGTGATGCCCTTCCCATGTGGGAGGGGGGTGTCTCATTCCCAGCACTGACCGTAGATTAATGAAGGTCCCTTCACTGGCTCCACCCTCTGTTGGGCTCACCAACCCCCGACTTCAGTGCTGCTGTGCTTCCTGTGAGTGGTGACAGAAAAGAGGTTGGGCGGCTCTGCCTGCCGGTGCAGATTCAAGCTGGTGCAAACTTGGCGGGTCGCCGCAAACAATAACGCTGTATCCCATAATTTTTAGCTGTTTCAGTTGTAGTCCCGAAGTATTTGATGAGCTATTTTACATTTTAATTTCTTCCTGTGTCAAGAGGATCCATCTCCCTCTGTCTGGATCTCTCCAGGGTGTTTTATTCTGGCGTATGAGTTGTTTCTCCAGGGGGCTTTGTATTTTGTTGCTCACTGATTGGCCATCTTGTCTTCTCAGCCTTTTTTTTTTTTTTAATAATAATTGGACCAGGGATTTAGCTTAGCACCTCAAGTGCTTGCCTGGTAAGCACAAGGTCATGAGTTTGATCTCAGGTACAAGAAAAAAATTTTTTTAAATATAATAATGATGCTAACTTTAAAAGTTGAAATGTTAAGTTGGTTCTGAAGGAAAATAATATGACTAAATGAAAGTGGTTAATATAAAAATTCAGATTACTATCCCAGTATAATTTTTGTTTTTCTGTCTCTGATAGAACCAAGGAAGACTATATTTCTGTAGTTTTTTAAAAGGTCAGATCAAGATTAATAAGTAGCTAACTGTGACTGTATACTGAAGCTACCATGGGACGTGATAGGAACTGCAGAATGGAAAACCATACTCTTTTTACTTTTTTTTTATTTAAAGAAAAAAACAGAAAAAGGGTAGAAATAATACATAATTTCAAAAAAAATAAACATTAAGAAATCACTAGTTGATAATTACATATTGTCCTCTTAGAAGTTTATTGTGTGGGTAGAGAATGTGCAGATTCAAATCAAAGTTGCTCTGTAAATATGCAGACTCAATGTTAACTGGTTCTTTGATTTTCAAAGGGAGACTTAAATATTTCTTGCTATGTTCAATATCCTGACAAGGCTATATCAACTTGTTTTGTTGGCTGCAACCAAGCCCAAAGGCATACATTTATAAATCTCAGCCTCATAACATAATCAAATATTGTATTCTCTGTCACACCATCTCTTCCTCCCCTAATCCATAGAGTGTTGTCCTACTTCACATTTGTCTCCCTATTAAGAGAGGTTAATCAACCATCACCTTGAAGCATCAGAGCCAAGATGAATTTAATGTGGGGCACAAGTGTCCTTGAGTAGGACAAGGGATGGATGGCCTGGGTGCCCTGTGCCCCAGCTCCTCCACCCACCTTACTGTGGCTCAGCTCTGACCGGAGGGAAGTGAAGCACACTGTCAGCACCCTATCTTAAGGGACCCCATGGCATTTATTTTTCTACCTCATAGTTTTCATATAGGAACCAGCACATCTGTACAGACCCAGGCCTCATACCCAGGGCAATTAGATAAATGCCCCAGTTAACATTCCTTGGTTGGCTGATCCTGGTTCTAGTAACTTAGAACTTGGTCATGCTACACTGTATTTATCTAGATATATATTTTCTGTATGTGTTTTATCTTTTGAATTTTTACTTGTATTAGCACATGCTTGTAGTATGTAATGATTACATTCATGGTGGGCAGTTGGTACATGTATATAACACATCTTCATTTTTTTTCATGCTCTTTCCCTCCCCTCCCTACCACTCCCCTTCGTCTCTTCTGTTTTGCAGGAGTATACTGAGACAAAAAATATTTTAAATCGTGATAAATAAAGATATCATTCTCTTAAGAGCAATTCTTCCAAATTCCCCAGGAGACCATACTCTTTCAGTGTGTGCACCCAGCCAGAAAAATCATAGTGTTCTTTACCAAACCACTGTACCAGTTTCTGTTCAACAATTTGTAAAATAGGCTACTCTCTCTTTATGCAGGGTACAATCCTTTTGATGATTATTTTGAATCATGTACTTATATATTTGTCACTGTATCTAATTGCAGATTCTGTAAATTTGGTACCAAACTGCTTTGCTAATAATATAGCAGTGATTTAATTGTGAACAGGTATATAACAGTGACAATTATGAAAAGATGTACCACTGAAGTTTTTATTTCAATGTTGATTTATTTTGTGTTTCATCTAGTGGGAACCCTTGTTATAGTAAGATAAAGGAAGAACAGAATTTGAGAAAACTACCCCAAGAAGAAGAAACAGACCCCAGAAACTGGCAGAGGACCAAGGAGTAAGACAACAATGGCCAGAACCCCAGGAAGAGATGTATAAAACAGACTCAAAAAACCGACATGGCTATTATACAGTTCCATGTTTCTGTATGTGTTTTATCTTTTGAATTTTTATTTGTATTAGCACATGCTTATAGCATGTAATGATTACATTCATGGTGGGCAGTTGGTACATGTAAATGTACCTTCTCTTTATTGAATTTTTCTTTTATCAACCTTATATCTTAGTCAAGATTATTTTGAATGATAACTCTTTTCACTGGGTGGAGTGAACTATCACAGCATAAACAAGGGGTGATATGGGGACAACTGGAGTCAGAGCCCAGACAGGACAGCATGAGCAGGGCACAGCCAAACCCTATACAGTGCTCATTGTGGGTTGAATCGTTTTGCCCTGTGTTTGAGTTCTAGCCCTCAGGACAGAGAAAGTGACCTTCAGTGGGGTCATGGTGTTACAAATAATGAAGTTAATCTGAGATAATTGGTGTGGACCCTAGCACAATATGCATGCTGTTCTTATAAGAAGGAAATCTGAGCACAGGAACAGACAACAGAGAGGGAAAATGCCGTGAAGGTACAGGAAAAATAAATGTCACATAAGTGAAGGAACAATTTGGGGCTGGTGGAAACTAGAAGCATGGAACACACTCCCCCTCACAGCCCTCAGAGAAGCCAAGGTGGTCAACAGTTTGACTTTGGACTTTTTCACCCTCCAGAATTATAAAACAAGAAATTTTGCTTTTAGACTTACAGTTTGTGGGACCTTGTTCTAACACCCTTAGGAAACTAATACAGTATTCTGATGAAGTTCAGGAGAAATTCTAGGATAATTTAGATATTAATTTAGATATTAACTGCAAGGGAGAAAAACTTAGGGACACTGAGATAACAGATGAGTCCCCCCGTTGTTTTCAGAGGAGAGCTCTCCATCTCCCTCATTATGTCATGGGACTCAGTTATGTGATCCAGCTGGAATCAAATTCCTTCATGGGGTAGAATACAATAAACATAGCATGAACTTCTTCTCCATCCATTCTACTATATCCTGAGTATTTCACAAGCTATCAGCTCTCAATAATAAATGAATATCCTACAGCCACACCTACATCAGGCCTTTCTATATCCGAGTCTTCCAAAAATACTTGGTCCCTCTGATTCCAAAAGTGACAAAAAGTACTTGTCCTTAGAAGTTCTAGAGCAAGAAAAGTAATTCATTAGCAATCTTAGAGGGATGTTGTTAAGAAAAGGATGGATTTTAGAGTGTGTAGTGGCCCATTGATAATATTGAATATATTCTTCTGAAGCCTGCAATATATCACACATTTTTCTGTCAGTAGATATTCCTCCATAACATGATTTTTAATATCTGAAGAGATTCCATCTTCAGGAATCATATTCTGTAATTTGTTTAATTCTTTTTGTGAGCCAAGTCTATGAGAAATCAAGATAGTAGTTGAGCCCAGAGATACATATGCCCAAAGAATCACCTCCATAATCATCCATTTTATATTCTTCTCAAAGTCTTTATATAGTGCTTCTTTTAGCATGGAATTGGTTCTCTAGTCTGTGGTCACTTCTAGAAGACCAAAAAATATCACCCTGTCAAGCTTCAGAACACATCATCAGTTTACTCACTCAGTTATTTATTTTGTATTCAGAATGCCAGACACTGTTCTGGGCCCGGTGTCATAGGAATGAGCAAGATAGATACAGTCTCTTCCTCCACTGTATTCAGCCACCCCAGCCAGCTTTTAAACGTATCACACCTCTCCCCACCTACCGCCTCCACCTGTTGACTTCATCATGTGGAACTCCTTTTTCCTAGCTCTTGACTTGGAGAACTCTTCCTTCCTCAGGTCCCCATTAACGAGTTACTGCCATCTCCTTCCTGGAAAGTATTTTGTTCTCTATCAATTCCTTTCCTATCACCTGGTTTACTTCCTTTGGAAAAACTGTCTGAGTTTATCTTGTTTATCTACATGCTTTACTTAGATTTCAAAGCCCAAAGAAGCAGAGACTAGATGTACCTTGTGTATTGCTAACCTTTTGCCTTGTAGTTTGCTTCTTTTAGAACTTTAAATCTGCAGTCTTTTGCAGAAGACTTCACTAAGCTTAATGTTTTGGGGGTCCTTTCAAATTATATGTATCAATACTTTATTCTTCATTAGTGACAAACATTTGTCAATACTGAGTGACAAGCAATATTTCACTCCATCTCAATAACTGAGTTTTTTTACCCATTTGATTGCTGACATATAATTGATTTCCAGTTTTATATATTAAAAACAAAGTTGATATGAGTATTCTCATGTGTTTATGGATATGTTTTCATTTCCCTGGGGTGAAAACAGAATTGATGAATCAGAGAGTAGGTACATGCTGTTGACAAATTGCTGGAATTTTTTTTTCAAAGCAATTATAAGATTTTACATCCTCATGAAGAATATGAGAGGTCCAATTGCTTCACATTCTTCACAACACTAGGAATTGTTAGTGATTTTAATTTTAGATATTCTGGTGAGTGTTTTACATATCTCATTTTTAATTTAATTTGCATTTCCCTGTTAGTCTAGTGGTGTTTTCCATAGTTATCTTTATAATTTATATATTTACATAATTTAATGATTAGTTATGTATGTAATTTTTGCAATATATCTGTTTAAACTCCACTTCAAAACTGAGTAGCATTTGGCTCAATATCATAAGTCCAATATGTATATATTGGATACCATTCTTCTCAGATATATGTTTTGTGAATATTTTATTAGTTCCATGAATTACCTATTAATATAGTAGTACAGGTCAACTATCACTTATTTGAAGTACTTGGGATCAGAAATATTTTTAGCTTTCAGAACGTCAGCTGCTTTTTTAATTTGGGGACATTTGCACATATTTTTCCAGTTGAGTACTTCTAATTAAAAAATTTTAAATTCTGAAATACTCTGAAATCAAAAAAAAAATTGAGCACCAACATGATGCTCAAAACATTCCAAATTTTGAAGAGTACTTGGTTTTTGGATTAAGTATGCAAACACTTGTAATGTATTTTATGAGCAGAAATATTTAATGTTGATGATATCAGATTTTCCAATTTTTTATTTTATAGTTACTATGTTCTGTATTTTAAAAAACTTTCATCTAATGTCAAAGTACCATGGACATCCTCTTATGCTTTCTCTTAGATAATTTATTGTTTTTACCTTTATGTTTCAATTTAAGACTTATTCAATTTTTGTAATTATATGAGGTATTTCAATACTCACTTTTGATAGATATTCAGTTGTTCTATCACATTCTGTTGAAATGGTATGTTTACAAGTCTAATTTTTACTATTTTTTAAACCAAACTTACATTACAAATATAAATTCCATTTGGTGTTACTCATTGTACCTGCTGATTTGGTTTGGCTTGGTTTGGTTTAGTTTGGTTTTAGAAACTAAATTCTAAAAAAAAAGGCTAACAAGAATACACATGGAAAAGTTAAGCACTTAGAATTTCTTTTAAGTTAATTTCCATTGTAGTGTAGTTGACTTACCCATGTTGAAAATCAGATAAACATACACTCATTGACTTTATTCACAAACCCTTTTGCCAGTACCACACTTTCTCAATTACTATAACTCAATAGTAATTCATGAAGCCAGATTAAGTCCTCCAAATTTATTGTTTCTTTAAGATAACTCTGCATAGTCTAGTTCCTTTATATTTTCATATAAATGTAGAACCAGTTTATTTATTCTTTTTTCAAAAAATGTCTGATAGGATTCTTATCAGGAGTGCACTGAAGCTATAGATTTTCGGGGTGAGATTCAGTACACTAACCGTATTTTCTTCTAGTCAATGTACATTATATAGTAATATATCTAATTTTTCTTTGCAATGTTTAACCCTTTGTCAGTTTAGACCTCTTATATAATTTTAACATGGTACTATTTTGTATGTTATGCTTTTCAACTATAATAATAAATAGAATTAACCTTCTTCTTTTTCAGTTTTATGTTGTTAAATATGGGAAATAAAATATTGATAGAAATAGTGAATGAAGATGTATATCCTTGCCTTGTTTGTGGTTTGAGGAGAAAATATCCAATATTTCACTATTAACATGGATGTTATTGGCTTTGCATAGATGACTCCTGTCATAAAATCAAAATTTCTTTCTATTCCTATAATGCTGAGAACTTTTATCAATGAATGTTAACTTTGTTAAATGATTTTATTTTCTCCATCTATAAAAATGTCTATAATTTTTTCTCTTTCATTTTATTACTATGGTAAATATTATTGTCTAATTTTTACTATTTTTTAAACCAAACTTACATTACAAATATAAATTCCATTTGGTGTTACTCATTATACCTGCTGATTTGGTTTGGCTTGGTTTGGTTTAGTTTGGTTTTAGAAACTAAATTCTAAAAAAAGGCTAACAAGAATACACATGGAAAAGTTAAGCACTTAGAATTTCTTTTAAGTTAATTTCCATTGAGATCTTGTTTAATATACAAAAGTGTGATATCTGTGAGACTCATTGATGTTTAAATCCGTAGACATGGACGAAACAGTCATCTATGTAGACAAACTGAAAACAGGGCTGAAACCAAGCTCTGAAATACTCTAACACTTCCAGATGAGAGAAAGTAACAATAAAAACTTACAAATAGCCTGAAAGGGAAGAAAAATCAGAGTTTTAATTCTCCAAAACAGTTGCAGATAACACAATAAGGTGTGGACAGAGAAATAATGATGAATTTGGCAACATGGAGGCAACTGGAAATAGAAACAGGAATCATTCTAAGGTGAAAAGGTGGAATAAAGTGAAGGTGGCATGGAGAACACTAAAGAGAACCAGAAGTGAGAAGAACACAGCTATGGACAACCTGCTGTAGCATTTTTTTCTGAAGTATAACAGATTAAAAGGCCAATATCTATCTATAAAACTATGAGGAAAAAGTATCTGTTTAGCTTCCAGCCTTCAAAATATATAAAAAGAAGCAATGTGGGAAGGGAGAAATTTTTTAATTTAAAATATTTATGATGATGAAGACAGCCATGGAGTAGGCATGAGACCGGGGTACTCTTTTCAGACCTGAAGATGACAATTACATGGCCCTGAGTAGATTATTGCCTGTCTCTGAGCTTCATCTAATTTTCATCTGTGCATTAATGTCTTTTGGACTAGATATGAACAAAGTTTAAATATTCCTCAACCTCTATGACATTTCCTGCAATTCTCATAATACAAGCAGTCACAAATTTGCCATATTTATTTCTTAAAATTTATGATAATTTTGTTTTATTGACTGTGTCTCTTGTTTGGCCTATTTGAATCATGTAAGTAGTACTGAAAATGAAAGGGTAAGTGTACTTAATTAACCTATAAAGGAAGCCACACAGAGAGTGAGTATCCTAGTCATTTGAAAATAGACTGTACAGAGGAGCAATCAGGCCAGGTTCAAAAAGCTCCAGGGAGAGCAGGGCTACAGAATCAGGGGAATTTCCTAAACTGAGAAAATACAACTGCAGATGCTATGTTTAGGTCTCTTATAGTCTCTACAGCAAGTGGGAGGAGAGACATTAAGAGCACTTGAAGGTTAATCACAATCATTCAATCATATCATGGTAGATGAAGCACATTTGATCAACTGTAATAACTAGTCACTAAAATAACTAGACCACATCAAATTATCTTGTTTGTTAAGATAAATGCATTGGATTAGCTACCTCACTAAATCCATGGATTGATATTTAATTAATTAAACTCATTTCTTCTAAAAGAAGTGATTAATCATGTTGATCATACAGTGTCGAGTAAACAGGACGAGTTGATTTGGTGAGGAACAAAAGTTAAATAGAGTTTTCTGCAAAGAATGTATGTATTTAAACATCTGGAAATCTCACCATCCTCACAGATGCATTGAGTTTCTAAAAATCATTAGACATTGGTTGGATGAAAGAATATAGAGAAAATGAGCCCTTCCCTTAAGTAGCTTCTAAGATAATTAAAATACAGAACCTAATAGTGAATATGTTAAATAATTTCATCACTAAGTTGGGGGGAAACCATAAATTTTTCATTGTGCAGAAGAAATGAGGTACTACAGGCCAAATAAGATCAGAAAAGGCTCATCAAGGATGTAGATTTCAACCACATTACAAGCAGAATTGAGAACTAGAACACATTTGATTTCAAGTGTCAAATATAAAGTGCACTATATTAAGTCTAAACTGGAATTTATAAAAGATACAATTAATCAAAAAAAGGATTAATTAAATTAACAGGTGCACAGATAACATTTTGATCCTTTTCTTTTTGGTATCATAGATTCTCAGGGTCAAGTCTTTTAATTCTTCGCTGGTAAAGGGATATTAATATGAATAGTTTCATGGGGTGAAAGTGTAGTGGAACAAAGATAGACTGCAGTGGTATAAACAGAAAATCACAAAAGAGTGTGCCAGAACAATTAAAGGATATTTATAGGCAGTTAAGGACAATTGTTTACACATGCACCTCAAATTTCATTGTATTAAAATCCTCTCCCATTATTATCCAGTTATCTGAAGAAGAAACTCAAATTTAGAGAAGGCCTACAGTCAAGATCATTAGAGAGAAGTCACTAAATAGAAGAGAGAAAAAGCAATTAGTTATTTAAAAAATACCAACTTTAATGCCTACTTACAGGAGCCAAGATTAGAAGAAAGGCCATCAAGTATGAGTCAAGTTATTGGAGACATCAAAAAAGAAACAAATAAAGAAAATCTCATAAAATAAAACAGTCTTTTACAGTAGATTGGAGGCAATTAAAGTCTAATTGAAAAGGGATTAAGAAATTAATGAATTAAGAGACAATGAAACTTCATCATCTAGCTATGAAGGAACAATTAGCACTTGAGTAGCCCTGCCAGGACTAAACAGTGTCATGCTGGCCAGTGTTCAGTTACCAGATCTGCAGTAAGAAAGCCTTGCTTTCTAACATTTGCCAATTTTCAAAACATGCATACCCGCTCCACCCCGTTTGACTAATTTTAAGGTATCAGTGTTTTAACAACTGTGTAAAAAATTTAAAGCAGGGATGAGCTAGCTCCACCATACTATACATTGCTATAAAACAGAACATATTAAAAGAAACTATTTTTAGGCATTAGAACAAAAAGATAAACTCATAAGATGAGTACCAGGTATAACACCTGCCACTCTTCCCTGCTTTATACACCTGTGGACAATTTCCCAAAGCAAGCAGAGCTGAGTTTAGAGCTCAGAGTATAGCACTCTGCCTGAGCTAAGGAGCCTCACATGAATTTAGAAGTACATAAAGGAGTGGAATCTAGGGCCCATCATGGTAAACAGGGTGGACCCCTGTAGAAACAACTCCAGAACTGCATGTGGGGGACCTCATGAATCCTTGGCTGAGAGGGCTAGACTGCTTAGATGCAGAAAAAAGTTACAAAGGGATTACATTAAAACAATGTAACTGACAATAGAACAGGGTTGCGAGAAGTCAAGTATAACCTGAATATTAATGTTAGAGTTCTAGACAAGCCAGGGAATAGACACCTCCTTAACACCTTATGTATACCTTATTAAGAGTGCAGGTTAGACTTCAGAAGAGCCAGATTTATATCTTTAAGATGCTAAGATTAAATAAATAATAAAATTCAGCCCAGAAAGTATTCAGCCAATAAATTTTCCTTAGGTGATGCAGATGAAATGAAGACATTTTTAATCTTAGAAAAACCTATTGCCTATGGACTGCGTGATAAAAAGTGCTTGATATTCTTCAGCTTTGATGGAAGTGATACTACATGAAAACACATTTCCATGGGAAATAAAGAAATAAAATCAGTAAATACAAGAGGAGATTAATAGGAGAATTTTTCTTTTAAATTCTTTTTAAAATATCTTAGTGATTAAAGCAAGTAAAACAATTGAAAGATGGATTTCTAATCATTATTCGATAAAAACATAAGAATGAAAGATGGTTACCCATTACAAATATTATTTAATATTTGCTAGAGTTTGAAGCAGTAAAAGAAATACATGTGAAAGGAGGAAAAGAACAATTAAAGATATTTTATTGGTAGACAATATTATTGTATGCATGGAAACTTTTAAGGAAAGCATACAACATATAACACACAAAATATATTCTTAATAAGTAAAATTGGCATGGTTACAAGATACAAGATCAATATGCAAAAGTTTATTGCATTGTTATGTACTAGGAAAGCAATAGGAAGTTGAAATTTTTGAAAGATATTATTTATAGTACCACAATTAAATATGAAGTTCTTAGGAATAAATTAAACTGTGTAAGACACTGATTCTGAAAATTACAAAATTTTTTTAGAAAAAAGTAACAATTTAAATACAGAAATACATTACATTCATGGATTGCCCAACTCTAAGATGTCTGATATTTTCAATTTGATTGACAAGCTTAGTCAATCCCAATCAAAAACCTATTAGGAATTTTGATACAAACTGACAAACTGGTTGCATCTATAATAGACTAAATAATATTATAAAAGAGAAACAAAACTGGAAAACATACACAACCTAACTCTAAGACTTACCGTACAGTTACTATAATCAGAACAGAGCACAGTAACGTATGTAAAGACCTGTGCATAAGTGAAATGAAAACAGCATCCAGAAATACAGTGCACACACACACACACACACACACACACATACTCCATTTATTTTCAAGGAATCTTCCCAGAGAAGAATCCTTTCAACAAATAATATTGGAATAAATGGAAACAAATCAAACAAATGATGCAAAGTAAAATTCAATTCCTGCCCTTCAACTAATATAAGATTAATTTTACATAGATCATACCTATCAACATAAAATCAAAAAATTTAACATTCTAAATGAAGATGCATGAGCAACTCTTCACATTTTGGGATAAGCAAAGATTTCTCAGATGGGGTATTGAAATTACCAAACAGACATCTGACTCTGATCATTTTTTTTTTCATACCTAAATCTTGTAATCTGAACAACCACTTTCAAGATAACAATATGCAGTATATTAACTAGTGTTAATTTCCTATGTTTTTGAAATTCTGGATAATTTTTATCCTTGGGGCTGGGGATTTAGCTCAGCGGCATAAGAGCCTGCCTTGCAAGTGCATGGTCGTGAGCTCGATACCCGGTACCAATTAAAAGAAAAGAAAAAAAAGATGTGAGATAATTTTTATCCTTTTTTATTTTTAAAATGAAATAGATAAAAATTGCCAACCAAAAAAGAAAGCAGCAGAAAAAAATAGGACTGCACCAAAACAGAAAACCTCTGGTTTTCCAAAGATATCATTAAGAAATTATAAGGTGATATACAACATGATGACCATAACTGACAGTACTGTGTTGCTCATAGTTACCCTGTCCCTTTGTCCCTAAGGAATATATTCTAAGCTTTCCTAGTGGATATTTAAAAGTATAGGTAACACAAAACTCTACACACATATTACAATACAGTGCTTTGAGGGACATTGTCAGGTGAAATAAACATTGATTAACACAAGCACTGCAATACTATGAAAGTCAATCTAAAAATTGAGACAGCTACTTTGAGACTAATGAGTTTATAGAGTATGAATATGCTGCTCAAAGGGATGATTCACATTACAGGCAGGACAGAAAAAATACAGTGAAATTTCATCACACTACTTGGAGTGGTGCACAATTTAAAATTTATAAGTGATTTATTGCTGAAATTTGCATGTGATATTTTTGTATCACTGTTGGTCATGAGTAATGGAAACCATGGACAGTGAAACCACAATTAAGGAGGGATCACTTTAACTGAAATATGCTAAAAGGGTAGATCTTATGTATTCCTGTCACAAATGAAAAAGAAAAGAGAAATGAAAGAATAACAGAAGGAAGGAAGGGAAGGAAGAAGGGGAAGGCAGTCAGGGAAAAAAGGAAGGAAGGGAAGGATGAAGGAAGAAGGAAAAAAGAAAAGAAAAAGAAAAAAGAAGTATATGAGGTAACAGATGTTACTAGCTTGTTTATGACCTCACAAAACAAAAGCATCAACTCATACAATTAAATATATGCAATTTTATTTGTCATTTATACTTTACTAAATCTTAAATAAAGAAAGAAGTGCGAAGCAATCCACAGACTAGGAGAAAATAGTTGGAATATACATACATATATCTAACCACATATCAAAGAAAAAGTCCTAGTCCATAAAAAGACAATAACAAGCAAATCCATTTCTAAGTTTGGGGAAAACACACTTTATACACTTCACAACAGAAGACATGAACATGCCAGAAAACATTTGAAAAGATACTCAACATCATTAGTCACCAGGAAAACACATGCTAAGAGCCCAGTAAGATGTCATACCGTATGAATAACAAAAACTAAGAACGTAAGTGGAACACAGTTGTAGAAAAAATGTAGGGCACTTTAAAAAATGGTTTGGCAATTTCCTTAAAAATTTAATACATACTAATTAAATGATTCAACAATTTTCTTTGTTAGTACTTTTCCAAAAGAAAAAATATATAAATATTTAATGTAAAATAAATATTATACATAGATAGGTATGAAAATGTATAGATGAATGTTCATGGCATCTTTAACGACTGTCAAAATGTTGGAAAGGATAAAAAGACAAATAAAATGTATGTGTTGATAAAAAAAAAACTATTCATAAAATGCAATTCTACTGACCAATATAGAGACTGTACTATTCTAGTCAACAACATAGAAAAATTGTTTTCAGTGCTTTGTACAAAAGTATCTAATTATAAAAAGCACATGCTGAATAATTCCAATCATATGAAGTTTTAGAACATGTAAAACAAATCACAAAGGAGAAGAATCAGATGAGTGTTTAAATAGAACAGAGTGGAAAGAAATGATTATAAATGGGTATGAACTAACTCTCTGGAGTGTTGGAAATGTACACTTTAATTAGGTTGGTGGTTGTGTAGGTGCAAATACTTACAAAACCTTGTACCTTTAAAATCTGCACATTTTAACTGAACATGATAGCACATGTCTGAAAGCCCTTGCTTTAGGTCACAGAGGCAGGAACTGAACTTAAGACGGTATAGGGGAAGAAAGGCACGCAAAGGGAGAAACTGAACTTACTGGAAGAAGGAATGAGGACCACAGCGTCATCTGAACTGGGAAGAAACAATGAAAGGGAATTCTGTAGGAGCAACAATATTTGAAGAGGAGGATCCAAGTCAGTAGTGGGCAGAATGTATAGGACTCTGTCACTTTGTCTGGCAGGATCTGCAAACAAGAAATAGCAACAATAGTAGTAACGGTGGCGACAACCAAAGTGCAACTGTGAATCTGTCCCAGGAAGTCTAGGAACCTCTAGGAGTAAGAAAAGCCATCTTAGTTGAAGTTACATATTGATAGACAGATTAGATAGATGATAGATAGATGGATGGATAGATAAATAGATAGATAGATAGATGATAGATAGATAGATAGATAGATAGATAGATAGATAGATAGATAGATGATAGATAGGGATAGATGATATGTAGATATATAGATATGTAGATATATAGATATACATATCTATATAAAATTTTCTCTGTCCCAGATGGTGGCAAAACTGGCAATTCTCTCTTTCTTTTTTAATTATAATATTTGACTTACTATGATTCTGCCACACTACTAAATTGGAAATTGAATAAAATACAGTAAATGGATATTTTGGTTGAGCCAATTAAAATATTCCTTAGAGAGTCTTTCCTGTCCAAGCAACATTATGAACCTCCGAATAAATTCGGTCTGGGCCTTGGTTTGTTATTTTTAATTTGAACAAATGGAGTGGATATAAAAGGCTAAAACTGGGAGCTTATTCATTCACCCACATCCTGGTCAAAACTCTTAATATGTCAAAAGTCGCTGTCACCGTCTCAATTTTACTGTTATCAATATTAGTCCCGTTCTTTCCTTTGCACACTTGAGAGCACAGAAATGCTCATATCTCGGCTCTTACCCATTGCACACCTTTGCCACTGTCCTTTTCTCTTATTCCTCTGTCAAGACCCACACTGTTAATGTGGGTTGCACATGAAGATGGCTCTGCAGTTGAATATATTTGGGACAAATTGTATTAAACACAGTAACGGCTCCTTGCTGGGAAACCCCACTAGGACTTTAATGTGTTCCTGAGCACTGGGAATCTCCATGAGTGAGATAAAATGTTTGATCATGGAAGCCCTGTGGTTCAAGCATTACCTCAAATTCACCGTGGGAAACATTGGCCTAAATAGCAGTAAGTGCTCCAGCCCTTCTCTCTGCCTTCAGCCTCTCTTGTTCCAATTCATCATGAGTACTACTTTGGGGAAATATCTCAAATCATATTTTTTTGGCTGATCTTCAGCTACCAAAGACAGGGTGATCACACACAGTACCAGAGATGCCACAGCCAACCCTTTTCCTGTGTGACCTGCAAAGCTCCCCTCACTCAGCAGAAAAAGTTCTGTCCTGCCTTCTTAAGAGCAGCAGCAGCCACTGACCAGTGTGTTCACTAGAAGTTAGTGTCCCTAGAATGCACTGCGTTACATTTTAAGAGGAGTCAGAAGTCCAGGTTACATTTCAAGAGTTAATATGAACAAGTACCAGAAAAGGTGCAAAAAGCCTAAATGACCCCTCACAGTTTGAAAAGACAATCGGGCATACCCAATGGTCATCCTTCTGCTTCTAAATCCTGAGGCTTTATATGCGTCCTGCCAGGTAGTTCCTGGGTCAGAGCCTGGACTGGTGAGTATCATTTGCCAAAAATCTCAGTCTCTTAGCTCTGTTGATAGTGGAGAGAAAACTCTGTCTGTCTCTCTGTCTGTCTGTCTGTCTCTCTCATTAACCCCATTTACTTCATTCCAGAATAATGCACTCAACCACTCACCCAAGGCCAAGAAAGTTTCCACAACTGAGTCTTAGAAGCAACACCACTAGCCTGATAGCCCTCCAAGAAAATAAGATTTGCCTTAATACTTCTTTCTCTGATTACATAATGTGTTACTCTTCTTTTTCAACACAGTGAGTTTAAAGGATGCTACATGTACCATGTAAATTATCGAGTATTTTGACCTAAAATTACTTAAATACAGTAGATCAAAATGTCATGGGTACCTCAATCTAGACACCAAAGTATACAAATGGGTTTTTGGTTCCAAGAGCATGTGACTGAAATAAAAAGAGCCTGTTTCTTTAAGTAGCTTTTACAAAGGATTTCTAAAGCTCTCTCTTGATTTGTTGATTTATTTTTTAAAGAAAGAAAGACATGTGATGAAGGAGTTCAGGCCTCTACAGCCTCCCAGGAGATGAAGGAGGAGCTTGTGGGAGAGGGAGAGGTGGGCGGCTTTTTCCTCTGCTTGCAGAGGCTCCCAAGCTGTGGGACAAAAAGTAGAACAGAAAGGTAAAAATGGTAGGGAGGGAAAGAAAAAGAAAGCTGAGAGAATGAGTACATTTGCAAGCTAGGAGATTTCTGCATCCCGTGGCTGACTGGATACCACCAAGATTTAAAAATAAAAGGGACAGTACTAATATAAATTGTCCATCCCAGAAAGAGGTCTGTTTTTGGATGGAAGTGACCCAGCAATCCCCCTGCCTCTGATTGGGAAAACTGCTGGGATAGCTCATTAAGATAAAAAGTGCATTTGTCCTAAAAAAAAAACACCAAGATTAGAGCAGCTACAACACTGCTTTCTAGGGATCCATGGTACCCAAGAGCTTTTTCTCAGGAGTGTCCAATTGGAGCTTTAAATCTGCTATTCAGGCCAATGGAAAGTACAATGGAGTGATGTTATACAACCCAAATGGCAGACACTAGGAAGCTGCAAGATGCCCAGCAAGATGGAAACATCAAAAAGAATTTTATTTTTGATAGAATGTAATGTTGTTTAGAAAAAATCAGCATGGGACACTGCATTATGGCGCTTCAGGTAGCTTAAATTGACCCAGTTCTGCTAACCTTCCTGCTTGCTCTCAAAAGTAATTGTAAAATGGCCTTGAAAATAACTGTAGAATGCAACATCTTTAGTTAAGGAAGTGGGGAGGTGGTATCCAGAGAAATCTGGGCTCCATTCCAGTCCCTTCCTGCAACAGAATACCCTTTGCCACTTTAGTGCAGTGTGTCATGTGACCCCAAGGTACACAACTGGTGGAAGAATTCCTTTGGGGATCACTCATCTGTGGTGCTAGTGAGCCACATATATCTGAGGCATCATGTACTCTGGGCAGTTATGTGAGTCTTGTCAGACTGAACAAATCCTAGATTTTGGTCATCCTTTGCCGCCTATCTCTCAGTAATAAATCCTCTTCATATAACCAGTTGGAAATGCGTGTATTCAGTCTCACTGAGCTCAGACAAGTTCGTTATCAGTGCACAGGGAGACTGATTTACAGAAACTAGATGAGAGTGTCTTATATTTGTGTAACTGTTTAATGTGCTGTGAATCATTCATTGTGTATTTTAGGGGGAAGGAAAGAAAAAGAAACATACCATACTGAAACTCAGTGACTTAAAGCATCAGTATCTGTAGGGTATTTGGCCAGTGCCTCATCTAGGCTGGACTCAGCAAGGCTCTGCTCCAGGTGAGGGTGGCCAATGCAGCTGCTTCACATGGTACAACTGAGTGTGGGACAGGTGACTCTGCTATACTTGCCTCTCCTCTTTTTTGCACCACCAGGCTAGCTCAAGTATGTTTTAGTCTTATCGTTGACAGAAGCACAGGAGAAGGCAAGCCCCAAGGTGGACGTTTCAGGTCTGTCTTAAGAACATTGTCTATTAACATGTCATTGGAGAAAGCAAGTCATAAGCCAAGATTATGTTCAAGAACCAGAAACATATATGCCATGTTTTAGAGTAACATTGTGAAGTTATGTGGCAAAGGGAGCAGACACGGGAAGAGGTAAAGAATTATTGTCAATAGTTAAACCAGTTATGATGCAACAATCGCTCTTCAGTTTTTAAGGCCTCTAAAGATCTCTAGATCACTGGTTCTTCATCAGGCCATAGACAGCATTGCAGGTGTTTCTGGGGGCTTAGATGCCTTATCAGTAAAGTAGAAATAATATTTTCTTTTCCCATCTGACAGGGCTAGTGTGGAGCCCAGGTGAGACCACGGATCTGAATGTTCTCAGCTATCAAGTACCATGCAGTGCAGTGCTATGCCATGCAATAATTGCAGTTATTACCAGATGACAATGCTTTCTGTATACAGTAGGCTTGTGGGCTGTACATTCTCTGTCCTGTTTAACTCTGCTATGAGAGCACAAAAGCAGCTATGGACAAAATATGTATAAACTTCATTGCTGTGTTACTGCCATACTTTGGACC
Source organism: Hydrochoerus hydrochaeris (assembly GCA_004027455.1). Taxonomy (NCBI): domain Eukaryota; kingdom Metazoa; phylum Chordata; class Mammalia; order Rodentia; family Hydrochaeridae; genus Hydrochoerus; species Hydrochoerus hydrochaeris. The sequence goes on along the minus strand of PVLA01003278.1, from coordinate 71,205 downwards.
TGGGATGTCCCTCGAAGGCTCCTGTGTCAAAGGCCTGGTCCCTAGCCCGAGACTCTGTTAAGGAACTGGTCCCTTTTATTTTTCCTAAAGAAACAGTTGTTGCCTCTGAGAAACTTTTACAGTCCTTCTTGCTGTTTTCAGAATTATCTCTGAGTTTCCATTCCCTGTCAGCCAGAGGGGACAGCAGTGACAGCTAAGAACTATTCTTCATTGCAATCATGTATAAGCCTCTCTCCAGTCAATACTCTTGAGAGACACATGTAAAAGGGGGACTTCTCACATCTAAGCCCTGGAATTCCAGTAGGCTTAACCTGGAAGTGAAAATAAACACAGAAATAAGCTGGAAGAAAATCAAGAGTTGTCACACAAGTCCATGTTCTATACCTGAATCCTTTGTTAGGCATTGTGAATGATCCACTATGAAAGTGAAAATACCCACTGAGAATATTACAGAGACTGGCACAGGCAATTTATTTTACCAGAAACCAAACACCCAGGCCTACCCATAAAATGCAAGCTGACTTCCTAAAAAGGCCTACTAAGAAATAATTCCTTGTTCTAAAACGGACTGCTTCACCTAAAATGAGGGCTTCAATCCTAACTACATTATATGAAGTTGTCTCATCAGTCAATGGAAGTGATCAGGACATTTTGGGTCATGGAGCTTGTATTTGCTTCCCCAGTATGAAGTTTAGAAAGCAGGCACAACCCTGTATTGATTTTGTTCCATCTCATCCCCAAAGCTGGAAAGGTTCTCAGAGTACACTAAACTCAGTGCAGGCATCATGGGTACAGCCTTTGCAGTAAACTGGAGCTTTTAAGGTCTGAGTTCCATTTATAGTTGGCAGGTGCCCAGTTGAAGAAGTTGCTCTGAGAAGCAATCCCACAGAGTGTACACCAGTTTCAAAGTGTTGGTGTTGAAAAGAAAGATTCCCTTTCCTTACACTCACCTTAAATATAGATGTGCTGAACAACCAGCTTCAAGGAAGCTATGACCCATATTGAGGACTCCCTTCTCCAGGTAAAACCAGGCCTTACTGACATTACCAGTACACACCTCACAGAAGAGTGAGCTGGCCTCATTGCTAATGCCCTGGTATTATGAGGTATCTCCTCTCCATCCCTTCTCTCTGCTCCTGTACGTGACTTCCTAGTGCTCCCTCCAACCTTTGTTTTCCTAAATATCCCCTCACATGCTAGCCCCTCATCATCCCTTCTATACCTTGACTTCAGTTATTCAAAAGTCCAGTTTTTCAACTCACATCCTTTCCTGACTCACATGTATTTTCTGTTCTAGCAAAGGAGGCTCCTTTCTATTCCTCAATGTCACCACACACTTCCTCACCACCTGTTTCTCTCCTGCCATTTCCTCAGCCAGAAATGTTCTGTGGCACCTCTACCTACTGAAATATTTTAAGACTTAACTTATATATAATTTCTTCTAAAAAGCAATTAAAATTTGTACTCTACAGTCCCTTAAGTTCTAGGTATTAATTATGTTTTTCTTATGTCACCCAGGCTGTCACTTGTATTATAAAGACATACCCTTTCAGCTTCTTTAGGTTGGGAGCACTTTTATGTCTATATTGTCTTCCTCCTCTCAAAAAATGAGTTATAATAAATGCTCAGTTAATGGTTTTCACTGAATTAAATGATCAAGTACAAGACTTGAGACTTAACAGAAGTAATTTTCTTTGCTAAGTATCTAAAATATAATCAGGAAATATTGTAGATAAGGAACAAAAAAAATATATGTTACCTTGGAAAAGTAAAGTAGGAAAGACATTTTACAACATTTTTACTATGTTGATTATCAGGTAGTTTTCTGAATCAGCTCCTGTAGATCTAAAAGAAACAAGTTAAATCCTATCTTCCCATGAAAGCAATCTTACAAAATAGGTTTCTGTTCTCACCAAGGCCTCATGCCCAACTTCTTTTATGAATGGTCTCAAACACTGTATTTAATCATTTATAAATGTTAGAACTGCATACTATACTACATAAAACTTTCTACAGTGTATGTAAATCAATTAAACAAGACAACAGAGCAGCCTATAAAATAAAATTTCATTTAGTGTAGACCATCATAAAGGGCTATCATATGAAGATTTCATCTTCTTTAAAATCCCATCTAAAATAGATCAGCAAGTAAAGATATCCCTTTGATGGTGTCATAGTTTCAAAATGATTTCTTTGAAGACATTTTGTGAAGTATCTGAGGAAAACTTTGCAGGTGGTTAAAGACAGCAGTGACTTTTGAAGAAAACAATATAAGCAAGTGGGTTTGTATGCCCTTATTTCTCCCTAACAATTTCCATAGAGCTAGCATAGAGATTAGCTAGAAAATTTAGATTTATCTCAATATGAGAGAAGAAAATACAATGATTTTTGAATGGTCTTCTCAATAGCATTAGCAATTTTCTTGTTACTCGATTATGACTTGGCCATGAAAATTGCTCTGTGGTAAAATGATCTATGTATTTATCCTCATATGATGGTGTCCTATTTTTTATCTGATAAAAACTTGACCTAGAATCCTTCCAATGTGATGACCTAAAAGTCTTTGATTCCCATAGCTATCCTTCCACCTTGCTGAATCCTAGGGATGCACTTCACAGTTAAAGCTGATGTGTCTGCTTGCCATGAAACTACCTCTGAGCACAGCAGTCTTTTCCACAGTCACCATGTCTCTATCAGAAGTACTTAACTCTGGCAGCACATCAAAGACTGATTGCTAGGTGCTCTTCCCCTCAAAAAAGTTAATTAAATCAGATACTCAGAATCTCTGGGTGTAAGATGCAGGCTTAACATTTTTTAAAGCTCCCCAGGTATTTTTGATGTTGCTAGCAAGGCAGTAACTACCAGTCTCTGCAAACTTAAAAATCTATTTGACTCATTCAAAATTCAAACCAATTACAAGATCCTGAGGGTATTGAAGACTATTGGATTTATATATTTTACTTTGACAATAATGACAAGATGCCTGACTTTGGGGAATCACAGTCTCTCTCAAGTTTGAGAGTCCTCAGGTATTATATGAGAACAGTCTCAATGATGTCAAAAATCGTACAATTTTTTTCAGTAAAATACTAGCAAATGCAATTCAGCAGCACAGCAAAAGCAATACACCATAACCAAGAGGGATTTACTTCTGTAAGGAAATTATGGTTCAACAAATGAAAATCATTGTGATTAATCACATAAATCACAGAGGTAGACAATATGAAAAATGTCAAATACAGAATGAAGAAAAGCTCACAAACATTTCAGTGAATACAAAACAAGCATTTCACGAAGTTCATCATCTTTTCATGATATAAAGAATACTCACCAAGCTTGGAATAGAATGAAATTCACTCAACTTATTAAAGATCATGCATGAAATTTCCACAGCAAGCATGATACTTAGTGGTAAAAGACTGAAAGCTTTTCCTCTAAGATCACAAATAAGACAAAGATGTAACTTTCACTACTTTCTTTCAACATAATACCAGAAGTCCTAGCCAGAGCAATTTGACAAGAAAAAGAAATAAAGGATATTCAAATTGGAAAAAAAAGAAGTGAAATTATCATAATTTACAGGCAACATGATCTTCTTTATATAAAACCCTAAACATTCCACAAAACCTGTTACATCCAATAAACAAATTCAGAAAAATTGCAAAATACAAAATCAATAGGTAAAATGATCAGTTTTTTATGTAAAGCATAGTAAGTTTATTTTGAATTAGTTTTGGAGCAATTAACAATAAATGCAATCAATGAACTATCTCTAGCTGCAATGGTTTTCATTCTTTGCAATTATAATTGTTTTTCTAAATAATGATATGCACACAGATTTAGAGGTTTGTACTTTCAAATAAGGTCTTGATATGAAACTATTTGACATCAGGAGTCTCTTTTGTTTGAATGGAAAGTACTGATAGAGCAATACAAAAGATTTAGAGATCATTTCTACACTGAAATTAGCGTACCAAAACTCTTTATTGAGTTCACTGGGCTTTAAATTCAATTTTTTCATCTACACCTAGAAAGATTTATGACACAGTTCCCTCCAAAACACCTTCTTTTCAAATTAAAGGAGACCATTGCTTAGTTCTTCTCACTGATGTATCATTCTCTTTTGTATTTTTATTTTATGTAAAAGAGGCAAAACAAAATTTAATAACAAGATGATAGAAGAGTAACAACAGTTAATACATTGCATATTATTATCTTTAAAGTAGTTACTCAGAGTACAAGATACGGGCATAAAAAATTCTCCAATTGATATTAACACAAACCTTCCTTTTCTATGAACTAAAAGACACTATTGTAGAGCTAACTTGCATTCTTCTCCTTTTTCCCTTCTTCTTTTTCCTTTACTGCATCCTACCTTGTTTTTCCTTTTAAAAAATTTTTCCCGAATCACAACATATATTGTTCATTTTAGACCTTATTTACTCTTTAAATTTCTCAAATTAGGAATACAATATTATGTTTATACAACATGAATCTGATTTATTTCACTTATGAATATGTTCTCGAGTTGCATCCATTTACCTGTAAAAGTGTCAAGTTTATCCTCTTTATGTCTGAGTAGTGCTCCATTATGTAAAAATACCACAACTTTCTTATCTGTTCCTCAGTTGATGGGCATTTAGGTTGTTTCCAGGATTTAGATATTAAAAATTGTGCTGCTATAAATATGAGTGCACGTATATCATTGTGGTACAGTGTTTTTAGTTGAGTAGGACCACTAATCTTAGCATTTTGAACAATCTCCATACTAATTTCCACAATAGTTGCACCAGTCTGCACTCCCACCAACAGTGAGGAAAGCTTTTTTTCCCTACAGCCCTTCCAGCATTTGTTATTGGTTGATTTCTTGAAAGTCACTCTTTCTGGAGAAACATGGAATCTCTGATGATTCAGTTTGAAACTCTAGAATGACCAATGATGTTGAACATTTTTTAGACATTTACTTGCCATTTGTATTTCTTCACATGCATATACATCTCAGATACCCATTTTTAATGGTTCTTTCATTTAGAGGATCTGATTTTTTTCAATTCTTTATATGTTCTACATAAAAGTCCTTTGTGTGAGGGACACGGCTAAAATTTTTGCCTGCTCTGTGGGTTGTCTTTTCATTATGTTGGTGATTTCTTTTGATGTGCAAAAATTTTTCAGAGATCCAGGAATATAGAACTGTGGCAGTGTGACTGCCTGGGAAGCATGAGGTCAGAGTTCAACCCGTTTCCACCAAAAAGGAAAAGGTTTTAATGACATGAGATCTCAATTGTTGATTCATCAAAGTATTTCCCATGTAGTATGGGTTTGTTCATGAAGTCTCTGCCCACCTATCTCTTCTATCTACTTTTTCTTCCAGTACATTTAGTATTTCTGTTTTAATACTTAGATCTTTGAACCATTTAGACTTTAATTTAGTGAATGGTGATAGACATGGGTTTAATTTTAGTCTTCAACATGCAGAGTCAATTTTTCAGCACCTTTTATTAAAGAGGCTGATTTTCTTCCAGAGAACATGTGTAGTCCCTTTGTCAAAATAAGTGTGTTTGTAGTTGTGTCTGCATCTTCTAAACTGTTCCGCTTACCCTCAAGTCTATTTTTTCCAGTACCACTTGGCTTTTACCATAGTAGCTTTGTAGTATAATTTCAAATCAGGTATTATGATGTCTCCTGCCTTGCCTCTGTTGTCCAGAATTGCTTTTGCTATTCTACATCTCTTCTGGTTCCAAATGAATTTTAGGAATGCTTTCTCTAGTTATGTGAGGTATGCTGATGGTGTTTTAATGGAGATTGTATAAATCTGTGTAATGATTTGGGGAGTATGGTCATTTTCACTATGTTGGTTCTTCCTATTCATGAGCAAGGGATATCTTCCCTCTTTCTAATATCCTTCTTGATCCCCTTTTATAAAGTACTGTAATTTTCAATGTCTTAGATCTTTTACTTCCTCTGTTAGATTGATTCCTAAATATTTCAATTTTTTGGATGCTATTGTGAAGAGTGTGGTTTCCCTAATTTCTCTCTCAATGAGTTAGTTGTTTCTGTATAGGAATGCTACTGATTTTCGAATGTTGACATTGTATCCATCTATGCTGCTGAATTTGGTTATTAAATCTAGAAGTTCTTTGGTGGAGTTTTGGTGATCGTCTGTTTTAGAGTATCATGTTGTCTGTGAATAAGGGCAATTGAACTTCTTCCTTTGCTATTCTTATTCTTTTTATTTCTCTCCCTTTTCTAATTGTTCTAGCTAATGTTTCCATAACTCCATTGAGCAAGAGTGGTGATAGTGGACATCTTTGTCTTGTTCTGTTTTCATCTTTTTAGAAAGGGCTGTTGGTTTGTCATAGATGATTTTTATGAGATTGAGGTAAAGACCATCTATTCCAATATTTGGTAGGGTTTTTATCATGAATGAGTGCTGGACTTTGTCAAAAGTTTTTTCTGTGTCTACTGAGATAATCATGCAGTTTTTGTTTTTGGCTCTGTTGATAGGATTTATTACATTTATTGATTTGCATATGCTGAAACATCTCTGCATTCCTGCAATGAATCCCACTTGGTCATGATGTACAATCTCCTTGATGATTTACTTCATTCTGTTTGATAGTATCTTATTGAGGATTTTTGCATTTATGTTCATTATAGAGATTTGCCCATAGTTCTCTTTTTGTTGAGTCTTTCTCTACTTTTGGCATCAGGATAATATTTGCCTCTATGAATTCTTCCTATCTCATTTTCAATTTCATTAGCTGACTTTGGTTTATTCAGAAATTTTATATTTTCTTGATTCAGTTTTGGCAATCATATATATCTAAGAATCTGTCCATTTATTCTGAGAGTAAAGATTCTCATGAAAATAAAGATTTTTGAAGTAGGTATAGATGATCTGAATTTCCACAGGATCTGTAGCAATTCACTCTTTTTGTTCCTTAATACATGAATTTGACTTTTTTTTCTTTTTTTTTTTATAAGGTAGACTAAGGGCTTATCAATTTTAAGGCCATTCTCTGGGCCTTTCCATGTTGTTCACCTGGATCACAGTGAGGGTGATAGGAGGTGCCCAGTGGTAATTATACTATACTAACATTGAACAATCCATAAAGGAAATTGAAAAAAAAGCCATTTAAAATAGCATTAAAGATCATGAAATACTCAGGAGTCAATTTAGGAGTCAAAAGACTTGTACACAGAAAGTACAAAATGTTCAAAAAAAAATTAATTGGGCAAACATTTCATGAAAGGCTTGATATTACTATCAGTACTAAGCAAAGGGTTGTACGTTTCAATGCAAATCCCTATCAAAAATCCCAACAATTTTTTTCAGAAACAGACAGATCTGTCCTGAAACTCAAAAGAAATTTCAACAGACCATCAAATATGCAAAATAATGTTCAAATTGAAAAAAATTTGGATGTCTCAACTATCCCCAATTTTAAAATTCTACAAAGGCACATTAATCAAAACACTGCACTACTAACAGAAAGAAAGACATATGAATCAATTAGAATAGAAAAGATTCCAGAAAAAAGTCTCTCACATATATGACCAAATAATTTTTACAAAGCTAAGAAGACCAATAAATGGAAAATTACAACTTTTCAACATAAAGTGTTGACAAAGCTGTACATTCATATGCAAAAAGAAAATTGAGCCCTTACCTTACACTATAAACAAAGAATTTAAATTAATCAAAGTGATAAGACCTAAAACTCTAAAACTGTAAGATGAAAATGTAAGGGAAATTTTCATGACATTGGACTTAACTGTGATTTCTTAAATATGATATAAAAATTATGACAAACAAAAGTAAAATTACATAAAGTAGACTACATAAAGTTTAAAACTTTTCTATGTCAAAAAGCATATTCAACAGGGTGAAAGAACAACCTACAGAATAGAGAAAATATTATCAAATTATGGATCTGATAAAAGATTAATACCCATGATGCAACTAAACTAAAATTTTTTGAAGTGAACAAAGGATATGAGGAGATATTTATTTAAGGAAAATGTACAAGTGTCCAATAAACACATTAAAATATTCATCATTGCTAACTCCTAGAAAAATGCTATCAAAGTCACAAACATTGTTTAAAAGTAGAAAAAATATAAAGTGCTGAGAAGGGCTTGAAAAAATCAAAAGCTTTTCATACTACTGGTAGAAATGTAAGATAGTGAACTACTATAAAAAAGTGTGGCAAATGCTTTAAAAATGAAACATAGTTATTGTTCCGAATTTCTGCTTTGGGTTATCTACTTAAAAATATTGAAAGCAAGAACTTGAAGAGATATTTGTATGCCAATTTTAACAGCAGCATCACTATTGGTAGCCAAAGGACAAAGAAACTCAAGAGTCCATTGATAGACAAATGAACAAACAAAATGTGCTATGTCATAAAACAAAAATTTTTAAAAAGAAGGAAATTTTGATACATGGTACAACATTATTAAATCTTTAGAACATTATGAAAAATGAAATAAGCTAATTTTAAAATAATAAATATTACATGTTTCATTTAGATGAGGTGTCTATCTAAACCCATACAGACAGAAAGTAGAATGGTCGTTTCCAGGGTCTAAGGGCAGGGAATGATGGGGATTTCTTGTTCAGTGGGCCCAGAACCTCAATTCTGCAGAATGAAAGACTTCTGTGCATGGAAAAGTGGTGGTGGTACCACAGCAATGTGAATGTGTATAAATGCCACTGAGTTATATACTTGAGAATGGTTAAAATGGTTAATTTTACATGACATGTATTTTAACACACTTATAAAAGAATATTATGTTCTCATTCTATCCAATTTATCTTCCATCATTCCATAGTGAACATATAAATAACAGTAATCAAAAATACAATGAATGTTCACATATTTTAAAATCTTATTATAGTAAAAGACACATTGCCAAGAACAATGGGATAAGTGTGTTTAAAACAAGGGAGGTCAATTTCAGTATTTGAGGTGAATTAATGACATTATGTCTTTTACTGTAATAGTTATTTAAATTTAGATTTTTACCTTGTGTTTTGTTCACCCCTTGTTCATCAAACATGTATGGAAACTTCTGTCTTATAAGAATATTAAAGTTTGTAATAGGTGCTGTGGGAAGTCTGGCTCTTCCTTAGAGTCCAAATGACAGTGAAAGGTAAATAACTTCAGTTGATTCAGTACAAAAAGGCAGCTGTTACTGTACAACTAAATACATGAAAGATGACTTCTGGAACTGCTTCAGAAAGTGCAAGAATGACAGGATAAGTGAACTAAGAATGAGTAGAGGGTTCAGAGACAGATTAGTAACAGTGTGTGTTTTACCATAATAATTATTTAAATATTCACTACACCATATTTTTATCACTCCTTGCATGTGCCAAGTGATTTAACACAACTACCTCCATTCAGATGAAGATGAACCAGCTAAGATTATGTAGTTGATTAGTGTTAAGAAAAGCAAGTTAACTTGCTAAGTTTTAGACCAATTATTTTATTTATTGTCCAAATAAAACCATTAGACAATATATCTCCCTTCAGTTTCAATAAAACAAATGTTTCTTTCAAAGTTGCCTATGATCTACTGTGACTAAGCTAATGTATGAATGGTTTGCTTATACAATACAATACGAATGGAAACATTTGGAGAATAAGTAAGACACTGGTTTAGTGCATTTGAGAAATAGAATTTTTGAATCTGATAATATTAGCCTTTCATTACATAGCAACTATCATGCAATATTTTATTTTTAAAAAGACTATTACTTCACCACAAAACAACAAATTTGCATTTCTTGAATATACATAGTCAATTGATATTAAAATCAATTTGACTTGAAATAAATACAGTCAGCCAGAACTCCTCACTGATGCCATATACACTAGCTAGTTAAAGCTGATAGCTACAATAATAAAGTGCTTCACTATTAATGATGTAAGACAGTTGTAAAACTGGGCTGTTACACAGTAGTCTTCTTTATTCACAGTTGTTATATTGTAGCTGCTTTTACCTCAAGTAATTTCCCAACTAGATATTTTAAATGGAACATTTCATAAATGATTTATAAGTTTTAAATTATGTGCTATATATATCACATGATAAAATATTATGCTGTATTATTCTAAACTTCCCAGGATGTGTATCATGACTTTTTTCCAGTATATTGATGTTATATACATTACATGCTTGTTTGCTTTTGAGATCCAAATGTTGTGGTACTGCAGTGCTGATGTTCAAGTAGCCTAATGAAGGAGTCTAATATAGACCATAATGCCAATGTTATTCACTTCACTTAATCTTTTCACATAGGTATTGAATCATCTCACATCAACACAAGAATAGTGAGCATAACAAGGCATTTTGAGAGGCCATATTCACATTGTTTTATTATAGTGTATTGATTGCTATTTATTGTTTCATTTTATTATTAGCTCTTGTTAGTCTCTTACTGTGCAAAATTTATAAATTTATAACGATTAATTTTTATCATATGTAAGTACAGAAAAGGATATAATATTTATAGAAATCAGTGCAGTACACAATTTGAGGTATTTGGGGACATATCTTATAAGAAACTATCATATCTTATAAGAACATATCTTATAAGAAACTATCATAGCTGTTATATTTTAGGTAGATTATATCCATTACAACAATCTTCAAAAGCTGGTAAATATACAGTGATGACAGAACACTTAAAATCATGTAACACAAGTACACTAAGACTGTTATCACCTGGTTTAGCCCAAATTTCATGTGGTTTAAAATTTTATGTCTATAGTATCTCCTGTGTTCAGTGTAACATGGAGGGAGTATATGACAAATATCAGCTAGAGTTTTAAAAAACTGTTCATAATTTTCTCTGAGTGGTATCCTGAGTTCTCCCTGAGTAGATGCAGACAGAGCCTTGCAAAGGAATCAGATGAACAAATGCAAGGAAACCATGCCTGATTTCCTTCTCACGGGGTAGAGCAGACTTGACAGATACGCCTCTAATAAGCATAATGTTTGGGTACAATGAGAATTTTCTATCAGAACTGAGGAAATGAATGGGTCCCATGCAAAGGGCACAATGGGGTATAGTATGGAATCAGAAGGAAGTGAAAAGAAATTTAGGTGGTCTATATTTAGAAGTTCAGGTAGACAAGTGGCCACTACATTCCTGGAAGAAAACTCCATGCCAGGAAACAATTCAAGAAATCAAGACCAAAGCCTCAGTTAAAAGAGTGGCAAGTTTCTTTCAGATTCTCAAATTCACTGAAGTATAAATTTTCAAAAACAGCTTCTTATACTACCCTAGATGTCAGTGATGTGTGCCAGTCTTTCATTTTTAATTATATTGATTTGGATTTTTCTCATTCTATTGGTGAATTTGACCAAAACTTCTGTTTGTTTTGTTTTTCTTTTTAATCCTATCTTTTCAGGAGTCTGCTGGGAATCTCTTTGATCTTTTATTTTGTTTGATCTCAATTTCATTGATTTCCACTCTGATCTTTATAATTTCTTTCCCTCTACTTTATTTGGATTTGAATTGTTCTTGATTTTCTAAGACTTGAGATGCATCATTATGTTATTTATTTGAAATCCTTCTATTTCTCTAATATAGGCTTCCATTGCTTCCTTCTTAATGCTTTTTTTATTGAGTTCTATACATCCTGATTTCTTTTATTTTGTCATTTGGTTGTAAGAAGTTTTAAAAATTTTTCCCTGAGTTCTTCTATGACAAATCAGTCATTCACATGCATATTATTCAATCTCCAAGCATTTTGCATTTTCTGAAGTTACTTTAGCTGTTGCATTGAAGTTTCATTCTCTTGTAATCTGAAGGAATGCAAGACATAGTTTCAGTCCTGTTGTATTTATTGAGACAACATTTATGGCCCAAAATATGGTCTGTTTTGGAAAAGGTTTTGTAACCCACTGAGAAGAACATATATTCTGTTATTGTTGGGTGAACTACTTCACAGATATTGGTTGAACCTATTTGTTCCATGGTATAGTTTATTTATTGATTTTTTAAATGGAATTATATGTTTAATGGTGATAACAGAGCATTAAAATATATCACTATGATTGTATTGATTGATGTATAACTTATATGGAAAAGCATTTGTTTTATAAAATTCGATGTATCAACATTTGATGCATAAACAGTTACAATAGTTATTTCTTCTTGGTGTATTGCTCCTTTACCAATATGTAGTAGGTTTCTTTTTCTCATAAGACAAGTTTTGCTTTGAAATCAAATTCATAAGAAATTAAAGTAGCTATTCCTGCTTTTGTTCAGACCCCACCTGCACAAGCATTGTTTTCCATCCTTTTACTTTTGGTGTTGTTTCATTTTAGATGAGAGGAATCTCTTGCAAATAACATAAAGTTGGATTTTCTTTTTTGATACAGTCTTTCACTCTATGTCTCTCAACTAGAAAATTAAAGCTATTTATATTGAGTGTAATTAATAAAAAACATTTACTGTTTCTTTTCATTACATTATTTTTCCATGCTTTATTCTTTCCCTATTTTGCTTTTAACTAATTTCTCATGTGGATATATTCTTCCTTTGGATACTTTGGTGACATTGACCTTCATGTTTTCAATATTTTCAAACTTCTTAGATACAGACACATGACATAACAAAACTGAACCAGGAAGATTAATAGAACCTGAATGGACAGTAAAAGACCCTGCAATCAGGCAAGAAAACAAAACCCTCTGCCAACTAACAAAATTCCATGACCTGACTGATTTACATTGAATTTTACCAGGACATCATAGAACTAATACCAATAGTTCTCAAACTTTTCTACGGACTTAAAAGGAAAGAAACACTGCCCAATTCTTTCCTGGAATCCAGAATTACCCTAAAGACAAACCAGTTAAAGTCCACAAAAGAAAACTACACATCAATAACCTTGATGAACACAAATGCAAATATCTTCAAAAAGACACTTGTGTCTAGAATTCAACAAAATATTTTTTAAAAAATTATTCACCATGCCAAGTTACTTTCATGCAAAAAAGCCATGTAAATCAATAAATGCATATACCAAATAAACAAGATCAAGGATAAAAAACACACAATCATCTCAAGAGCTGTATAAAAAGACTTAGACAAAAATCTAACAACATAAAATAATTAAACTCTGCAAGTTATCAAGATAAAAAAATCAACACATATAAATCAGTGGAAAGTTCTGATGTTTGGGTGAAGACCATTTAGTAGGAATTGACTGATGACCTGGGAACAAGTCAGGAAGTTTGAGCTGATATCATTGGGGGTAACATCCTACATAGGGTTCTTAGGCAAGAGACTTCTTAGTTTCTGCTTTGGAAGATGATAATATGAGATCTAGATGGTATTCTGCATATGCCACATGTCTTCCTCTTTTGCCATTTTCTTTAGTATTTAATAGAGGCCTAAGCTGGGTGTGATGGCACATGGCTATAATCCCAGCACTCTGGGAGACTGAGACAGAAGGACCATATAGTTGATCTGAGCTTTGGGTTACTCTGCTATGGACATTCATTGCTGTGTTTTACCAGTGGCAGTAGCACAGGGGTGAGGAAGGAATCACATTTCAACACAGGAAGCTGGAGAACCTGGGAGACCAAGGAACATTCTGACAGGTCATTTTAATTGACCTAAAGACTCCCTGCTAGGTCTTACCTCTTAAATTTCTGCCTGGGACCAAGTCTTCACAACCTGAACTTTGAGAAAATACACTTAAGTCATCAGTATATCAAGGCAGTGGGACATTCCATAAGAGAAAAACATCTAGGGAAGACATGTTATGAATGAGTTAAAATTTAAAATTAGCACCCATGTTGGTGAATACATGTGATCCCAGCACCCCAGGCTGGGAGACAGAGAAAGGAGAATTACTGGTTCAAGCCCAGTCTGGGCAATTTAGCAGCATAGTGAAATCTTGACCCACATTTTTTTTTTAAAAAAAAGAAAAACTATTTAAAAATCAGTAGAATTCCTGTTCAGCAATAACAAGTATAATGAGACATCAAGAAAGCAGTACCATTTTAAGTTTCCAAAAGCTTAAAAATCATGAAATCAATCTAGCCATGAAAGTGAAAGAACTTAAAAATGGAAACTTTAAAACTCTGAAGAAAGATATTGAAAAGAATACTAGCACATGGAAAATATCTCTTTTCTTGGATAGGTGGATATAATATCATTAAAATGACCATGTTTAAAAAGCAATAAATAGAGTTAATGTAGTCTCTATTAAAATACCAGCAACATTCTTCAAAGATCTAGGAAAATACAATCTTAAAATTTATATGAAACCAAAGGAGACCTAGAACAATGAAAGCAATGTTGAGCAAAACAATAAAGAAGTAAATATCATGATTCCTGACTTCAAAGTACATTACAAAGCCATACTAACAAAAATAGCATGGTGTTGGCATAAAATAGACATGTAGACTAGTGGGTTACAACTGAGAACACAGAAACAACCCCATACACCTTCAACCACCTAACTTCTGACAAAGGAGCCAAAAATATATGCTGGAAAAAGAATAGCCTTTTAAATAAATGTTCTGGGAAAACTGGATATCCACATACAAATGTATGAAATTAGTCCCATAACTCTTATCATGTACAAAAACGAAATCTAAATGACCTATATAAAATGACCTATATAAAAGGCCTATATGGGACTATATGGAAACTATGAAACTGGTGAAAGATTACAGAGGAAACACTTGAAAACAAAGACACAAGCAGAAACTTCCTCAACAGAGCTGCAATAGCACAAAATCAACAAGTGAGACTGCATCAAATTAAAACGCAGCAAAGGAAACAGTCAACAAAGTGAAAAGACAACCTACAGAATAGGGACAAAATGCTAGCCACTTTTCTGATAGAGAATTAACGCTAGAATATATAAAGAACTCAATAAGTTGTTCTAAAATCAATAAGCCATTCAAAAAAGGATAAATTAATAGAAAAAACAGATACAAATGTCCAATATGTACATGAAAAAATATTTAGCATCTTTATCCATATGGCAAATGAAAATTAGAATAGCTCTGAGACTCCTTGTCTACTCCAATCAGAATGGCTATCAGCAAGAACCCAAAAACAAATCGTGGTGAAAAAAACCATCCTACGGTTTTGGTGAGAATGTGAACTAGGGTAACTTCTATGGAAATCATTACAAAAATACTTCCAAAAAAACCCCTTAAAAATTGAAATTCTATTTAAACCAGCTATACTTCTCCTATGCTATTCCCCAAAGAGTTAAAGTGGCTTTCTACATTCATATATCTGTACCTATGTTTACAGCAGTACAGTTCATAATAACTAAACTTGGGAACATGTGAAATGGAAACACATCAAGGGAAAGAGAAAACAATAGAATCTTATCCAGCCATAAACAAAGATAAATTTGAGTCATTTATGTAGGAAAATGAATGGATCTTGAGACCATGTTAAATAAGTCAGACACAGAAAATTAAGCAGCATGTGATTCCTTTCATATGAGAAGTCCAATTATGAATAAAGAGTAAAATAAAGACAGACTTTTTAGAGTAAAGGAAGGAACAGGGGGAGGCATGGGTAAGGATTGGAGAAAGGGGAAAATGATTAAATTGTGTTACGTATATATACCAGCCTGCACAAAAAAACTAACATAAGCATCATATGTTGCACATTTATGCCGAAAAATTTTTAAATAAAAACTAAAAATAAGACAGCTACTCTGGCTTGCTTTGGGGCTCCCATTCCATGGCATACTATTTCTTTTTTATTTGCATTTTAGTCTCTATATTTCTTTTTGAATTAAATGTGTCTCTAGTATGTAGAATACTATTGTTTCCTTTTCAGATCCAGTCTCTCAGTTTGTATCTTGTGATTGGAGAGTTGAGACCATTCATATTGACTGCTATTACTGAAGAATATTGACTTGTTTCTGCCATTGCATTGTTTTCTTATTTCTGATTTCTTTTTCCCCTTATGCTTAACTGCTTACTTCAAGCCAAAACTCATCATAAAAATCAATGAAAGTCACTAAATATTGTTTAAAGGAACAATTCAATAAGGCAAGGCAACAATTTAAATACATATTCATTAATACTGGAGAAGCTAGCTTTGTAAAACAAATACTACTGGACACAGACAATCATACAAGCATCAACATGATTATACTGGGGAACCTCAATATCACACTTGCAAATATATATCAAAATGACTGTCTTAGTCACTTTCTCATTATTGAGACACAATACCCAACACTTGAAGTTAAATAAAGGAAGATTTATGGTTAATTGCAGTGTATAGAGGTTTCATAGTTAGCTGGATCCAAAGCAGTGGCATGGCAGAAGTGTATCACAGAGAAGAAACTGTTTTTGGCAGGCAGAAGGTAGCAAATCATCAGCAACAGTAGTATCAGCAAGCTACAAGTGTCAATAGCAACTCTCTTTCTGTCCCTTACATTCTATCCAGGCTACATGTCCTTAGGGTAGGTGAGTAACCCTCAAATCCAGGGCCTTGCCATTATTCACACTCATAACTTTGCCAAACCAATCAATGAACTAATTTAGTAATCATATACCCACAATCCCAGCATCACACACTTCGATCCAGCCACATGTGAAAAGATCCACCTATGACCACATGTGGCTTTCAGGGGACATTTAAATATCTAGACAAGTCAAAACACTGGCAAAAAAAAAATAAATAAATAAATATCAGAATTGAACCAAACCTTGGATAAATATTTAATAGACATCTACATAGTGTTTTACTGAACCACAGAATATATACCCTTCAGTGAAATACATAGAACTTTCTTCAAAATAGGCCACATAGTAGACAAAAAAGTATGGTAAAGTAAATGCAAAACAATCAAAATTATTCCATGCATATTATTGGATCATAGCACAATAAAACTCTAACTCAATGGTAATAGAAACACATAAATTATGCAAACACATTGAGATGAAACAATACACTTGAATAATCAGAGGATCATGGGAGAAATCAAACAATAAATTAGACAATTAGAATAAAATGGCAGTGACTACAACATACCTACAGGATACAATGAAAGCAGTCCTAAGAGGGAAGTTTAGAACTATAAATGCCTATATCAGAAAAACTCTATAACTGAATAAAGAAATCTAGGAAAAATCCATAACCAGTGCTAATACAAAGATGGAAATTATATAAAGATCAGTGTATGAATTAATAAAATTGAGATGAATAAACAATCAAGAAAATACCTACTTCTTCAGAACAAAAATAAAACAGATAAATCATTAGCTGATATTACCAGAATAAGAAGAGAAAAGACGTGAATCAATGAAAGTAGAAAGGGAGAAAAAGGAATCAAAATGGGCAACATCAAAATATAGAAAACTATCAACAACTACTTCAAAATCTCTACTCCAATAACTTGGTGAATCCAAAAGAAATGGATATATATATTCCTAGATACATATGAATTAAAAAAACTCAATCAGAATGATATAAAAACACTGAATAACACAATAACAGCAAATTAAATTGGGCTGTATTTTAAAAAGCTCTACTAAGAAAAGTGAGGACTCAATTGATTCACCACTGAATTCTACAAGAATTTCCCAAAAGATCTAACACTAATACTCCTTGAACTGTTTCATTAAATTAAAAGAGAAAATATACTGCCAAAATCATTCTAAGAAAATATACTGCCAAAATCATTCCAAAATCAGACAAAGATTCAACTAAAAATAAAACTAGGCCAATCTTTTTAATGAATATAGATGTAAAAATTGTCAACAAAGTAATAGACAATAGAATGCAACAAATCATTAAAAAGTTCAAACATCATGATCAAACTAGGCTTCATTCCCTAGAATGCAAAGATGGTGCAATATGTGCAAATCAATAAATGTAATACATTTCAAAAACAGAACCAAGGACAAAATCACATTATCATCTAAATAGGCCCAGAACACATCTATTCATGAAAATCTTATCTCAAAAAGTCATTTAAGACAAAAATACTACCAACATAACATTAAAAGTAGAAAAAAGGAAAACATTTACCCATTAATCAGGAATAAGACAAGGAAGTTCACTATCACCATTCCTATTCAATATAGTACTTAAAATTTTACCCAGCTCCCCTCTTGGACCCTGACCTCTGGAGGGTGGCTGCTCCATGACTGCCCTTGCCCCTCAGACACCAGACCTTCAGATGGCAGCTGCCCCATGCCTGCCTTCCTTCCCCCTTCAGACCCCAGACCTCCAGAGGGGAGCAGCTCCATGTCTACCCTCCTCCTTCAGGAACCCCCACTTCCTAGACCCAGTATTGCTGTGGATCTTTGGCTGCCCTTCCTCCTCCTAGAACCTTGGACTGCAATGGACTAACCTTGCTGAGTTGATGGGCGATTTAGTAACACCTCATCCAAACAGAGGAGCTCAGCAGGCTTCCATCAGTGTGGTGAATTTGTCCCTAAAATAGAGGTCTTCACTGGATAAACAGGAATAGTAGCTGTAGGACCTTGTTACGCAAGAGATCTAACAGCTTTTAGTGGGTGAGTCTTTCCTGCATACAGAGAACATAAGTTGGATTGAGGGATGTACCAATAATGCCTCCCCCAACCTGGAGAAAATTAAAAGGGCTTATAAGACACCCAGTGACACAGTAGGGTTTCAGCCAAGACAAACACTACAGACAGAGAGATCTGGTGGCCTGGAACAACCTGAAGACATAGTAATGGTGGGAACTAAGGGTTGATTTACATTAATACTCTTAGGTTAGTCAGCCTAAGAAAAATATAGAACTCACTCAACAGGCCCTGCAGGAGAAACTCAGGTGACCGGACCTCCTCTTCATTGTGATACCCAGCAACTGAACAAACATCAACCACACAGTAGGACCCTAAGATATACACTACTGACAGTTGAGACTAATGTGGTTGAAAAACCAGACTGAAATGTGAACATGACAAAGTGAAAAAGCAAAATACAATCTCAAACATCTAGTCCATCAGGAGTAAGTACAGGAGACACTGAAATAGAGGACTTTAGAAGTCATAAACCTGAAATTTCTGAAAAGATAGCAAATGAAATAAAAAAACAAACCTATGAGGCTATAGAAAAAACCAAATTAGAAATAATTTCTCATGTAAAGACAGAAATGGCAACCTTATTAAAGGAGTTGCTCAGCAAGCTAGAGAAGACATAGATAAAAAAAAGTACAGGAACATGGGAAACTGATTGAAACTTTGAATGAATAATATAGAAAACAAGTAGAATGCATGAAGCAAACTCAAAGAGATATCCAAGAAATAAAAAATTCTATTGAAAGCTGGAAAGACCATTTAAATAAAGCTGCAAATAGTATTTTGGACCTGGACAACAGGATCACAGCTAGCAATCACAAAAGGATAGAACTTTTAAAAATAATAAGGTAGCATGAAATGACAATTCAAGAGCTTCAAGATGATGCCAAGAGAAACAATATAAGACTACTAGCCATCAATGAAGAAGCAGGAGTCAATGTGAATGACATGAGTAAACTATTCACAAAAGTAATAGCAGAAAATTTCCCAAACATGAGGAAAGAATCTGATATGCAGATAAGTGAGGCAAGTAATATGCCAAATAGTCACAAGGAACATAAATCTACACCCAGACAAACAGCATAGAAACAGAATACTAAAAGCTGTTAGAGAAAAGACACAACTCACTTAACAAGGAAAGCCTATAATCATGGCAGACTTTTCAGCACAAACCCCCAAGTTAAAACAAACTTGGATTGAAGTATTTCAAGCCCTGAAAGAAAACAACGTTCAACCCAGATTGATGTACCCTGCAAAACTTTCTTTCAAATTTAATGGAGAAATAAGATATTTCCATGTCAAAGAACAACTAAAGAAATTCACGTCCACAAAACCAACCCTAGAAAAAGTACTGAAAGACATACTAGATAGATAAAAATGACTATAATTTCCAGAACAACAACAGAAAGAAACCATTAGACAAGGCAAGCCATTAAACAAGGGGGAAAAGCAGAAACACAACAGCAGGAAAATAACATGACAAATTGAGCCAGTACATACCAGTTAAATCCATCAATGTAAATGGCCTCAATTCACCTATTAAAAGAAATAGATTGACAGAATGGATCAAGAAACAGCATCCCACAATATGCTGTATATAAGAAACACATCTGATGCAAAAAGAAACTCATAGACTAAAAGTCAAAGGATGGGAAATGGTATTCCATGCTACAGGAACCCAGAAAAGTCAGGGGTAGATATTGTATGTGCAGACAATGTCAACTTCAAACCAAAAATAACCAAAAGAGATAAAGAATATCACCACATACTTGTCAAGGGAATAATTCAAGAAGAAGAACTAACAATAATAAACATATGTGCACCAAATACAGGAACACCCAACTATATAATACAAGTACTAATAAATATGAAAAACCAAATAAGCAACAACATAATTGCAATAGGGGACCTTAATACTCTATTATGACAAAGAGATAGATCAACTAGACAGAAGGACAGAAAAGAAATAACAGAACTGAATCAAATTTGTGAGCAAATGGACTTAGTAGATGTTTACAAAGTATCCCACCACATTGCAACAGAATACATGTTCTTCTTACCTGCACATAGGTCATTCTCCAAAATAGACCATATATTACCCTATAAAACATTCTTAAGTAAATGTAAATTCAATTGAGAATCTTTGAGACTATTGCATGCATATTATCTGTCCATGGTGCACTGAAATTGGAATTCAATGCAAAAAGAAATTGCAAAACCTACATAAATACATGGAAATTAAATAACAATCTCTTGAACAATCAATGGGTTACAAGTAAAAATAAAGAAGAAATTAAGCAATAACTACAGTTCAATGAAAATCCACATACAACATACCAAAACCAGTGGGATGCAATGAAAGTGGTCCTAAGAGGCAAATATATAGCAATAAATTATCATATCCAGAAAACAGAACAAGCAAAAATAATCTAATGCTATAGCTCAAGCTTCTAAAAAAGAAGACCAAGTAAAACCCAAAGCTCATAAAACAAAGGAAATTATAAAGATCAAAGCAGAAATTGCTGTAAAGAGACTAAAAAAAATACAAAGATTAATGAATCAAAGAGCTGGTTTTTTGAGAGAATAAATAAAATTAATAAACCTCTGGCCAACCTTATCGAGAAAAAGAAATACAAAACTCAAATTCACACAATAAGGACTGAAAAGAGAGAAATTACTACAGATCCCATGGAAATCCAAAAGATCATAAATACCTATTTTGAAAATCTTTACTCACATAGGGTGGAACACACAGAGGAAATGGACAGGTTTCTAGAAACATATGAACTATCAAAGCTCAATCAAAACATGTAACAATTTTGAATAACCCAATATTAGTTACTGCAATTGAAAACATGATTAAACATTTGCCAAAAAAGAAAACCCCAGGTCCTGATGGATTCATGCCTGAATTCTACAAAAAATTTAGAAAAGATTTAATGCCAATACTCCTCAAACTCTTCAATGAAATTGAAAGGGAATCAATTCTCCCTAACATTCCTGGAGGCAAGTACTACTTTGATACCAAAACCAAAGAAAGACTTAACCAAAAAGAACTATAGGCCAATCTCACTAATGAACATTGATGCAAAGATTCTCAGTAAAATATTGTCAAATAGAATGCAGCAAATCATCAAGAAGAATGTATACATCATGACCAAGTGGTATTTATATCAGGAATGCAGGGATATTTCACATTAGACAAAACAATAAATGTAATACACCACATCAACAGAGCCAAAAATCGTATGATCATCTCAATAGATGCAGAAAAAACTTGTCCATGATAAATAAAGGAAAAACCTACAGAAACTCAGAATAGATGATATCTACCTCAATCTGATAAACCAAAAGCCAATATTATACTCCCTGGACAAAAACTGAAAACTTTCACTCTAAAATCAGGAACAAGACACTCCTATTCAATATAGTTCTGGAAATACCAGCCAAGGCAATCAGATAACATAGTAAAATAAAAACAATAAGGATAGGAAAAGAAGAAGTTAAATTATCAGATTTGCAGATGACATAGTACTTTACATAGAAGACCCCAAAAACTCTATCAAAAGACTACAAGTGTTAATAAAAAATTCAGCAGTGTAAAAATCAATAGCATTTTTGTACACAAAAAACAAACTCACCAAGAGAGAAATTATGGAAATAATGCCTTTCACAATAGCATCCAAAACAATGAAATATGTAAGAATCAACCTAAGTAAGAATGTAAAAGACCTATATGCTGAAAACTGCACTACTCTAAAAAGGATACTGAAGAAGGTATTAGAAGAAGATATTAGAAAATGGAAGTATATTCCTTGATATCAGTTAGGAAAAACCAACATTGTGAAAATGACCATATTCCCAAAATTGTTATACAGATTTAATGCAATCCCAATTAAAATACCATTAGCATATCTTACAAATCCAGAGAAAACTAAATTCCTAAAACTCAACTGGAAACAGAGGAAACCTAGAATAGCAAAGACAATTCTGGGCAACAAAGGCAAGGCAGAAGGCATCACAATTCCTGACTTGAAAATATACTACAAAGCTACTGTGATAAAATCAGCATGGTGCTGGCAAAGAAATAGACCTGAGGATCAATACAACAGATGAGATGTTGCAAACACAACTACATTTGACAAAGGGGTTAAACATGTTCACTGGAAGAAAGATAGCCTCTTTAATAAATAGTGTTGGAAAAGTTGGATTTCCACATGTTGAATACTGAATCTAGATCCATGCCTATCACCATGCACTAAAGTCAAAATGGATCAAGTATCTAAATATTAAAACAGAAACACTAAATCTACTGGAAGACAAGGTAGGTAGAAATCTTGGAGACATAGGGGTAGGCAAAAAATTAATGAACAAAATGAAAATTGCAAAGGAAGTACTTCCAATAATCAACAACTGGGATCTCTTATTACAAAGTTTTTGCACTTCAAAAGAAATCACCAACAAAGTAAAAGAAAATCCACAAAACAGGAAAGAAACAGTCCCTCAGACTAATGACTTATTTTCAGAACATACAAAGAATTGAAAAACATCAAGGCCCCCAAATTCAAAGACCCTCTCCAAAAATCTGAGATGAACACATTTCTCAGATGAAGATAAGCAAATGGCAAATAAATACACGAAGAAATGTTCACCATCACTGGTCATTTGAGAAATGCATATTAAAATAGCATTGAGATTTTATCTCATTCCAGAAAGAATATCTGCCATCAAGAAATTAACTGATAACAAATGTTAGCAAGGCTGTGGGGAAAGGAACATTTCTCCTCTGTTGGTGGGAGTGCAGGCTGGTGCAGCCACTGTAGAAAATGGTGTGAAGATTCCCCAAAAAACTGGATTCCATTCAATCCAGCTATTCCCTTCCTTGGTATTTTCCCAGAAAAATTGAAAATGTCATGTCACAGTGATATCTGTTTACCCATGTTTATAGGAGTACAATTTGTAATAGCTAAATCTTGGAAACAACCAAAATGCTCATCAACCCCAGAACAGATGAAAAAGATGCAATATTTTTATACAACTATAAAAAGATGGTCTTTTATAGGTCAATAGAAGCAACTTGAGACTGTTCTCATAAGTGAAATAAATCATATTTATGATTTATTATGACTCATATTATGACTCATATTTGTAATTATCATATTGTCTCTCTAGTAATAAAAATAATGATAAAAAACTGAAAGAGTAATAAAATCCAAAATGTATAAGAGATATTGTAATAATGAAAAGAAAGGATATAACTGTATGTATCTTTAAGTGTGCAAGATAGATAACCATACTATTGTTTTTGTTAGTTTATCCAACAAAATAGTTTGTACTGGCATTGTTTAATTGTTCACTTTTTATGCTTTAATTTTGTAATGTAACTACTTCTAAGATCACAATATGTAATTTATCAACTAGTTATTTCTTATTGTTAATTTTTTTGAAATTATGTATTATTTCTACCCTTTTTCCTGTTTTGCTTTTTTCTCTAAATAAAAGAAAAAAGTTTAGCCAGATTATCAGAAAAGGGAAAGAAATAAAATGGATGTGTATAAGAAAGGGAGAAATCAAATTAACTTATTCATTCAGTTAACATAATCCTTTCAAAGCAAATCCAAAATGTTCCAACAAAAGACTCCTAGAACTAATAAATTCAGCAATGAAGAATACAAAATCAATACACAAAAAGGGAATAACATTCCTGTACAATAATAATGAACTCACCAAGAAAGAAATTAGGAAAACAATACCATTCAGCATTGCATCAATCAGAATAAATGCTGAGAAACTAACCCAACCAAGGAAATGAAAGACTTCTATAATAAAAACCATAATAAGCTGAAAAAGATCAAAAAGGCCATCAGAACATAGAATGATAATATCCTGTTCCTGGATAGACAGAACCAATATTATCTAAATGATCATACATCTGAGATTAACACAACCCAAATCAAACTACCAACAGTGTTCCTCAAAGTACTAGAGAACAATCCCAAAATTAACACAAAATCAGAAGAGATACAGAATAGGAAAAGCAATCATGGACAACAAAAGCAAAGCAAGTTGCATCAAAATCCAGGATTTCAAGTTATGTTAGATAGATCCAGCCATAGAAAACAGCACAGCACAAAAACAAACATTTGGGTGCTTGCCCCAGCAGCACATATACTTAAAATAAACATTTGGATCACTACAACAAAATAGAGAATACAGGAAAAGCCCCAGACACAATCAGTCACCTGATCCTTGACAAAATGGACAAAAAACATGTTTTAATTGTATCATTTATTTTGGTGGCCTAATGTTTTTGAGAGGTTTATATTTTCTAGATGTTATTCCTCTGTCCAAGGAGAAGTTGGCAAGCTTTTTCCCATTCTATGAGAAAGATAGCCTCTAAAACAAATGATCCTGGGAAAAACTGCTATTCACATGCAGCAGATTAAAACTAGACCCATATTTTTTATCATGTACAAAATGAAATCAAGCTGGGTGCCCGACCAGCCCCCTTAGGACACTGGACTAGGCTCCAGAGGTTCCGTGGGCTTGAGTGGACCACTCCCAGTAACCTTCATTCAATCAGGGGAGCCAGTCCTGCCAAAAGGGGAGCCAGGCCATGCTGCTGTCACGAGGTGAGTTGCATCTCACCAGGGCAGGCCTGGGAAAAATTTGGGACCTTGGATCCTGGCAGCTGGGTGCCCACCCAGCCCCCTAGGACACTGGACTATGCCCCAAAGATTCCATGGGCTTGAATAGAACACGCCCAGTAACCTTCTTTCAACCAGGGAAACCAGGCCCACTGCACAAGGGGAGCCAAAGCTGCATGAGTCCCAGTAGCAGAGAGTGCAGGAAGTGATTCCCAACACACCCAGGGAATGCATTGGAACATCACAGGAAACATGGAAATATAGGAAAATGACAAAATGAAAGACCAAAATGCAATTTCAAACTTCAAGCCCATCTCAAGAAAGCCTAGGAGCCATGTACATAGAAGAAAATACTAGCCATACACCTGAAATGCCTGAAATGATATAAACTGAAATAAAGAAGTAAGTATGGGAAGCTAAGAGGGAACTCAAGTCAGAAATAATCTCCCAGGTAAAAGAAGAAATGATAAAAGTAGTGAAAGAAATACTGAATGCATCCAACAAAGACACAGCAAAACAATTAGAGGAACAAAGCAAAATGATAGAATTTCTGAATGAACAGTTTAAGAAACAAACAGAATACATGAAGCAGATTCAAAGAGATATACAGGAAAACAAAAATTCTATTGAAAGTTGCAAAAACTGCCTCAATGAAAGTGAAGATAGAATCTCAGACCTTGAAGATAAGATTCTAGCTAGTGAACAGGAAAAGATATTATAAAAACCACAAGAAATCAGGAAATAACAATTCAACAGATGCAAGATGATGCAAGGAAAAACAACATAAGATTAATAGGGATAAATGAAAAAGAAGGAAACAACACAAATGATATCAAGAGACTATTTACAGAAGTAATAGCTGAAAACTTCCCAAACATGAGTATGGAAACTGACATACAGATTAGTGAAGCATATCAAACTCCAAATAGCCATAACCAAAACAAAACTACACCCAGACATATAATAATCACCATCCCAGAAATCCAACATAAGAACAGAATATTAAAAGCTGTTAGAGAGAAAAGACAGATCACCTATAAAGGAAAACCTATCAGATTCACAGCAGACTTCTCAACACAAACAATGAAGTCAAGAAGAGCATGGATTGAAGTGTTTCAGATCCTAAAGGAAAATGACTTCCAATTCAGACTGATGTACCCTGCAAAACTGTCCTTCAAAATGGATGGAGAAATAAGATACTTCCATGACAAAGAACAGCTGAAGAACTTCATGATCACCAAATCAACCCTACAAAGAATACTGAAAGACATTCTACATACACATAGGAAAAAACCACTAAGCAAGACAGACAATTAAACAGAATGGAAAATTAAGATACAACATCAGAAAGATAACATGTCAACAATAAACCAATATATGACAGTTATAACCATTAATGTAAATGGCCTCAATTCATCAATTAAAAGAAACAGACTGACAGAATGGATCAAGAAACAATGTCCAACCATATGCTCTCTACAAGAAACCCATCTAACCCAAAAGGAAACTCATAAACTGAAAGTCAAAGGATGGAAAACAATACTCCATGCAACAGGAACACAAAAAAAAAAAAAAGTGGGGATAGCTATTCTGTTTGCAGACCATGTGAACTTCAAACCAAGAGTGGTCTGAAGTGATAAAGAAGGTCACTACATACTAGTTAGGAGAAAACTGCAAGATGAAGAGATAACAATCTTGAATATGTATGCACCAAATTCCAGAGCACCCAGCTACACAAAGAAAGTATTAACAGAAATGAAAAATCAAATAGGTAATAACACAATTATAACAGGGGACCTTAACACACCATTGACACAAAGGTATAGATCAACTAGAAAGAACATCAGCAAACAAATAACACAACTGAATCATAGCTGTGAACAAATGGATTTGATAGACGTATACAGAGTGTTCCATCCAACAACATCAGAATATACATTCTTCTCAGCAGTACATGGAACGTTCTCTAAAACAGACCATATACTAACCCACAGAACATATTTAAGTAAATGCAAAAGAATTGAAAATTTCCCATGCATGTTATCAGATCATAGCACCATGAAACTAGAAATTAATGATAAAAGTAAATGCAAAAACCCCACAAACACATGGAAATTAAATAATACACTCGAGAAATCAGTGGATCACAGGGAAAATTAAAGAAGAAATTAAACAATATCTACAAGCAAATGAAAATGCAAATACAACTTACCAGAACCTGTGGGATGCAATGAAAGTGATCCTCAGAGGAAAATTTATTGCACTGAGTTCCCACATTAGGAAAACAGAATGAACACAAATAAGCAACCTGATATTACACCTCAAGCAGCTAGAAAAAGAGCAAGCCAAACCCAAAGCCAAAAGAGAGGAAATTATAAAGATCAAAGCAGAAATTAATGCAATAGAGACTAAGAAAAAAATACAAAGAATCAATGAATCAAAGAGTTTGGTTCTTTGAAAGAATAAATAAAATTGATAAGCCCCTAGCCAACCTAATTTAAAATAGGAAAGAAAGACTCAAATTCATGCAATACAGAATGAAAAAGGTGAAACTACTACTGACCCTGTGGAAATACAGATGATCATCAACAATTATTTCAAAAACCTCTACTCTCATAGGTTCGATAACAGAGAAGAAATGGACTGACTCCTAGAAACTTATTCCTAGAAACTTATGAACACCAAAGATGGATCAAGAAGATGTAAAACTGCTAAATAACCTGATTTCTATTAATGAAATTGAAAATGTAATCATGTCCCTACCAACAAAGAAGAGCCCAGGCCCAGACGGATTCACTACAGAATTCTACCAGAAATACAAAGACTTAATGCCAACACTCCTCAAACTCTTCAATGAAATTGAAAGGGAAGCAATTCTACCTAAGTTATTCCTGGAAGCAAATATCACTCTAGTGCCAAAACCTGAGAAAGACCCAACTAAAAAAGAACTACGGGCCAATCTCCCTAATGAATATAGATGCAAAAATTCTCAATAAAATATTGGCAAACAGAATGCAGCAAATCATCAAGAAGATTATACACCATGACCAAGTGAGATTCATCCCAGGCATGCAGGGATGGTTCAACATACGTAAATCAATAAATGTAATCCACCATATCAATAGAGGCAAAAGTAAGAATCACATGATCATTTCTATAGATGCAGAAAAAACTTTTGATAAGATCCAACACCCATTCATGATAAAAACCTTACAAAGAATTGGAATAGATGGTCTTTACCTCAATATGATAAAGGCCATCTACGGCAAACCAACAGCCAGTGTCATAATAAATGGCCAAAAACTGAAAGCCTTTACCTTGAAATCAGGCACAAGACAAGGATGTCCCTTTTCACTGCTCCTATTCAACATAGTACTGGAAATACTAGCCAGAGCAATTAGACAAGAGAGAAATAAAAGGAGTAAAGATAGGAAAAGAAGAAGTTAAATTATCATTATTTGCAGATGACATGATACTCTATACAGAAGACCCCCAAACCTCCATTAAAAGACTCCTAGATGTAATAAATAAACTCAGCAATGTAGCTGGATACAAAGTCAAAACTCAAAAATCAATAGCATTCTTATACACTAACAACAAAATCACTGAGAGAGAAATAAGAGAAGCCACACCCTTCACACTAGCATCCAAAAAAGTGAAATACTTAGGAATTAATCTAATGAAAGATGTAAAAGAGTTGTACAGGGAAAAGTATAATATCCTGAAAAAAGAAATCAAAGAGGACCTCAGTAAATGGAAAGACATCACTTGGTCATGGATAGGAAGAATAAATATTGTGAAAATGGTCATTCTCTCAAAATTGTAATACAGATTCAATTCAATCCCAATAAAAATACCACTAACATACCTCATAGATCTAGAGAAATCACTCCTAAAATTCATCTGGAACCAGACAAGACCTAGAATAGCAAAGGCAATTCTAAGCAGCAAAGCCAAGGCAGGAGGCATCACAATCCCTGATTTGAAGTTATGCTACAAAGCTACCATAATAAAATCAACATGGTATTGGAATAAAAACAGACCTGAAGATCAATGGAATAGACTAGAAGATACAACTACAAACTCACTCAGCCACCTTATCTTTGATAAAGGGGTCAAACATGTTCACTGGAAGAACGATAGTCTCTTTAATAAATGGTGCTGGAAAAACTGGCTTTCTATATGCTGAAAACTAAAATTAGACCCATGCCTGTCACCATGTACTAAACTAAAATCTAAATGGATCAATGATCTAAATATTAAAACAGAGACACTAAATCTGTCGGAAGACAAAAATAGGTAAAAATCTTGAAGACATAGGGGTTGGTAGAGAATTCATGAACAAGAACCAAACTGCATGGGAAATACTTCCCAGAATCAATAACTGGGATCAAGTCTTATTAAAGAGTTTCTGCATGTCCAAAGAAATCTCCAACACAGTGAAAAGAAAACCCACAAACTGGGGAAAAAAACTTAGTGAACTGTCCCTCAGACAAAGGACTTCTGTCTAGAACTTATAAAGAATTTTTAAAAATCAGACCACCAAAATTCAAAGACCCAATCCAAAAATGGGCATCCAAGATGAACACACAGTTCTCAGATGAAGAAATACGAATGGCAAATAAATGCATGAAAAAATGTTCATCATCATTGGTCATTAGACAAATGCAAATTAAAACCACACTGAAATTCCATCTCATTCCAGAAAGAATGGGCAGGATCAATAAAACTACCAACAACAAATGCTGGAGAGGCTGTGGGGAAAAGGAACTCTTCTGCACTGTTGGTGGGAGTGTAGACTGGTGTAACCATTGTGGAGGTCAATCTGGAGATTCCTCAGAAAGCTGGGGTTGGAGGTCCCATTTGACCCAGCTATTCCACTCTTAGGCATATTCCCAGAAGAACTGAAAACATCTTACCACAGTGATATATGTGCACCCATGTTTATAGCAGCACAAATTGTAATAGCCAGATCTTGGAAACAACCTAAGTGCCCATCTGCTGAGGAATGGATTAAAAAAATTGTGGTACTTTTATACAATGCAGTACTACTCAGCTATAAAGAATGATCACATTGAGATATTTATAAATAAATGGATGCAACTTGAATCCATACTCATAAGTGAAATAAATCAAACTCACATGTATAAATACCGTATAGTCTCCATAGTGTAAGAAATGGATAAGAATACAGAAGATTTTATGGTAATCATGGCTCACCATTATACTGCTTTAAAGTCTTATGTTTTCGTTCATTGGTTGGAATGTTTTTATTCTGTTCTGTTTGATCTCAATATATGTGATGGTATGAATAGTTACTTTGAAGAAAAGACAATATGGCAGCCATTGTTGATTTAATATCATCTTGCTCTGAAGTCCTACCATAGTTTTGCTTTTCTATTACCATTGGTTCTATCATGTTGTGTCTTGTTGGATTTTAATATGTATGATAGTAAAAACAAAATTTTTATGGAAAATTATAATATAGTAGCCATTGTTCATCTTCGGTTATTTGGTTCAGAATGTCTTGCAATACTTTCATTCTCTTGAGTGGTTTTATTCTATTTTGTTATGTTTGACATTATTGTGTGTAAAGCTAAGCTCAATTATTTCAAAAAAAGAGATATTATGATAGCTACTGTTAATATCCAATTGTCTTGTGAAGTGCTGTGTTGCTTACATTGTTCTGTTTTGATTTGCTTAGATCTGTCCTCTTTTGTTTTATTCTCTTTAAAATAAAATAAAATAAAATCAATATGGATCAAGGACCTTGGTGTTAAAACAGAGACAATGATTCTGCTGAAAGATAAAATATGTAAAACTCTGAATGACATACAAAACAGACAAGTATTTTATGAACAAAACCCCAATTGCATAAGAAATCAATTAATGATCAGCATTCGCACTCCAGGTGGGAACACAAAGAAACATGGAGAAACGCCTGTCTCTTTTGGCTGGATTCTCACGTGCCATGGCGCCCTGGTCCAGCAGCCTCCTCAGCCTGGGGGTGGGAAGCGCAAAGGCAACGCTCGGTACATGGAGGCAAAGGGGCCTTGGCGCTGTGATGTGGGTGGGCCGCGGCAGCTGGAACCTGAACTGCAGGGAATCCTCATCACTTGTACTGTGAACGAAGGCAGATGCCTGGAGGAGGCCGACAGCCTGCTCAACGCATACGGCAATGATTTGTAGGGACCCGAAAAGTTTACAGACAAGGAACAGCAGCTCTCTGGATGTGAGGGAGAAGATGATGTGGAGGATGCTTGAAGAAGGAAGTTGGTGACATTATGGCTTCTACAGAGAAGAGGCTAAGAAGATTCCAGTCAGTAGAGAGTGGAGCAAATAATGTAGTCTTCATCAGGACACTTGGGATAGAACCTGAGAAACTGGTGCATCACGTTCTCCAAGACATGTAAAAAACTAAAAAAAAGAAGACTCGAGTTATTTTGCGAATGTTACCCATCTCAGGCACATGCAAAGCTTTCTTAGAAGATACGAAAAAAATATGCAGAAACATGTTTGGAACCATGGTTTAAAGCATAAAACAAAGGGACATTTCAGTTTGTGTACAAATCTCAAAATAACAGTCATATGAATAGAGAAGTTATCAAAGAATTGGCAGGAATTGTAGGCAGTCTGAATTCAGAAAACAAAGTGGATCCAACCAATCCACAGTACACAATGGTAGTTGAAATCATCAAAGCTGTCTGTTGCCTGAGTGTTGTGAAAGATTACATGTTGTTCAGAAAATATAATTTTCAGGAAGTGGTAAAGACTGCTAACGATCCACCACAGCATCCTCCAAAGCTAAGAAATGGGAAAGAAGCCAAATTGGAAGCTGATAACAAATTAAATCAAAATGACCCAAAAGAAGGGGAAAATAACCAACAGATTGTGCCACAGAATAATGAGGAGGAACTGGAAGAAGCAAAACCAGGATCTGAGACTCAGGTGGAGACTGAGGAAAGTGCTAACCTGAACCATCCAGTCAGATTCAAGTAGGATCCAAGTCAAATGAAAATGATCTCTCATAGGAGTCATTTTGTGCTGGAGGTGGGTTTCTCCACTCAAGTTTTCTGAGATGGTACTAGGGTTCCTTATAAAACTGTGACGTAAATATCGACCTTTGTGTACTGCGTCTCGCTGGTCTCACAGCAGTGAGCGGTGATCCCTCAGCCCTGTTAACATTTTCCACGGGGCTCTTTCAGCCCTGATGGCAGTGTGTGGGGGGCCTGCGGGCGGTCACACAGGCTGGAGGGCGGTGGGAGGATGATCTTGCCTCTCCCTGAGGACCTTCTTCAGTCTCCCTTTATGCTGTGTCAGCTGATTTACAGGAGGGAACAAGCTCTGAGAAGTAGAAAATCAGAGGGAAACTTGCATTCTAAGGAAGGAATGGAATTTTAGGTGCCCCAACTCAGCTGTCCCCTGCCACTTTGTTGTAAACCCTGCAAAATTATGAATCATGTAGACTGGAAATTCATTGTTGTGATGGTTTTGTATTCTGTGTTTTCCTTGTTTAGTTATATCTGTTTATGTATTTCATTGATGTTTGTTATGAACAAATGTGCTGTCCATTGCTGCAATTCTAAGTGTAGACCTATGGACATTTTTGATAAGGTTAGTGATGAAAAATTACAATCTTCTGAGTTTTTCCTGTATACAGTACTACTACAGCAAAAAACAATTCTGTCTTTACAGTGAAAGCTACTTCTCACAGGCTTTACATGCACTCAAAATCAGAGCTGTCCTGTTTTCATTGCATTGTCTGTGGCTTTAACTAAACCACAGTTGTTTGACAAGGATGTTGATTATCTTAAGTAGTTTTGTGAATATCAAAACAGAATAAAACCTTTGGTTTAAAAAGATCACATTCAGCAAAAAGATTTAAGAAGCAAATTATTTGGTAGTAGATGTTATCCCAGCAAAAGAAAAGGTACATAGTTGATGAAAAATTAATACCAACATTAAAATGCTGGGACAAGTACAAGAAATTGAAGTCAATGTACTCTCAGTTTAATACGTTGACTTACTAATGATATGTCATATGCTAAAATGTTTTATATAACTAGGAAACGGCAGCCTTTTTATCTTGGTTAATGTGTCAACAAATTTCACAAATATTTTTCATTCTGTAAACTTGTAAGATTTGTAAATGCTGGGGAAATTAAACAATGTCTTCTGATGCTATGAGTCTCACAAAACCAAGACCAGTATATATTTAATGTGTCTTCACACCTGAAAACCAAATGTCTGTCAACTATACTTCTGGTACACCATTAGTGGTTGGCTATGTGACAGTTTTGCCACATTAAAAAAAAAAAAGAAAAGAAATCCTGTTTTTGACATTATAGTATACAGCTTTTTTTTTCTTCATTGAGATACTGATATCAGAAACTTGGAGATGAAATGAACGAAGTTCAAAAAAATGCTATAGAAGTGGCCAACTTTAGTAAAGACCATTTATACTGCATCATTTTAAAAATATACCTAAATTAAAACCTGGGCAAATAGCAATAAACTTGGTACTTCATGCAGAAACCTAGTGGCTTCTCAGAGGAAGCATCCTCAGCATATATTTGAATAAAGAGAGAATTTTCAGGGTACTTGCAAGAAAACTGAGGGAGTCTTTCTGAGTACTTTAAAAATGAAGAATAACTAAAGAAACAAGTCTGTTTAATGGACATTTCCAACTTGTATCAGTAAGAAATTTCTGCAACATTCTAGAGAAAAACCTTTTTTTTTTCTGAAAGTGATAAGAATCTTAGAAGGAAACTGACCCTGAAAACGTCATTTTAAGGGTTGACAGTGGAACTCTAAAAATGTTTCTGCAGTAACTTCCACGTGAAAATGGATAATACAGCCAGAGGATCACTGAGTTCAAGACCAGTCTGAACTACCTAGCAACACCCTGTCTCAAAACAACAAAGAAACAAAAAAGGAGAATGAAAAATTCAGAAATCTTGAGGTTACCTGGAAGAAATGCAAAGCCAAATTAAGTAGAATTTTCTGTTTTTCTCTGAAAGAAAACTTCACTCTAGTCTGACAATTCTGGATTTCTCTGCAGTTTCAACTTAATGCTCACATTCACTATGAGGGCTCCCTCAGGGGCTCCCTGATTGAGAAAGGTGAGAAGTCATAAACTTGGATTGTGACTATTAGGCTGAAAAATTACTTTTTGAGATGGGTTTATATTTATTTAAATTTCTAAAAGTTAGGAAGCAGTATAAACGTTAAGGCTTCCTGTGTAAGTGGCTATGTCAGCTTAATGCCTAGTGAACATGAACATTTCTACACTGGGTGAGGGCCTCTGATTGGTAAACCAGGCTAGAAGGATTTGGGAAGGGCAGAGAATACATAGGACCTTGGTACTGTACTTAGGACTGGTACTTTCCTGAATATCTTCAGGTATTTAAAAGTTAATTATTTTGTGGAGATGAACTTAGAGCTTTGCACATACTAGGCAAGCCTTGTACTGCTGAACCACACCCCCCACTTTTTATTTTTTGAGATTCACTAAACTGTCTTGGTCAGCCTTGAACTTGTCATCCTCCTGCCTCAGATTCCCAAGTAGCTGCGATTACAGGTGTGTGCTATGGCACCTACCCCAGAATGTTACCTCTTAATGATGTTGAAGTCATATCAAAAGGATGAGAATTAGTATCATTTGGGAGGATAGGAAGGATCTTGGTGCCTTCTTCAGACATGCTCTAAGACAGATACTTTATTTTGATAGTACAAGACAAAGGGACTCGGAATAAATGGCTGAATTTCTTTTGCTTTTGAAGCTGCTACTCTACAGGAAGATTTTGATTGTATTATTCTTACTTGGTTTTTGTATTTATTTGTATGTGATAAGATCTGAGTGAGACACAAGCTATTGTTCCCAACATAGACACTATGCTCTGTTAGAATCTGTATTTACTCATTAAAAGATTTACTTTTGGGTGTATCAGCTGTTTATTTTCACTAACATTTGAGCATAGTATTTATAAATGATGAGAGAAGGTAGAAGTTGGGTATCTTTTGTTCTTTCAGTGCTTTAATTAAAATTATAGCAGTTAAACAATTAGTTATGGTTTATGAACTTGTTTTGCTCTCAAGAGAAAAGGGTTAAACTTCATGTTTTAAAACATTTTTCTCTAAGGTTATAAATTATTTTCAAGTGTTATTTTTATTTGTGTTTTTCTTTTGGTATAGCCAGATGCTCAGCTTGTTATTTATAGCTCCTGATACTTTCAGAAAAAATCAAAATAAAGTTGTTCCCTAAAGATTAAAAAAAAATAAATCAATGAGATTATAGCAAATTTAAAAGCTTGTGCAGAGCAAAGGAAACAACCACCAAGTGAAAAGACAACCTACAGAATGGAAAAAAATTGCCAGCTATTCCTTAGACAGAGGAATACCACCTATAAAACATTAACAACTCTAAAACATTAGTCTCAGCAAAATAAAAGATCCAATCAAAACATGGGTAACTGAAATGAATAGAGACTTCTCACAAGTACAAATGGCCAATAAGTACATGAAATACATGTTCAGCATCTCTGGCCATTAGATAAATGCAAACTATCATAGCACTGATATTCCATCCTATGTAGAAAATATAGCTATCATCAAGATTTCAAAAAGTAACAGATTCTTGTACAGTTGTCAAGGAAAAAAGAACACTTCTACATTGTTGGTGAGAATGTAAACTCATACAATCACTATAGAAACCAGTACAGAGATTCCTCAAGTAACTAAAACTAGAAATTCCATTCAACCTGATATTTTCCTTCTAGGACTCTTCCTGAAATAGTTAAGTACGTCATATTACAGTGATATGTACATACCCATGTTTATAGCAGCATAATTCAGAATAGCTGAATCTTGGATGCAGGCTTTATATCCATCAACAGATGAATGGTTAAAGAAAATGTGACATTAATGCACAATACAGTAGTACTCTGCAATAAAAGAGGCTATATCTGAGTTATTTGTAGGAAAAAGAATGTACTTTGAGTTCAAAATGTTAAGTGAAATAACTCAGACACAAGGGCTTAAATGTGAGAAACTCGAAGTATAAATAATATAAAGAGCCAAATGAAAGATAGGAGATAGGAAACGGTTAGACAGATCTTTTCTATATGAGCAGAGAGCCAAGAGATGGAGGGAGGGGTATACAAGAGGCACAGATGGGGAAGTAAAAAAGAATTAAAATGTGTTATGGACATACACCTATCCCCACAATGAATGTAATCATTCCATGTTGCAAAATGAACTGATAAAAATTTTTAAATTTATAAATAAATAAATAAAAGTCTATGAGATGGACTGAGAGATAGCAAAGGGGAAAAAAAGAGGAGGAAGAGAAGACCTAGGGTAAAAGCAACAAAGTAGAAATCGACATTTACAGGTGGACATACACCATGAGTACTAGGGTTATCAAGATAACTAGCTCCTCATTCCAAGTTCTGCAGGGTGAGTCAGAGAAATTTTTACTAGTATTTGCCTGAAACTAGAGCTAATCTAAGGATTCTGATCTGTTCATGTAAACCCGGTTAAGAAGAATAAAGAGATTGAGAAACCGGAGGACTGGAGACCTGCAATTACCTATAACCCTGTTTTGGTCTTTGTTCTCCCTCAACACCACAGGACAACTTTGTGCTTCTACTTCTGATTCT
Source organism: Hydrochoerus hydrochaeris (assembly GCA_004027455.1). Taxonomy (NCBI): domain Eukaryota; kingdom Metazoa; phylum Chordata; class Mammalia; order Rodentia; family Hydrochaeridae; genus Hydrochoerus; species Hydrochoerus hydrochaeris. The sequence continues at coordinate 34,331 of PVLA01003278.1, read as the reverse complement.
GCAGTGCAGATCCTTAGCTCAGTCTCAAGCAGGGAAATAAAGCCAGGAAAAAGCATCATCAGATGGAATGGAAAGGTTTTTTAGTGCAAAAATTACACTGATAGGACATTAGGACACATGAGTTGCGTTCACGTAAATATTCCCTCCATGAAAATGGTTTTTATGATTGTCTTCCCTTGTTTATGGCAGTAATGTGATTTCCCTAGTCTGTGTTAAACAGACTAATGGTCTACTTTTAGTCAGTGGTTTCTCTAGGCCTATCTAACTAATGTGCTCAAAGATTACTAAATCTTTTCTGAATATTTGCAAAAGAAACAATGCATTGTAATAATAATAAATACAATTTTTAGATCTTACCATAAGCATTTTAATTGTTACCAGATCTTATTATTGGATATTGCAGACATCCTCAATTTGTTCATATCTACGAAACAGACACAATAAATAATTTTAGTCACTTAATAGTCTAGGATTGCAATTCAGAATTTCTCACTCTAGAGCCCTAACTATTCAACAGACAAAGCTGCTTTCCTTAAGTTCCATCTACACCTGAAAAACTTATTAGTTTCTGAGCATGTTCTCTAATATAATGCAACTACTTTTCAAAAGACCTATATCTTTTTAAAAACCTTTGTGTGTTTAGGGAACATAACTGTCAATTTTTTGATACAGCTTTACAGCACACAAAAGTTATAGAGCAAAACAATTATTGGCTCTAATCTATAGGTTCATACAGACATAGAAAATGACCATGATTTCCTTTCATTTCATTCAAGCTCCCCTCTCCATATAGAGTAAAATGCATTACAACTTTCTTTAGAGAGAAAACCATATATACCCGGCAATAACAAGCCAGTCAGATTGCGCATAGGGTCTAGTGAACACCTAATTTTCATAGGCATTGTTAAATCAACCCGTGCCAGTTCAAGAGGATTTAATTCAAATTACAAAACTCTGGAAAAATTAGAAGATTATGAAGTGATCCAACAATGTTTACTGAGTAGCCCCTGCAGCCCAAACACTAGATTTTCTTCAAATCTGACTCATGATTATTTATACTATGTCTGTTTTGATAAATAGAGCAGATGAGCACTACCTGCACAGGTTGTGTTGGTGTTGCTGTCTTAATCAGTTACCTTTGTCTATCACAAAGATGTCAAGACCAACCAACAAAGGCATCATAGCATGTAGCCTTACATAGTTCTAAGTGCTGGCTTAAGAATTGAGAAAGAGAAATATAACAATTCTAAAGCAACAAGTAACTCAACAGCTAGAAATACATTTTATAATAATTAAAAGGCCAATTTTTTTAAAAAAGTGTCCTTCAAAATGTAAGTTTTTCTATTAAAATGCTGATTAAGGCATAAGTATCACTCGTGATTCCATCCTCCATAATGCATTACTTCCGAGCCAAGCGTTACTGCCTGCTGCCTACTCTTGAAGAGTTTTGTAGTCTCCTCAATTTAACTGTCCCATAGAATTTCCTGAAATGATAAAACTCTTCTGATTTTTTACATCCAATATGATAGACAAAAAACTCATCTGTAGCAATTTAATTTTAAACTAATTTGAATTAAATCGGAAACTCAGTTCTCCAAACATACGAGTCACATTTCAAGTGCTAAGTAGCTAATGATGGCTATTTAAACTTAAAATTAAATTAAAGTGGGTGCATTTGCACCTTCCTGAAATCTCCACACTCTGCAAGGCTGAATCAGTAAGAGTACAAGTTTCTGCTTAGCCTGACAATTTAGAGACTTACTGAGATCTTGTCTCAAAACAAACAAACAAAAAAAAAGGACTGGGGTACAGATTGGTGCAAAGGGCCAAAGTTCATTTCCCAGTACCACAAAAATGACTAACTAATCAAAATTAAACCAATTAAAATTCATTTCCTCAAACCTGTTAGGTGTATTTTAAGTGCTTAGTAGACACTCATAGCATATGGCTACCATGAACCATAACATAAATACAGAACTTTTATTTCCCTGTGGATACATTGAATTGCACTGCTCTGGAAAAGCAGTTGAAAGGGGACAAAAGCATAATAATAACCTTATTTTTAAGAAATGTCAATTGTGTGGTCCTTTTCAAATGAAATATTAGTCATGTAAAGAAAAAATGATTATGACTCTTAGTGTCTCACTGATTAAAAGTAAACTTCGTGCACTTAAAACACCTATAACCTCATGGATACTTGATCTTAAACAGAATTGAAATTCATACATAAAACTGTAAAGCAATGTCTCCTGCAATACAGGGTAAAGTGTTAGGCAGAAAAAGTTTCCACTTGAGAAATTTTTTATGAAAGGAAATTAAATCCATTAAATTCTTGACTTTTTAGTCAAAGACAATCACTATAGGTTGATATAGCAGATTTTCAGTGAAAAAATTAAATTTAGAATAGCAGAGATACCATTGAGGTGAATTATTTTGCTCCAGCAGACCTCACGCTGAGATTTATTTCTTCTTCTTGGTAATGCATAACAAAGAAAACCTAGTGTGGGCTTGTATCAGAGGGACCATTTATGTTGATACATTATAAGACTGGCAGTGGCTTTTACCTCATTCCAGCTATGGGCCTATTGATGTTCTCATTAAGAACTAATATTCTCTGTAATTTGAAACTGATCATAAATATTTAAGTGGTATTATTTCTAAAATGGTCGCTTCTCTGCCCTTTGTTCATGAAGGGGGTACAACCCATTCACGACTCTTTCCAGTGAGGGATGTAACAGATATACCCACAATATGGGATACTCAGTATGACCATAGGTCTGACACATCCTCTGTGACAGTGAAACACACTAATCATACCAAGTGTACATGCCTTCTATTAACTTTACATATCTAGATGTATTGAGAATATATGGTTTGGAATTGCCCTTTTTGGTACCATCTTCAGAATTCTCATTTCCAGTGACTTAAGTTTGGGAAACATACAAGGTAATTTAATTTGTGAAAGTTTGCATCTTTACATATGAAATGATTTAACAACAACAGTGGTAATACTCTTGTTAACTGAAGGAACAAATGTACTGGGCAAACCCACAATATGAGCCCACATTATTCTAATCCCTTAGAATAAGTTGAACTCCACAGGCTTTATCCTGGCCTTTAGAAGGTCACATCCTAAGTCTGACTGGACACCCTGGGTGAGCAGGGATACTACTGTGATCACAGAACTTGTCCAAGAGGCTTCCTGGCATGGCACCTAGTACTAAATGGCTGCCTTTCCTGGCTTATTTCTCTCACTCAAACTCCTCCATTCCCTAGTGATATTTTTATTCTTTTTTTTTATAAAACTTTTGACATAAGCTAGAAATACACATTTACAAGTAGCCTCTCATTATTTCTCCATTCACCAATTCACAGTAACTCTCAGTATAACCTCCAAGCCCCTGCTCCAGTAATAGGCAAAGCATGATCAGTGCTGTTGCTGCAACCATCAGAGATTCATCACTTTTTGTTTCAATATTCTTGGCCTCGGCACACTGACTAAAGCTATCCCATCAGTAGCTCACTCCATGCCGTATTGTTAACTCCTTCACTGGGAAATGGCCGTTAGGAGTCACACTCGGCTTTGGGCTCCTGTGAGTCACAGGCAGTGATATTAGGAGGAGAGGTGTGAACCATGATGAGCCAGTCAGATTGTTTCTTTCTAAGAATTTATAAATAGACAGGAGTGATCAGTCTGACTTGGTTTTGGAATGAAAGAGTTGAAAACCAGGAAGGTGTGAGTTGCTGTTTGTGGGAAGTAAGAGAAAAAGAAAATGAATTCAATTTTCAGAGGAAAAAATGAAATTTTGATAGCTTTTCAGTCCAAGCTACTATCTTCCCTGTCCCATACCACATATCTTACATGGATATATGTAAATAACCATAATCTTCCTTCAAACAGGATTGGGTTATCTCTGGTGCAATCATATTTACTTCCCTTTTGTTTTTAAATGATAATTTCTGCTCACTTCCTTGTTAACTCTTCAGCCTTCCTTGTCCTCATATCTTCTGAATAACTCAGTGTGGCTATTATTTAATTACCAACCCTCTCTCCCTATACTTTCCTTTCCATCTGTTTCTTCAGGGATTTCCTATAATTATAAGTGTTTTTCTTCCCTGTGTCACTGTGGTGGTTGGGTATGATTTGAGTGTGTCCAACATGGGTTCATGTGCTAGAGCTCTGGCCCTCAACATGGCAACATAGCGATGGTAGTGCAGTCTAGTGCTAGGTCACCGGACACATATTCCAGAGGAATTAAAGTCCTTCTCCTGGGGCCACTGTTTCATGAGAACAAGTCATTACAAAGTATCACTAGGACCTCTGAGTCTCACTCTGCCTTCCTGTCTGGCCATGGGGATGCTCCCATCAGAGCTATACTGCCCATCACAAGACCCTCAACAGAAATGGTTCCACACCCATGGACCTCCAACACTGAGCTAAATCAATCTCTTCTTTATAAGTACCCAGCCTGAGTATTTCATTAAAGAAACTAGAACAAATACAGTGTTGTGGCTTTGTCTAGATGTCCTTCCAAATCCTCATACAATCGTAGGTGGGGCTTTTTCAGAGGTGGTTGGAACCAGAGTGTGTGATGCTGGGATTGATTTATGGTGTGATACTATGATCAAGGGGGCTAGGATTAAGTGTGTGAGCACTACCTGCCTTAAGGGTGAGTAGTTTTGATAAAATAAAAGGGGCAGAAAGGCACTGTCAAGGTCTCTTGCTTGCTTGCTTTGCTATCTTCTGACTGCCATGAACTATTTCTCCATTAAAATACCCCTCTGCCAAGCCACCCTGTCATGTAGTCAGTCATGTAGTCAGTCAATTATGGACTGAAATCTCTATAAACTATGAGCTAAATAAAACTTTCCTCCTTTATCTTTGAGTGTTTGGTATTTTGTCTCAGCAATGCAAAAAGTAACTATGACATACAGTCATGAAACTACTAGAGAGAGGCAGCAGCCAGCACACAGCTCAGCTAAATGGCTGTGGCCTCCCAAGCTGTGGCCACCCCAGGGTGAGAACTGTATCAGTGTTTCTTGAGATCCAGGCCATGCTAGAAATGGGGGCGCTGGGAAAACACGCAGCCAGCTCGCCTCTCTGTGGGCGGCTGTGAGCCTACCGGTGCGCGGGCTAAGAACCAAAGATCCATCTCATGCACCCCTACCCCGCCTGCTAGCAAGTGAGAGCCAGAGATCTGAGCATCTCTTGCAAGTTTGACTACATGCAATATAGCAAATAAGGGGGATTTTCTTCTGCCATCTCTTTGAAGGCAAATATTTTTATATCTGTTTTGCTCTGTTCTGATCAATGGTATTACTCTAGTGAATATTCTGTTTTTATAATTTCAGTATTCCCTTCGATATTGCTCTACCTGATTGAAGGAACAACTATTGTGAAGAAAACCAGATATACTATTGTACCTAGTGCTGTTATCCCAGTAACCTGCTGTGAGGTTCTGTACCAGTTTTCACTGCCCTGCCTCAATTAGCTTTGTCTTGTTCTGCTGTATTTTACTACATTCAAAATAAATAAAATAAAATATATAAATTAAATAAAATAAAAAATAATAGTACATAAGAAAAAATTTTAAAAAGTAAATAACAACAAAACAGATCAGCAAGGTACTGAGCAACCTGAAACATGATATAACTAAACAGATAATGGACTTAAAAAGCAAAAGGAGGAAAAGAAAGTGTTCTAAAGGATATCACTGCATATATATTTAAGTGTGTAGGATTGATAACCATGTCGCTAAGTTTTTGTTGCATCATTGAACAGAACTGTTCGCAGCCTCACTGTTTGAATGTGTACTTTGTATGCTTTTATTTTGTAACTTGAACAACTACATCCAAGAAGATAACATGTAATGTATCAATTAGTGATTTCTTACTGTTTATTTTTTTTTGAAATTCTGTATTGTTTCTACCCTTTTTTCTGTTTTGCTTTTTCTGCCTCTCTTTAAATAAAATTAAATTTTTAAAAAGAAACTACTAGAGACACAAGCCCACATTTGTAAATAAGAACTGAACTGTGGCCACTTCCAAGTCACAGTGCTGAACAATTGAACAGCTCCATATATCTGCATGCTGCACAACTGCTTCTACTTCTTATCTACTCTCATCCTTTATTGGATATCTAAGGCTTAACTCTTGTCTTTGACCTCTCTGCCAACCTCATGGAGGTTTTCATCATGTAGTAACCCACTCATTCAAGAAATTCATTGCACACAAAACTGAATTCATTATCTTTTTAAAAGATTCCTTTCCATCCTGGTTGCCCAATTTCTTACCCACGCTATCATTCCACCTATCAGTTGTGCGGATTCAAAAATTCCAAATTTTCAATATTCTCATATAAAAATCCACCTGCCCAATCATTTTAAAAGTCTTCTACATTTATGCTTCCTCTTCAGTATTCCTACTGACTTTCTGCAACATGGAGTCTTGAGGAACTTTGAATAGAGGGACTTAAATACAAAAGTTTAGTCATAAAGATGACAGAAAAACCAGAAAACTAAATAACAGTGAGATAATCCAGAAATTAATACAATAGTAAGTTTCTAATTTCATACCTTGGAGGAACAAAATAAAAATAGGGCTACCAAAGCTAGAGCTGTAAAGCAGTTGCCACAACTACCAGCAGTACTACCTGAGGTAGAGAAAGTAAAAGATAATTACTGAGTTTCTTTCACTTTCCTTCCATTCTTCCACCAGGCCTCTCAGTGACCACACCAACAGGAAGCCAACTAACAGCTGATATGAAGCCTACGAAACATAGACTGCACTAATCAACATCCTTTAATGAAGGAAAGATAGAGGAATGGATGTGAAAGCATATAAGCTGTCGAGTGACATACTCGAGACTCATCCCTCATTTCCTTCTACTTTGACTGTAATAGTTTCTTAATTGGTCTCCTTGTCTGATGTGTCTCTTTATACAGTTCTATAATGTTACTTCCAAATTAGTCTTCCTAAAGCACTGGTACAATTATATCACTTTCTTCTCCAAATATTTCAATAGCTCCTTTTTACCTACTGAAAAAAATCCTCATCCCAAAGCACAGTGTAGTAAGTAGCTTACTATGATAGACTCAATTGAATCAAATCTCAGTAATCATGTCCTTGTACAGTCTCCTCTCACACTAACTCTGGGTTTCACCAATGGGAAATTAGCCAATACAACCAAATGTGTATAAATCAACAGATGTGTATAAAGCAGAAGCTATATATATAGTCAACCACCATTGAACCAGCTTTATATATATTCAACCATAAGGATTCAACCACCATTAATCTAAACTTGTCTGACAGAAAGAATTATGTTGAGAGAGATTCTCTCAGCTATCCTTGCTAAATATTAGATCTATGAGTGAAGCCACTTTAGCTATGACCTACTTACATTCTGATCACAACCACATGAGAGATTCCATGGAAGATTCCCCAAAAAACCACTCCATTGATTCCCATTCAACTCAGACTTGGGAGCAGGTATAATGGTTCTTTCTGAGCCTTTAGCTTAAAAGATGATTCACTATACACCAATAGGAAATCAAAATACTACAGCTTTTATTATAACCACATGGGGATTTATTACATAGCTGTAATAAATCTTTATTCCACAATATTTGTTGCTTCTCAGAACAAACCCTGATTGCTCCATCTGGCATTAAAAAACTTTCCACAGTCTGGCCCCCACTAGCCTTTACTTCACAGCTGACTACTGTCCTCAGTTACCTTTTCCTCTAGCCAACCAAGTCATAGGTCCTCATTCACGGTCATCACCATTTAGATCTTCATCTTCTCTACCACTGCAAGTGTTCACATAAGTGCTGATCTATCAACTCCTGTAGGAAATAGTATCAAAGCTCCATAAATAATGATCTCTTCCCTGAAACATATTTCATGCTTGTTTGTACCTGTGATAGTGGACTGATTGTGTCAACTTGAGTAAGAAATGCCCAGCTAAGTTGGTTCAGCATAGTTCTGGGTGGGGAACACCCACCCTAAGGTGGTTTGTCACCTGGATGGCATAAAGGGAAAATGAAGAAGGGTGGATCTGCTTCTGATTCTTTGGAGAAACTCCAGTTTTTACCTTCTCCTTAAACATCATCTCCTGGCTTCCATTGCAGACTCTAGATTTCAGTGCAGATTCATCAGTCTTCCATCACAAACATTGTGGCTAACTGAAAAGGACTCATGCAGGACACTGCACTGAGCTCCAAGCCTTCCACTGGATCCTTCAATCTTCAGTGTGCAGAGAGATCCTCTGCACTCTTCCACACCTAATTCTGTGGGTGGCCACTATAACACAATCTCATAAGTTCTTACATATTTGTATATCTTGCATTAAATTTATTTCTCTGGTAAGCACCTAGTGATACAACTACTGTTACATACTATTAGATCCTTTTCAGAACTGGTAGTTCCCCACGAATGGAGTTGGAATTCTTACTGCTTCTTTTTCAATATACTTGAAATAGTATCTTATATAATAGTATGTATGTTCTTAAATGTTTGTGCATTGACTAACTGGCCCAATTAAATATCAGTTAATCTTGGATGATCAAGAAGAAAATATAAATAAGTTGCCATATTTATGTGATATGTTATGTGAACCTTATCTTCCTTAAACAGTGTGGATCCCAAAGTGTTTGAAATATTGAGTTATTGAAAGCTTCCCTTCTTTTGTACAATTCATTTTCTCTCTTTCATTATTGAATTCTTTTCCCCAGGTCCTGTTTTTTTTTTTTTTGCTTGCCTGAAGGCCGGGGACCATTTTCAGTCAGACCATGCTGCCCAAACCTCCCTGCCCATATCCATGGAGATGCAGGGGTCAACACAATTATATTAATCTGACCTCTTCCTTTCCACATAGGTTCATTCCCATGCCTGAAAGCAACAAAATGGTATATTTCCAGAGTCCTAGCCCTCCAGGTGTAAATTTTAATTTAATCATTTAAAGCAGTAAGAACAACCATATTCTTGGTTAGTACAAAATACCTAAGGGACAGCTGCAAATACTTGAAAATATTCACTAAACAGGGAGGTAAGTGTGTTAGACCGAATGGGTTATAAATGAAAGCAATCTTCACTGAAAATTAAAATTAGGGCCTGACAATGAACTGGTACCTCATAAGATGATAATTTCTACAAATGCTATTTAAAAGAATTCACCTATCAGAATGTATTCCTTTTCTTTCTTTTTTATTACTATTCTTTGATGAAAATGAGGCTTGTGCAAATTCTAAATTATAAACCAGATATGTTCTGCATGTAATGGAAAAACCCAAGGCTTTGAACTGACACACAAGTTTCAGTCCTAGTTCTATAAGGTAACTGCTGGATAAGTGATTTCAATTCTGTCACCTTCCAGGTTCCTCCACTTGCAAACAGAAATAACAACCCTTACTGCCTAGGGTATTGACACTGAAAAGTCCACTGCTTGGCATACTACAAGTGCTCAATCACTCAGGAAAAAATTTGTAATGTATTTTTTCTCTCACTAGATAGGACCTTTTCCACAGTGGGTGTCCTGTACCTGACCCCTCTTCAGAGGTGCAAGGGAATCATTTCTGTGTTCACTTCCTATCACTAAACTGGTTTCCTGTCACCTTACTTATCCAATGACATTATACACTTCCTGAAGTTTGGAGATTATTTGCTCCTTTCAGATTAAAAAACCCTCACAGCAGTGTATGCTTGGGTTGACAGAAAGGTACCAAGCCCATGCTCACAATCATCTACGTACTAAGAAAAACATGTAAGCATTCATATTCTCAAGGAATTGATAATCTGTGGATACTGCCTGCATTGATTAGGGACCTACAGAGCAAGCAACAGAATCAGTACAAATAGATGCAGGTATAGATATATAGCTGTCTTACGGTATCAGAGGTGGGAGAATCATAATGGCTAACTGCACACTGGAGAGCCAGAGGATTCAGTAGCTGCTCAGTCCAAGAATCTGAAACCCACAGAACAAGAGAGATCAAGGGTGCAGCATTAGTTGGAGACCTCAGCCCTGGAAACTCCCTGGAAAACTGCTGGTAGGAGTCTGTGTTGAAAGGCTGAAGAATCTCCAGTCTGATGTTCACAGGTGATAGAAGTAACAAAAATAGCATACTCAAGAAGGAGGTTTTCAAATGGAGGTCAGCTTCCTCCTAATCTTCCTTTCTGTTTCAGCTACTGCTGTGGTTGACACACTGAGTCAAATTGAGCAGTTTAGAAGTTTAACCAAGAGACTCAGCAGGGAGCCAAGGTTCTTACTTTGTAAATATCCTCATCCTGTGCAAGAGGAGGGCAAGGAGATTTTGTGAGAGCTACCCCTGCTCTGCATCAGAGGTGGCCTGCTTACAATATAAGGGAGAAGAGGTTTGCTTTTCCCTTCTTTTGGCTCTGTCTAATGCCTTAAAGTGTTGCCCCAGTGCCATGCCTCCTTGCCTTGGAGCCTGCTGATTATGGACTGAAGCTGCTGAAATTGTAAGCTAAATAAACCTTTCTTTGCTTCACTTTGGGCATCAGCTATTTTGTCTCAACAAAAAGAGAAAAGTAACTAAGACAGATACATACCTATTGGATGATGTCACTGAGCCAATCAGCTGGGTCTTACCCTCTCAGTTTTCTTACCTATATACCACTCATCTCTAGAAGCACCCCCTAAGACATACCCAGAAGTGTTCTTTACTAATCTTCCAGGTGTTTCTTTATCCAATCAAGTTGGTAGATCATAGTTAACAATCACAGAGCACACACACATATGAAAACAAAAAAAAAATCCACCACACATTCTATGGCATCATTCTAATCAGTTCAGTGCTTTCATATCAAACATTATTCTGTCTCTTCTAAGCTTCAATGCCCTTGAGGTAGGCAGGGCAGGTACTAGAGAACCAATTGTAAAGCTGAGGAAAATGATACTCAAAAATGCCAATCAACCTCAAAATCTCCACGGTGCTTAACAGCAGAACTCTCTCTAAGCCCTGTGTCCCTAGTGCTCCTTCCAATAGACATTCATCCTCCTGTACCTCCTCAACACACACCCTCTAATTTCTTTCTTAATGGCTATCGTCTGCCATAGATTAAATCATTATCACACCATTTATTTATTCACTTGAAAACAACTCACTAAGCTCCTGTGGCGTGCATGAGTCTATGCTGAATGCTCCATAGGGTACAGAGATGGCTCCAAGGATCCACAATTCCTGTGGAGATAGGCAGTGGTTTGAAGAAGGAACAAGGAAGTATTTCCTTTAATGAGAATGCAGAAAGTCTTCAGGGAGGACACAGCTTGCAAGAGGATCTTCAAAGTCTGGTAGAAGAGCAGGTAAGTGAATGTAGGCTACGGTCTCAGGTCTGAAGAAATTCAGATTAATTTTCTTATACTTCAACTAAATTTCGGATGTTGGCACCTTCTTATCTTTGAGGGGTAGATACCTAATTTCTGTCAGTTTGCATGATCTCACTACATTCAAGGCATAAGGGTTATTTTTAGGTATGATTTTGATAGGACCAGGGAATGTCTATGTATTTCATGAAATATCATCTCTGGGTGTTTCTGTGTAGCATTTCTGAATGAAGATTTGAATTGGAAGCCTGAGAAAGGCAGGTTGCCCTTTCCAGGAAGAAGGAGCTGCGTCCAATCTATAGAAGGCCTAGAAAGAATAAAAGGCAAAGAAAGGATTTTGTTCCTGTACTTGACTTGCTTTAATATAGACATCTGTCTTCTGCTTTTGGACTCAAACTTAGATTGAACTTTATACCATTCCTCTTCCTGATACTCAAGCCTTTGACCTAAACTATACCATCAACTCTTCTAGATCTCCTGTTTGCTGTCTATAGATCTTGGAATTTTCAGCCCAGTGGGAAGAATGAATGAAATTATAGTAGTGACTTTTATTATCTATATAACTCTGGGAAAAATACTTACCTTCTATTTTAGGTCCCAATATGTGTAGTGAGAGGCAGAGTTTTAATCCCAGTGTCTCTCACCTTCAGCTATTACCCCTATGAATATGTTTTGTGACAAGTCCAAAAGAGATTTTGCAGATTGTGGTTAAGGTTACTGAAATTAAGTTAGGGATGTTATGTTGGATTATCTGAATGGATCAGTCTGATCACTTGAACCTTTAGAGAAGATGTCAAGTTCACAGTCTAAAGAAAAGTCAGAATTTTTTTTTTTTTAATCAGTACCAGGGATTGAACTCACGACCCATGCTTGCAAGGCAGGCGCCTATGCCGCTGAGCTAAATCCCCAGCAGAAATTTCAAGACAAAAGAAGTATTTGATGTACCATTCTCTTGAAGAGAAAAAGGACCATATGTCAAGTAAGTGGAGGGATCTGTCTCATCATGACAGAGAACTCAATTTTACTAGCAACTAGACAGTGGAATCTCTCTTAGAGCCTCAAGCAGCTTGATTTCTTCTGTGTAAGTCTCTGAGCAAAGAATCTAATTTACCCACTTAATGTTCACACTTTGACCAAGAGAGCTGCAAGATAATAATGGCTGTGAGTTAATCTACTATGTTGGTTTGAAGCAATTTGCTATGGAATCAGTAGAATATACATACACATGGAGAAAGGGAGAGAGAGAGAGAGAGAGAGAGAGAGAGAGAGAGAGAGAGAGAGAGAGAATTGTGTATATATGTACATATATACATTATCTGGCACTTTCCAAGTATTGATAATGGTAACTAAAGTTGGTAATCACCACACCTTACAAATAAAATTTCCATGTTCATCATTTTCTTAGTGTATTTTCTGTTACCATAACAAAATGCCTGACCCTGAGTAATGTACAAGAAAAACAAATTATTTATCTGAGTTTTTGTGAATGGAAGTCTAAAGTCAGGTGCCCCCACCCATTAGTTTGGTCTTTAGAAAGGGTCTTATGATAAATGGCATCACAGTGACAGGAGAACATGCAGAAAAGATCACATGGAAAGACAGGACGTCGGGGAGATGTGAGGACCAACATTACACATTTTATTAAAACTTGATCTTTGGAAACTAATCACATTCTTTCAAGAACTGCATGAATTCCTTCCCAGGTTACCAATAACTTTCCACCAGACTCTACCCCTAAGAGCTAACACTACCTCACCACCACTGCACTAGGGAGCAAACTTCTCGAGTGAACTTTTGGAGGACACACTTAGCACTTCTCTGCACTTTGCTGGTGATCACCACTTAGTCTGAATTCATTTCATTAATTTTGGAATAGGTGCTCCCTGTGGACACAATTTTGAATTAATTCTTTAGCTAAATTTTTCTTGCTGAGAATAGAATCAACAGTGAAGGGCTCTTTGTGGTAACAAGACTTACTCTACCCTCCCTCTTCACCATAAGAATTGCTGAGAAGAAAGGACATAGAAAGAAACTGGCTATGTGGCCTTCCAAGACAGAGAAGTGAGGTTGCAGTCTCCACCATACAGAAGTGAGTGATCACAGGCATTGTAAAGAGGGTACTCTCCTTCCAGGGAGTTGGCTGCATGGATACTGGTGCCCAAGTCAACTTGTCCATCACAGCAAAAACAAATTCTTCATGTGAAGATAAGAACCCTTAAGTGCAGAAGATGATTGAGAGCCTCAAAGGATTTGATTTTAGAGATCAGAATTTGCTTCAGCCAGTTTGAGTACCATGCAATTTTTACACTATGTATTGGGTGTGAATTTTGTCCATTCTAAATTCTGTCACCCAGAATCTCAAAATGTGTCTTTTTAAGTAAGAGTCTTTGCAGATGTAACTGAAATTTAAAATAGATAACAGTGGATTAAGGTGGGCCTTAAACCCAGTTAATGGAATTTTCATAAGGGAGTGTGAAAACAAAACAACAACAACAAAACACATGGGAACAAAGCTCTGAAACAACAAAAGCTATCATGAGTATCATGTATCAGAGTATCAGAGTATCATGGCTATAACCCAAGGGATATCAAAGGTTTCTACAACACCAAAGACCGGAAAAAGTGTACTTCAAAGGGGATGATGCCCTAATGATACCTTGATTTTGAACACTTACCTCCAGAACCATAAAAGGAGAAAAGCATAGCTGCTCTGAACCATACAGTATGTGATAGTTCTTTATAGCAGACCTAAAAGCCAAGCCCACACTGCATTAAATGGTTCAGAGAATTATTGTGTGACAGATGGCTGAAGAGATGGCCAAAAGCTAAGTTTGGGGAATAATCCAAAAGTTGCACTATGGAAGGGGCATTTGTTTACCTCACATCCTGACTCTGACTACTTAATACAGCTCCTGATTTAATTATAAGGCTTTAGACTGGGGTATCGCTCAGTGATAGAATATGTGTTCTTCATAGCACAAGGTCTACAGCAACAGACTTAATCTCTAACAAGGGTGTCAGATTGCTGGAAAATCATAAACCTTAAAGGCAAAAGAGACTGGAAATGTAGGTTTGGACTTTCCAGTTTGTTCAGCCAGAGAGGCACAACAGAAAAATTAGAATCCACATAAATTGTTATACACATCAGTGTCTCTTCTTCACTTTTCATATTGATCCATATTCAACTACTCCTTATTAAGCACAGGCTACATGGATTTGGTATTATAGTATATGTCCATTTCAATGTTATTTTATTCATATTTTTAGCAAACTTTAAGACATATATTCTTGTCCTCATTTATACACAAGCAAATAGAAGTTTAATGAGCTTGTGAATCTTATTCTCAGATTATTTATTTAACACTCTATAGGTATTTGTTACATACCTATTATGTTCCTAAAATGTATTTTTTCTTGTCTTGACTGTCAGCCCTTCTGATCTATTAGCACAAGAAGAGTGGAAATTATGTCCCCTCTAGTTCATAGTTACATTAAACTAGAAAAACACCATGCTAAATTCTAATGTACATATCACACTCATGGAAAATAGAAATAGAGAAACAGGGAACAATGCATGTTCCTTCACACTGAAGGACTATGTGCTCTCTAACCTCACCTGGAGACTCAGAATAGCCTGCATGATATCCTTCCTGTCATAAGCCAAAGGGCATTGGAGTCTCCTTTGTGTACAGAATATAAATTCAGACTACACAATCCAAAGAGGAAACATCTATCCATGTCCACTGAAGGTCTTCTCCCTCACCCAGAAAGTTGCAGAGACAATGGAAAGATGTTTCCCCCTTTAATTTAGCAAATAACCTCTTTTCTAGGGTCTATTCTAGGAATTCAAAGTAAACTGGAGAACAAGCAGACTACTAAACCTTGTAAAATTACTATTCTAGCCACACTTAAAATGCACAAATGGGTAAAGGATTAGAAATCATGATGATTTCTAAAGGATGATGACTTTAGATAGCTGGTCAGAAAACGACACCTAAACTGGGCATGGTGGCACATGTTTATACTCCCAACACTCAGGAGGCTGAGGCAGGAGGATCCCTGTGAGTTCAAGGTCAGCCTGGGCTACAAAGTGAGTTCAAAAGCAGCCTAAACTACATAGTGAAATTCTGTCTGAAAAAAAAGAAGAAAGAAGAAGGAAAGAAAGAAGAAAAGTAAAGAAAAGAAAGAAGAGAATATCTATGGAAGTCAATTTTAATTAGAAACTTTTATAGTAAGAACATGACATGAGAAAACCAAAAACAAGAAAAGAAAAAAAAAAAGTATTTCCAAGGAAGAAAACACCAGTAGAAAACCTTCATAGGAGGAAAAGTTTGCTTCCATATGACCAGAATAAATTCAGTGTGGTTGAAGCTTACAAACAAGGTGTATGGTGGGAGTTGGAAAACACAAGTAGGAACCGGGACTGTATTAATATTTTTTTATTTTAAAGAGAAAAAAAAATTATGCAAAATTTGAAAACAACATAGGAGATATATGCACGTTACATAGGACACTATACTGCTAATCTCTCTTAGTTCATCTAAAAGAACCCTTTGTGCTGCCATTGTTTGATTGATCACTTTTGTATCTAGGATTCCTAACATGAACAACTAGTTCTGAGATAACAATGTGTGATGTATTGACTAGTGTTAATTCCCTACTTTTTTTCATTTCTTTTTTGAGTTCTGTATGATTTATAACCTTTTTTCTGTTTTACTTTTTTTAATAAATAATTAAAATTCTAGAAAAAGAGTGTAGGAAAGTAACAAGAAACTATGGTTAATACATTATGTATTGTTATCTTCAAAGTAGTTGCTCAGTTACAAGATATACACATCAAAAACTGATGAAATAATATAAGCACAAACCTTTCTTTTCAGTGAATTAACAGAAATTGGTAGTATAACTATCTTAACTCTCTTGTACATATATATTCTTTTTCCTTCTTTTATTTTGCTGAGACTAATGTTTCAGAGTTGTTCATATGTTGTAGATACTATTCCTCTGTCTAAGGAATATTTGGCAATTTTTTTCCTCATTCTGTAAGTTGTCTCTTCACTTTGTTGGGTGTTTCCTCTACTATGCACAAGTTTTAAATTTGATATGATTTGATTAATTTATTTTTTATGCAACTGAGATTTTGTTCATAAAATACTTGTCTGTGCTTTTTTTTTATTTAAAGAAAAAAAAACATGTAAAGGGTAGAGATAATACAGAATTTTTTAAAAAATGATAAACAGTAAGAAATCACTAGTTGATAAATTACATATTGTCCTCTTAGAAATAGTTGTTCAAGTTACAAAATTAAAGCATACAAAGTAGATATTCAAACAGTAAGACTGTAAACAGCTATGCATGCATGAGTCTCTACATGCATTTCTATAAAATTAAAGCTTTATAATCTTACTGAGATAAAGTAAATAATACCTAAATAAATATCATGTCTAAGGATTTAAAGACTCATTTTTTTTTAATTTAAACAGAAACAAAAGCATGTAAAGGGTAGAGGTAATACAGAATTCAAAAAAAATAGACAATAAGAAATCGCTAGTTGATAAATTACATATTGTCCTCTTAGAAATCGTTGCTCAAGTTACAAAATTAAAGCATACAAAGTAGATAGTCAAACAGTGAGAGTGTAAACAGCTACGCATGCATGAATCTCTGCATGTATCTCTATACTTTCTGTATTAGAGTGAAGAACAAAACTTAACAAGACAAAACAAAACAAATTCCTATAAAAACATGAAACCAAAAAGTTATATAAAACCATAGTACAAGGTGATCTACAATGATTACTGTGTTGTTTCTTATTATCTTCAATAGAATGTCTATATAATCAGACATAATTGAATATAGCAGTATAATTGAGTATAGCAGTAAATAATAATCGTAGTAAAAATAAAACATTGTAGACAGAATAAAACTTCAAACACAGGTAATAATCAAACCATAGTGGATATTCTACTGGATCTTGTCATCTTAAGTGCAGTTGCCTATACTCTCAGACTTGATACTATCAATCATAACAGCTTTGAATAAAATCTATCAATACAAAACTGCGATCCAGCAAACCAGATTCAATTACAATCAATCATGGTAAAACAGTGTAGGTTTTACAGAGCTTTAGATTAAGTTAATAGGAAATTAAGGATGATTACAGTACTATTTCCTGTTATTTTCAGGATTACTGTCTGTGCCCTCAAACCCAGTACAGGTAGAATGACTGGAACAGAATATAATACATCTAAGCAGAGTAGTGTGAGTAATGTGGGTTTTAAACCCTGATGTACTATTAACAATATAGCATATCAAGGCCATCTATGTTAGAGATTCTAGCAATCCTTCTCTGCCTCATTTCTGCCATGCTATTTTCCTGCCTTTGTCTACTTCTCTCCTTCATTCTACTGCCTGCCCCATTCATTGGGTCCTTTCTGCCACTGTTCCTAAAATCCTGGTATTTTTTTTCTCTCTCTCTAGAATGTCCTTCAGTATTCTCTGTAGGGTTGGATTGGTGGTCACAAACTACCCCCGTTCCTCTTTGTCATGGAAGTATCTTGTTTCTCCATCAACTTCTAGTGACAGTTTTGCAGGGTACATCAATGTGGGTGGGAGGTTATTCTCTTTCAGGACTTTGAATACTTCACTCCAAGCTTCTCTTGATCTGATGGTCTGTGTCAAGAAGTCAGCTGTGATTCTGATGGGCTTACTTTTATAGGTAGCCTGTTTCTTTTTTCTGATGTCTTTTAGTATTCTGCTTTTATATTGAATTTCTGGCATCTTAATTATTATATGTCTGGGTGTAGATCTGTTTTGGTTGTAGGTGGCTGGAGTTCGGTATGCCTTACATAACTGAATGTCATTTTCTTTTCCCATGCTTGGGAAGTTTTCCTTAATTATTTCCATGAATAGCCTTTGTAATTCACCTGTTTGTATTCCTGCTTCTTCGTTCACATTTCTTATTCTTCAATTGTAGATTTTCTTGTCATCTTCTAGCCTTTGTATTGTTACTGCCTGTTTCCTTGTTAGTTTTAAGAGATCCTTCCTTTCATCATCACACACTGCCAACTTGTCCTCAAGTTTTGATAGTCTATTCTTAGTTTCTTTTAAGGAGTTTTGCCAGCTTTCAATGGAGTTTTTAATTTCCTGGTAGTCTCTTTGAATCTGCTTCATGTATTCTATACTTTCTTTATATTCTTTATTGAATGTTTCTCTCCTTTTTTTGTGTTCTTCCCTTCTTCTGTCTGTATTATCCTGAGAGATGCTTCATGAGAGCATTTCTTTTATTACTCTACTCGTATCCTGCTTTACCTGATTTAATATTTCAGTTTTGAGCTTGTCTACAAGGTCCTGAAGATATCTCTTAATATCCATTGAAGCCTTGCCTGATGTTGTGTGTTTGCTGCCCTCAGTCTCCCTTGTTTTTCCTTCTCCTGGTTCAGTGTTCTCAGGGTTCTGGGCTGGGGGCCTCCTTCTGCCTCTCTCTCCTGTCATGGCCTTGGCTTCCTCCACACAGGTTACAGTGTAGGTCCCAGCCCCTTTCCCTGTTGGTGATGGTTCCTCCCAAGCATGCTGGCAAGGGTACTCTGCCCTCTCCTGCCTTCCCCTCCCACCAGATCAACCACACTTCAGGGGCCTTTCACCCCTTAGTGCGTGCTAGGCACAGGGAATCGATTTGGGACAGCTCATTGCGTCCCGGCCAGGGGTGCAGCTCAGTCCAAGCAAATCCCATGAATCTGCTCTGGGGAGGGAGCAACCAACTGAAGTCACTGTTGCTCCCAGTTCAGGCTCCTCCTGCCTGATTCCAACATGTTGCCCATTTGGTCATGCCCTTCCCATGTCGGGGGGGGGTCTCACTCCCAGCACTGACTGTGGATCAATGAAAGTCCCTTCGCTGGCTCTGCTCTCCGCTGGGCTCACCAACCCCTGACTTCATCACTGCCATTCTTCCTGTGAGTGGTGGTGGGAACAAGTTTGGGTGGCTCTGCTGGCCAGTGCGGATTCAAGTTGGTGCACACTTGGTGAGTCACCATGAAAATGCTGTGTCTCGTAATTTTCAGCTATTTCAGTTGTAGTCCTGAAGTATTTGATGAGCTTTTTTTATGTTTTAATTTCTTCCTGTGTCAAAAGGATCCATCTCCCTCTGTCTGGGTCTCTCCAGGGTGTTTTATTTGTATGAGTTGTTTCTCCCAGGAGGCTTTGTATTTTGTTGCCCACTGATCAGCTGTCTTGTCTTCTCTTTGTCTGTGCTTATGTCATTAAGAGTTTTACATATTTTATCTTTTGGCAGAATCAGTGATTCTATTTTAACACCTAGGTCTTTCATGAATTTTTGAATTAGGTATTAATAATCTTCTGGATTTCCACTGGATCAGTAGTAATTTCACACTTTTCATTCCTCAATGCATGAATTTGAGTTTTCTCTCTCTCTCTCTCTTTTTTTTTTGGTAAGGTTGAGTAAGGATTTACCAATTCTATTTGTTCCTTCAAAAAATCAAATCAATTGAATAATTCTTTGTATTGTTTTCTTAGGCTCCATTGCATTAATTTCTCCTCTGATCTTTATAATTTCCTCCCTTATATCAGCTTAGAACTTGTCTTGTTCTTTTTCTAGAAGCTTGAGGTGCAGCATTTGGTGGGAAATTTGTCCTTGTTCTGTTTTCTTTATGTGAGTATGCACCAATATAAATTTCTCTCTTAGGAATGCTTTCATTGCATCCTGTAAGTTGCAGTATAGGGTATCTGTATTTTTGTTGTAGATATTTTTTAATTTCATCTTTAATATCATCTGTGACCCATTTGTTGTTGAGGAGGGTGTTATTTAATTTCCATGTGTTTTTGGAGTGTTAGTGATTTCTTTTTCCACTAATTTCCAATTTCATCACACTATGATCAGATAATATGCATGAGATAATCATTTACTGAAGCATGTTCTATGGGCTAGTATTTGTCTATTTTAGAGAGCATCCCATGTGCAGTTGAAAAGAATGTGTATTCTGAGGATGTTAGGTGAAATACTTAGAAAATATTTACTAAATCTATTCATTCACAGTTTTTGTTTAGTTCTGATATTTCTTTGCTGATTTTTGGTCTAGTTGATCTATCAATTTGTGATAATGGCTAGTATGGTCTCCAATTACAATTGTGTTATTGCTTATTTGATTTTTTCATGTCTATTAATAATTGTCTGATATAGTGTGCTCCCATATAAATATGGTGCATTCATATTTATGATTGCCATCTCTTCATCTTGAATTTTTCCCCTAACAAGTATGTAGTGCCCTTCTTTATCTGTTTTGATCATTCTTGGTTTGAAGTTCACATTGTTTGCAAACAAAATAGCTATGCCTAATTTTTTCTGGGTTCTTGTTGCATGGAAGATTTTTTTCTCCCTTTGACTTTCAGTCTATGAATTTCTATTTGAGTTTAGTGTGTTTCTTTTCTGCAGCATATTGTTGGGTCTTGCTTCTTGATCCATTCTGCTCATTGTTTCTTTTGATTCATAAATTGAGGCTATTTACATTAATGGTTATTACTGATATTTATTGGGTTTTGTCATGATATTTTCCTGCTGCTTTTTCACTGCTTTTCCTCTCTGTATAATTGCTTCCTCTGCCTGATGTTTTCTTTCTGTTTTGTTCATGGAATTGCTGTCATTTTTATGTTTGACTAAACTATCTTTTAGTGCTCTTTGTAGGGGTGGTTTGATGGTCATGAAATTCTTCAGTTGTTGTTTGTCATGAAAGTATCTTATTTTTCCATTAATTTTGAAAGATAGTTTTACAGAGGACACTAACCTGAGTTGGAAGTTGTTTTCTTTGAGGATTTGAAATACTTCATTCCAAGCTCTTCTTGACTTAAGGGTCTATATTGAGAATTTTGCCATGACTCTAATGACTTTATATTTACAGATGATCTTTTTCTTTTCTGTAACAATTTTTAATATTCTATTCCACTGAATTTCTGTAATATTGATTATTTTATGTCGGTGTAGTTTTATCTTGGTCATGACTATTTGGAGTTCTATATGATTCATTTATCTCTATGTCAAATTCTTTATCCACTCTTTGGAAGTTTTCTGCCACTATTTCTGTGAAGAGTTTGTGTGTGTGTGTGTGTGTGTGGTGTGTTTGTGTTTTAATGTTTTTTTTTCACTGTATTCAGCTTCTATTGACTATAGTCAATTTGTGTTGTTCTTCTTTGCTTCATCTTGTACCATTGCATTGATTTTTCATGCTCACATTCTATTTTTAAAATATTTCTTTTCATGATCACTAATGGCACATTTGTCTTTAAGATCTGATATTCTGTCTTCTCCATCATTCAGTCTGTTGCATATAATTTCAATGGAGGTTTTAATCTCTTGGATTTCTATTTGGATGTGTTTTACAGATTTCATTTTTTTTTCCATGTTGGACATTTTTTGTTTCTAAGGTCATCTATTCTTTTATCTGTATCTTTTCTAATATCTTTAATTTCAAGCATCATTTTTCTGTATCTGAGAGATTTTTTTCTATGGCATTTTCCATTTGTTTTTCACTGGTATTGCTATCTTTTCAGAAAGTTGCAGTGTTTGAATTCCAAGTTCATCTATCTCATTGTGTTCCAGGCTTGTTCCAGGTGGGCTAGGTATCTGGGGTTACATTTTGCCTCTGTTTCTTGTCATTTTCTACTTTTCTCTTTTTTATTTTATTTGGTTTTCTGTGTTAATGCTTGCTTACTTCTCATGATCAATATCTTTATCACTATCGGTGATCCTCTAGGAGATGTCTGTTCTTCAGGGATGTCCTCTAGATGTATGTGGTTTTTTAAAGCTATCCCAAGAACCTAATGTGTCAGTCAGGGTTTACCAGAGAAACTGATATAACACAAGATATACAACTGTATAAAAAAAAGATTGACTTACAATGGTCAGCCATAAAGTTGAATAAGGATTGTGCAGAGGATATCTACACACTAGAGGTTGAAGGGTCCAGCCCAAGGTTGGAGCTTACTGCAGTGTCCCATGGAAGTCCATATCAGGAGGCTGATGGGTCTACAATGGAACACTGAAGAATCTATGGAAGGCTGAAAAGTACGATGAAGACTAAAGAGCCCCAGGAAGGAGCTGAACAGTCTGTGCCAGAAGCCAGGAGACAATGTTCAAACTGAAGGCAAAGACCAGAGCTCCTCTGACAAAGCGGCAATCAGTCTCTCCTCATTTGCCTTTTAAATGTATTCAGGCTGCTCCACTGGGGTTGGTGTAGCACTCACACCATCGGCCTGCCCTCCTTTTGCACAGGGTGAAGATGTTACAAACTAGGGACCCTGGCCTCCTGCTGAACCACTTAGTTAAAGTTCTGACCATCTCAAATTGACACAATGAACAATATCCTAGAACAATAACTGCTTGTCCTCTCCACCCAAGGATTCAGAGTTACTGAATCACTTAGTTAAGCTGCTAGACTTCTAAAGTTGACACAACGTATAAACCATAACACCTACCTTCTAAATTTGTAAAGGATGTAAAATTACTGTTTGGCTCAGCACTCAATCTTTTGGTACCGGACTCCAGTGATGCCTAGGACCCCATACAATCACAGTGTTATCATACAGGGCAGGTAAACTGATCACAAATGCATGACATCCTGACTAAAGTAGTACAATCAGTAATAACAATAGTTTCAAGTACAGCTTAGCTATTGACAAACCAACCAATAAGCTGCTACCTCTGATCACAGGAGCAAACTCTAAAGTTATATAACAAAATCAATCTTATACCATGTACATTGTTTTTTTTTATCTAAAAAAAGCAAAACAGAAAAAAGGCTACAAAGGATGCAGAATTTCAAAAAAATAACATTGAGAAATCACCTCTAGTTGATGAATTACATATTGTTATTTTAGAAGTTGCCCAAGTTACAAAATCAAAGCATAAAAAATGAATAATGACAGAATTTCAAAACAAATAACATTAAGAAATCATCTCCAGTTGATATATTACATATTATTATCTTAGAAGTAGTTGTTCAAGTTACAAAATCAAAGCATAAAAGATTAGCGGACAAACAATGACAGCACAAACTATTCTGTTTGATGAACTATCAAAAATGGTAGTATGGTTATCTCTTTTGCACACTTCAACATACATACCATGATATGTGTATACCTACAAGTTGTCCTTTCCTTTCAAGCATATTTTCCCTTTCATTATTATAACATCTATTATACATTTTGGATCTTATTACTTTTTCAGTTTGTTATTATTACTTTTTTACACTAAAGAGACAATATAATATTAATAAATGTGAGTCTGATTTATTTCACTTATGAGGATAGTCTAAAGTTATCTACATTTACCTATAAAACCCTCAAGATCAAACTTTTAATAGCTGAGTAATATTCCATTGTATAAAAATACCACATCTTTTTCATCCATTCTGTGGTTGATGGGCATTTTGGTTGTTTCCAAGATTTAGCTATTACAAATTGTGCTGCTATAAACATGCATGCACATATATCACTGTGACATGATATTTTCAATTTTTCTGGGAAAATACTCAGGAGGGGAATAGCTGGATTGAATGGAACTTACAATCCTAGCTTTTTCAAGAATCTCCATGCTGATTTCCATAGTGGCTGCACCAGTCTACACTCCTACCAACAGTGGAGAAGTGTTTCCCCACAGCCTCACCAACATCTGTTATCAGTTGATTTCTTGATGGCAGCCATTCTTTCTGGAGGAAAATGAAATCTCATTGCTGTTTTAATTTGAACTTCTTTAATAACCAGTGATGGTGAACATTTCTTCATGTATGTATTTGCCATTTGTATATCTTCATCTGAAAAATTCATATTCATCTCAGATGCCTATTTTTGGAGTAGGTCTTCAAATTTGGGGCACTTGATGGATTTTAATTTATATGTTCTGGATATAAGTCCCTTGTCTGAGGGACCGCTGGCTAAAATTCCTTCCCATTCTGTGGGTTTTCTTATATTTTGTTGGTGATTTCTTTTGAAGTGCAAAAACTTTTTAAGAAGAGATCCCAGTTGTTGATTCTTGGAAACACTTCCCATGCAGTTTGCATTTTGTTCATGAACTCTTTACCTACCCCATGTCTCCAAGATTTCTTTTTTTTTTTTTTTTAGGATGTCTCCAAGATTTCTACCTACCTGTCTTCCTGTAGATTTAGTGTTTCTGTTTTAATATTTAGATCTTTAATTCATTTTGACTTTAGCTTAGTGCATGGTGATGCACATGGGTCTAGTTTCAGTCTTTTGCATGTAGAAAGCCAACTTTTCCAACACTATTTATTAAAGAGTCTATACTTTTTAAAATTTTTTTTATTTAAAGAAAAAAAGACAGGAAAAAGGTAGACATATCACAGAATTTCAAGAAAAGAAGATAAACAGTAAGAAATCACTAGTTGACAAACCACACGCTGTTCCTCTAGAAATAGTTATTCAAGTTACAAAACCAAAGCACACAAAGTGGATACTCAAGCAGTGAGAGTGCAAACAGATCTGTTCAACAATCCAACAAGAAGCTAGAAATATGGCCATCAATCCCATACATCTAAACATACATGCAGCTATATCTTTTATAGTGCTTCCTATTTCTAAAGAGGCTATCCTTTTGCCAGTGAACATGTTTAGCCCCTTTGTCAAATATAAGATGGATGAGTGTCTTTGTAGTTGTTTTTGCATCTTCTAATCTGTTCCATTGATCCTCAGGTCTATTTCTTTACCAGTACCACCTGATTTTATCACTGTAGCTTCATAGTATAATTTCAAGTCAGGAATTGCAATGCTTTGCCTTTGTTACCCAGAACTGCCTTTGTATTCTAGGTTTCTACTGTTTCCAAATGAATTTTAGGAATGTTTTCTCTGGATCTGTAAGGTATGTTAATGGTATTTTGATTGAGATTGTATTAAATCTGTATATCAACTTTGGGAGTATGGCCATTTTCACAATATTGGTTCTTCCTAACCAAGAGCAAGGGATATTCTTCCATTTTCTAGAATCCTCTTCAATCTCCTTTTTTAGAGTAGTATAATTTTCAGCATATAGGTCTTTTACATTCTCGGTTAGGTTGATTCCTAAGTATTTCGTTGTTTTGGATGCTATTGTGAAAGGCGTTATTTCCATAATTTCTCTCTTGGTGAGTTTGTTGTTTGTGTACCAGAAGGCTATTGATTTTTGAGTGTAGACTTTGTATTCAGCTGCACTGCTGAATTTGTTCATTAACTCTAAAAGTCTCTTGATAGAGTTTTTTTGGATCTTTTACATAAAGTTTCATGTCATCTGCAAATAGTGATAATTTAACTTCTTCCTTTCTTATCCATATTCTTTTTATTTCACTCTGTTGTCTGATTGCTTAGGCTAATGTTTCCAGAACTATTTGTCTAGGAGTTATGATAATGGACAACCTTCTCTTGTTCCTGATTTTACAGTGAAAGCTTTCATTTTTTGTCCCTTTAGTATAATGTTGGCTGTTGGTTTGTCATAGATGGTCTTTATCAGGTTGAGATAGATATGATCTAGTCTGAGTTTCTATAAGTTTTTTTTTTTAATCATGAACAAATGTTGGACTTTATCAAAAGCTTTTTCTGTATCTTATTGAGATGATCATGTGATTTTTGCCTTTGGCTCTGTTGATATGTTGTACTACATTTATTGATTTGTTTATGTGAAACCATCCCTGCATTCCTGCTATAAATACTACTTGGTCATGATGTATAATCTTCTTGATGATTTGCTGCATTCTATTTGCCACTATTATGCTGAGAATCTTTGCATCAATGTTCATTAGTAAGATTGGCCTATAGTTCTCCTTTTTGGTTGAAACTTTCTCTGATTTTGTTATGAGACTAATACTTGCCTCCAGCAATGAGTTAGGGAACATTGCTTCTCTTTCAATTTCATTGAAAAGTTTGAGGCATATTGACATTAAATCTTGTTTAAAATTCCTTGTAGAATTCAGCTGTGAATCCATAAGAACCTGGGCTTTTCTTTGTTGATGTTTTTAATCACATTGTCAAATTCAGTAGGTGACAGTGGGTTATTTAAAATTGTTATATCTTCTTGATTGAGCTTCAGTAGTTCATATGTATCTGGAAATCTGTCCAATTCCTCTGTGTTTTGCACCCACACTGACACAAGTCTGCTGAGCTCCTCTGTTTGGATGAATGGTTACTGAGTCTCTCATTATTCCAGCAAGGCTAATCCACTGCTGTAAAAGGTCCTGGCAGGAGGGGTGCAGCCAGAGATCCAGGGATGATGAGGGAACATCCACTGACCCCCCTAGTCCATGGAGTGTGGAGGCAGGTGTGAGGCCATTGTCAGCCAACCCCTAGGTCCATGGAGGGTGGGGGCAGGATTGAGGCCATCCTAAGCCGGCCCCTGGGTCCATGGAGGGTGGGATGGGAACAAAGCCATACTCTGCCAGGCCTTAAGTCCATGGAGGGTATGTCATGTACTTGTATGCAGTGATTTTTCCCTTAGTGGAGTTACTTTACTCTTCTGCAGGAGGTGGGGAGGAAGGTTAAGATGGGTAGGTTAAAGTGATAAATGAGGTCAAATGTATTAGGGCCAAGGCTGGAGGTCAAAGGATGATCTCCAGAGTTTTGTGGAACTGGATGACACAGAAGTGAAAGAATGAAATAGAGTGTGAAGGAGTAATCAGAGTGGGAAGAGACAATGTTTACTCACTTGAAAGTTTAAATTCAAGAAGTAGTTGAGGAAAGAGAGAAACAAGATCAAAAGAAGAAAACAAAAAAACAGGTAAGAAAACTAAACAGTGAAAAAAAAGAAGGAAGAGGAGAATGAAAAAGAAATGAGGGAAAAACAGAACAAAAAGGGAGATTAGGGAAAGAGAGAAGACAGAAAAAAGTCCCCAAAACAAGAATAACTACAAAATGCTAAACAAAACAAGACAACATCCAACCAAACAGGAAAGGGATAGCCTTCCAATCAGACAAACAAGGGAAAGCAGAAGATTAAAATATCTCTGGTATTTACAGTTCTGTTATAGTATCCATGTCAGATCCCAGATATGTGCTGTGTATTCCAGCTAGGTTTGCCAGGGTGTTCTTGGTATGGAGCTGATCTTGGCCTCTGGGACTGGGACTGGTATTGTGTTGATGAAGTTCTCTACAGCTCAACTGCTGGCTCCTTGCTGATGCTTTCCATTTTGCTGGTCTTATTGATTACTCTACCTTCCAAAATTGTATGTGTGTGCCCATGTGCCCAGGGCCAGCTGTGCTGGTTCTCAGTATTGTGTTAATTATGAAAATAATGACTGTAAGTAACATCTTCCAAGAACTGTATCTTGGACCTTCTAAGGGGGATTCAGGCACATGGTATGGATGGTAGCCAGACAAAGTACCAAATGTCTCTTCTACATTGTTTTGATCCATGTCTTTGAAAAGACATTTAGAAAGACCTCTTGGTCCTGCTTTGTCAGTAGACACATTTCCAAGGCCACTCAAGAGAATTCTCTTCTTAGAACTAAAAACCTACTTTAATGCAACAATATGGAAAGTAGTATGAAAATTACTAAATCTCTTAGATTATATCCACCTTCATATTTTCAATTCAAATGTACTGAAGCTATAACTCCATGTTATTACTTTTACTACTGCCCTGCAACCAGTTCTACTTGGAATTTCTTTTAGTTCTCCCCTATTGGCCAGTGTAAATTAGCATGAACATGAATGGTCCATACATTAAGTGATGAGAACGGAGTGTATGCTCCTGCCTTTGGGCATAGGGTGTTCCTAAAACAGCCACCTGGATATGAAGACAGCCAGTAAAGTGAGGTCTCATTAGGAGAGACTTGGAATCTGCTCAAGACTGTTAATCACATGTGTATTTTGGTTATGACTATTTGGAGTTCTATATGCCTCACTTATCTGTATGTTATATTCTGTTCCAATGCTTGAGAAATTTTCTATTACCTCTGCAAATTTGTTTTTGTTGTTGTTGTTGTTGTTATTTGCATTGACTCCTGTATTTTTATTGATACTTATCAATATTATACTGGTTTTCTTAGCATCATCTTGGAGCTGTTGAATTGTTATTTTATGATCACTTGTTATTTTTAAGAGATCTTTCCTTTTGTGATAGCTAACTGAAATCCTGTCTTCAAGGTATAAAATCTATTTTCAGTTTCGATCATTGGTTTAACCAACTTTCAATGGAATTTTTAATTTCCTGGATATCTCATTGAATCTGTTTCATGCATTATATTTCTTTCCTATATTGTTCATTTAGGGTTTCCATCATTTTCTTATGGTCCTGTATTTTTTATCTATCTTTTCTAGCTATACTGAGAAATCCCTTTGTTAAAGTAGTCATTGCTTTTTTATATGAGTGATTATTTCTGATTTAATTTCCTCTCCAGCCTCATGGATTTGGTTTTTTACTTCACTTGCTATCTTTTCAGAAATTTCAGGTGAATCTTATCAAATATCTTCTATGTCGATGTTTCCTGTACTTTTTCCAGATGGGCTGGAGGTTCAAAATTCTTTTCCTTTTTCATCTTGTCCTCTTCACCTCTTGGTTTATATTTTAGTCTTTTCAATCTCACTAGTCTCATCTGTCCATTGAGTGCATCTTAGTCAGTGTCCTATTGGGTGGCTGGCATTCACTCAGTTGCCATGTCCCACAGTTATAGAGGTCAGTCACCTGAATTCCTCCTGCAAGACCAGTTGAGTGAGTTCTGGATTCTTCCTGGGCTGGCTAGCCTAGACAACTAGACTATCCATGGTGTGCCCCCCAGCTGGGGGCCTACTGCATTGCTGGGGATCTTATAGGCCCACCCTGGTTCCTCTGAGTGGAGAAAGGCCTCACCTGTGCTCTCACCAGCCTTCCCAGGGTCCTTTGGGTAGAGAAAGGGCTCACTCACACTCTCACTGGCTCACTCAGGGTCCTCTTGGTAGAGGAGGGCTCACCTGTGCTCTCACTGACTGGTCAAGATCCTCTGGGTAGGAGGAGGAGTTATTAAGGTTCCTGCCACTCCACTGAGGTCTTCAAAGTGAGGGAAGAAGTCACTGATACTCTTGCCAGCCCCCCTGTCAATTGAGTATATTAAGAAATGCCTAGCCAATTAGCAAAGCCCAGTTCTAGATGTGTCTATGAATGCTGACATGAAGGCAAACAAACTGAGAGGAAGACTCGACCAGGATGTGGATGATTACAACAAATAGGCTTATTGCACGGATGAAATAAAAATGGGGAAAAGGATGTGTTCTTGTTTTTGAAGACTTCCAATATTTCTAAGTCTATCCTATGCTGCTGTCACTTTTGGACATCAGTCTCTAGGTCTAGAGTTTCTTCTGTCTTCCAATGCAAACTTGCGTCAGTAGTCCTCTAATGAGTTTCCAGGCCTTTGATGTTGGACTGCTGTCATATCCTTGATCCCTCTTGTTCTGTGGCTTCTTTATTACTTGCTAAGAAGTTATTTGATTTTCTGGCTCTCCACCACACTGACAGCCATTGTGGATTCTTCTACCTCTGATTCTGAGAGCTACCTAGTAAATTCTGTTGGTTCTGTTCATCCAGAGAACCTTGCCTAGTGTATTGTTTGTAGCTTCACTCCATCAGATACTATTTTTTAAGACCTTTGTTTCAAGATAACTTAAAATCACAGAAGATTGACAGAGTTCTTATGTAAATTTCATTCGTTTCCCCTGATGTTATCATCATACATAACCACAGAATGATGATTTTAAAAGAAAAAAAGAAATAATATACAGTTTTCCCAAGATCCCAAAATAGAACTTGTTTACTATAAACTTCTAATCCCCACCAAAGCCAGTAGGACTTAGGGTGGGTAGAACTCAGATGTGGACAAGGGCTGCACAGAGAACTGGCTTTGTATAGAAAGTGAAAGAGGGTACGGAGCACAGCTTCTACCCTTCTACATGATTACATATGGCAGGGAAAGAAAGAACAGCCACTTCCCCTTCTTAAGAATAAAAGGCCACCATGAGTTTCCAGAAGGTATCTCTAGCAGAGGAGAAGTGGCCTCCCTGCTCATCTTACTTTGAGAATCAAGGGCTTCATTCACTTTCACAGGACCTCTAAGGCCCCAGGAAATCTGAATTTGCCTTCTCTGGATGGGAACAGTGGTGACTACAGAGAGAATGGAGGCTTTCTGATGGGTGCCATCCACCACTCAGTGCAGTTAATATCAATCTACATCAAAGGCATTTTTTTATATTTGACATGTCTATTCTGCAGTTATACATGATGGGTCCCATCTATGGAAATAGGCAGAATTTCTCAAAGTTCCTCCATGCTTCACAGCATTTGGGAATCAAAGGGTGCATTTTACAATGGAAATGAATGAAGCAAAGAGAAAAGAGGGGTCAACTTGCAACAAATTACCCTGGATAACACTGGTCAAAGCAAAACAAAATAAAACCCATTGGTTTTATCACCACTGAAGAATTAACAATCCAACTTTCATACTTGCACTGGGGCCAGTGGGCAAATAAGCAGTTACTGCCAATGCTTTCCAGACCTCTGTGAAATCTGGAGAGCTGAACCTACAGGAGTATCACAATGTTTTGTAAGAAATGCATTAAAATTGGGTGTTCCCCCTTCCACCTCCATGTTCAGCCTTAGACAAAAAGAAGCTGTTTAATATATCAGATTTCCCAACCTATTAATCAGAGAACGCATCTGATGAATTTAGTAGTAAACACCCCTCACATTTGCTTGAATGTGGGTATTTTGGTGGACAGAGGAGGAGTGTAAAGAATAGGAGAAAGAGAAAATGAAATTTCCTCTCCATTAAGGAAAGAATTTTCTGTCTACATAGAAAGAAATACTCAAATTTTACATGCTGCACAGATATGCCTGTTTCTTCATTGATAAATGAAATCAAACTTCAATCTGGATGATTAATTCTGTAAGCCACAATTCATTTGCTTTTAGTGTTTGGTATTCTTTCATGTTCCATATTATATGGTGCAGAACGTTAGGGTCTAAAGCAACTAGTTACATAAGCATTTAAATATTGAAAGCTATTTTTTCTTGAAAAACAATATTGCCTGTACAAAATGCAATTTCAGGTAAAAGAAAGGTGTGGTCTTTTCTTTGGGTAAGATGACAATCCAGCTTTTAAATTTAGAGTAAAACAATGCTGGCTTCTTTGAGAGGAAGAATACAAAAAGAAATGCATCATTTGGCATATTCCAACTTCCTATGCCTAGATAGCTAATGTTATTAATTATACTATGACATTCAAAATATATTCTATACAGTTAGAGACTAAACTGTGTTTCCCCCAAATTCACATTTGAAGCCCTAATCCACATTGGAGGCAGGATTTTTAGGGGGATAAAATTAAATGAAGTTGTAATGCTGGGGACCTAACACAATAAGACTAATGTCTTTGTGAAGAGGAAAAGACACCAGAAAGCCCTCACCTTGCCCTCTCTCTCCTGCCCCAGGATCAGAGAGGAAAAGCTGTGTGAAGACACAAAAAGATGGCAAAAACATACAAGCCAAGAAGAGACTCCTTAACAGAGACCAAGGGTGCTGGTACCTCAATCACGAACTTCTCTCTATCTGGGAAAAAAAGAATTCCTTTTGTTTAAGCCACCAGCCTGTGGCATTTTATTATAGCAACCTGAGAAGATTCTCTCTCTCTCTCTCTCTCTCTCTCTCTCTCTCTCTCTCTCTCTCTCTCTCTCTCTCTCTCTCCTTCTCTCTCTCTTCCATCCCTTCCTCCTCCCTCCCTCCCTCTCTCTCTCCCTTTGCCCCTTCCTTTCCTTCTCCTTCATCATCTTTATTTTCTTTAATTAGTGAAACATAATATACATATCCCTGAGTTCTTCAAATTTTCTTTGACTTAATATTATGTTCTCCAGGCTCAGCCATATTGTCACAAGGGACAGGATTTCATCCTTTTTAATAGCTGAATTTTATTTCATTGTATATGTGTACTATCTTTTCTTTATCCATTTATTTGTCAAGGAACATTTAGGTTGATCTGACAACTTGGCTGTTGTGAATAGTGCTGTGACTAACTTGGGAGGGCAGATACCTCTTCCTCACACTGATTTCATATCTTTCAGATGTATCCATGGTAATTGTTCAGCTGGGTCATTCATTTTATTTTTGATTTTTTAAGGAAACTCCATACTGTTTTCCAGAATGGCTGTACTAATTTACATTCCCACCAACAGTGCATAACCATTTTCACACCTCACTAATATTTCTTACTTTTTGACTTTTTTGTAACAATCATTCTGAGATGAGATAATATCTCATTGTGGTTCTGCCATCTACTTCCCAATGATGAGCATTTTTCATGTATCTGTTGGCCATTTATATAACTTTTGAGAAAGAGCTGAGTATCTGTTAAGGTCTTTAGCCATTTTTAATGTGATTATTTGGGACTTTTTTGTTCTTCTTGTTTGAGTTCCTTATAAATTTTTACCTTTAACCCTTGTCAAATGTACAGTTTACAAATACTTCTCCAGTTCTGTAAATTGTTTGTTCACTGTGTTAATAGGTTACACACAGAAAGACAAATACCCCATGGTGTCATTTGTATATGAAATATAAAAAATACTATCTCAGGAAAGTTGACAGAATAATAGCTATCACAGGCTGGGGAAAGAGTGAGGGAGGAAGAAAATGAAAAAGAATGTCATGAGTGCAGTGTAACACTACAGATGGGAATGAGTTCAATTGCTGTATCTCCAAGCAGGATGATTAGAGTTAACACTAATGCACTTCATGTTTCAAAATAGCTAGAATAGACCTAGGTGTGGAGGTGCATGCCTGTAATCCCAGAACTCCAGGAAGCAGAGGAAGTAAGTCAAACCCAAGCCTACCTTGGAAAATTTAGAAAAATCCTGTCTTAAAATAAAAAATAAAACAGGGCTGTAAATACATCTCAATTAAAAGACGTTGGTTCAATTCCAATTCCTAAAAAGAAAGCTAGAATAAAATAACTTGAATGTCCTCACTACTGAGAAATGATAAATGTTTAAAGTGATAGACATGTTCATTACCCTAGTTTGATCATTCCACAACTGATATTTGAAATCACACATCATATAAATATGTATAGTGGAACAAAACCATCCTTCAGATTTCTCCATTTATGGTTATGTGAGATTTTATCCTGAACATATTAACCTGGTCAAAGAGTACACCTTAACTCTCTGTGCTATTTTTATAAATTCTTATAAATCTAACATTATTTCAAATTTTTAAAGTTTTCTATCTGACAAAAAGAGATTTTCTTATGAAGACATAAATATCTCATTCTTTTTGTTTCATTTTGAACACCAGAGTAGCATTTCATTGAATGGAGATGACATGATTTATTTTATTTGTCCCTTACCAAAGAATATTTAAGCTGTTTCCCAACATGCCAGCATTAAAAAAGCTGCAGTAAACTAACTCTTACATATAAGTGATGTTGCACATATCATGCATGCTTTTTATGGGAGTTACTTGTCAATGTTTAATCCTCAGGAGCTTTCATATTAACTATTTTTGAAAGATGAGATCTGACGGTGTGGGTCCACATGTCTCCTGGCTCTGGGGTGGAGGAGGGCTTTCCTGTTCAGAGCAGTACCTGCTTTCCTGCTTGGCATTGCCACAACTAGTCTGTGCTCATGGAGCAATATTGGTCAGGGACCCATAGACACAGGGATTCACGATCCTGGGTTTCATTCTACTAAATCATGGGTTTCATTCTACTAAAGGTAAAATATTAAAATCATGGGTTTCATTCTACTAAAGGTAAAATATTAAAAACATAGGAACTGTGTAATAACTTAGCTCATTCTAATAGCTTTCCCAAGAAACAGAGGAAAGGAAAGAGGGGTGGGAAAAGGGAATGGAGGAGAATGAAATGAAGGGGAAGGGAGGAGAGGAGGGGAGGGAAAAAGAGGATGGAAGGAAGGGTAGAAGGAAGGAAGGAAGGAAGGAAGGAAGGAAGGAAGGAAGGAAGGGTGGAAGAAAGGAAGGAAG